>JASDDO010000026.1:297080779-297629672 GCA_030015575.1 Agapanthus africanus
CGGGTTTCGATCGGACTTTAAATTTCGTCTAGACTTCGCCTAAAGCTCTAGCTTGGCTATGATACCACTGTAGGGTTGCTAGGCACGCGCACAAGGGTCTAGAGGCATCAACCATGCCCGATTAAAAATTTAGCCGTGCCGAACAACCCGAATACGGAACTTTAAACTAGAGATTAGGCGAAAACTAACATGCTAAACATTTTAACACTAAGTGAGAGGGATTACAACCTTTGTAGATCCGGTCCTTCACTTCATATGCTCCGTGTTGTGGTCCCTTCGCTGCGATCATCGGGATCCGGACTCTCGAGAGGTTCCACGAAGAGAAAGACGCAACCTTTGCTTCCGATCTTCGATACTAAGATGATCTACCTTGAAGTTTCTTTAACACAAGCTAACACTCATGAAATGATGTG
Source organism: Agapanthus africanus (assembly GCA_030015575.1). Lineage (NCBI taxonomy): Eukaryota > Viridiplantae > Streptophyta > Magnoliopsida > Asparagales > Amaryllidaceae > Agapanthus > Agapanthus africanus. The sequence goes on from JASDDO010000026.1 coordinate 297,081,193, forward strand.
AACACCCTCATCTAAATGGCAAGGGAAGATGAGGATGATGAAGTAGGATTTTTGCTCTCTTTATTTATCTTTTTCTCATATTTATCCATCACAAAATCAAAGCAAGAAAGCATTTCAAGCAAAGAAGAAGAAGGAAGAAGATGAACCATATTATTTGTGATGAATAATAAAAGTTATCATAATCATTTATGCAACCATGGTTGTAGTAACCATTGTAGAGAGTTTACTAGGGTTAGGGTTTGGGTTAGGTTAAAGGGTGAGTCACTTACAAATATCTATCATAATATCTTAACAAAGACAAAGTAAAGCTTCTAGAATCAACTAGAAGGTTTAACCCTAATCCAAACCCTAATCATGTTTAAACTCCTCTAAACATGTTGCATTAATAATTATAATATGTTACAATATTATATATCACATATACAATATTTATTGTAACAAAATAAAATAATACATTTAACATATATCGCATATATATCAATGTATTACCCGAGTGAGAAAAAGAATCTTTTAGTGAGCAAATATTAGTTAATGCAATTTAATATATCAAATATATTATTATACATTAAATTATCGAATCAACACTTGATCCTGTAGGGATCCTAGGCACTCTAATGGAGTCTCACAAGTGATCAAACATGGCCAATTGAAATTTTACAAGTGCCTAGTAACCCTAATACGGATCGTTAACTAGATAAATAGGAGAAAAAGCAACTAGTAAACTACTTTACTAAGAGAATACGGAAATACAACCTTTGTAGATCCGGTGCTCCACCTCCATAGCTCCGCAATTAAGTCCTCTCGCTGTCCAAAACAAATTCCGGGCTCTAACATCGGCTTCATCAGAGAATAGGCGAGCTAGGTCGTCGATGTCCATGCCGAAGATGATCTACGTCGAAGCATCGCTAGATCAAGCTCCAACTTCACCAAGTCAAGAAAACTTGTGAAGGAAACACCCTATACTACTTGGCAAGAGGTAGAGGATGAAGAAATAGGATGTGGGTTCACTTTAGAATTGGATTTCTCACTAGTTTTCATCACTTGCCATTGGAGTAGCAAGCTTTCTTCATGGAGGAAGAAGATGAAGAAGAAGAAGAAGTTATGATAAGTTAATTTAAAATGAGATAATTAAATCAATACTTATCATGACTTCAACTATAGTTAAGTGTAGAGATTTAACTAAGGTTTAGATGAGTGGTTAGGGTTAAAGAAGAGACAAGAATGGTAGACTTATTCAAAGCTTCAAGAAGCTTCAAAGAAGAAACAAAATAAGCCACCATTTCTTTTTCTCTTTATCTTTTCCAAAACAATAATAAATGGATAAATAAATAAGAGAAAAGAAACCCTAACCATTCACTAAACATGGTTTAATCTTTACACAAACCCAAAAGAGCAAGTATCATCAAACATGATACAATCTTGTGCACAAAAGTATATCACATATACAACTTGCACAATTCAAGTGAGAAAATCCATTTAAAGTGAACCAATACTAGTTAATGCAAATCAAATATATAATTATACAATAAATCATTAAATCAACACTTGATTCAATGATCCGGTCATATCGCATATAACCGGCTAGTATCCAATGTATCGGCTTCTCGAATCAATCCTCGATTCGATAACCAGGTTATATCGCCTATAACCAATCGATACATTCGTCGCGAGAATGGAATACGGTATCACATACACGCATTATTCTCGGTCCCGCACATATCTCATATGCGCTCCTATTTCGTTTCGCTTGAGCCAGGAAACCTCTGTGTAGGACTCTAAAGACTCGTCAATACGCCGGTAGCGGATGATGATCATATCAAGCACCCACAAGCCGCAAGCGGTCTGCTAAACGTAATGGCCACCCGGGTATTGAGCGATCAGAAGATCGACGAGCAAGCCCGCTCACACTCCTGTGAATCCAACCAGTAACACTTACCGTACAGTCCGGTCTGTTCGTCTGATATGTCGCATATCTCGCCTAGGGGTGGTAAACGTCAGACCCCAATAGCTCGATAAGTCATGCCGACTTGAGGTCCATAACATTCGTGAAACTACTGATAACTCTTACTAGTATATCACTACAACCCTGGCCAGGGATTTGCTGTTATGGCCAGTCGAGCATAGCACAACATCAACCCCCAATACCGGGAGAGACGAATCCCCTCCTATCGCTCATTGCCTCCATGTGAATCGGGACTGTACCCAAAAACCACCTGTTTGCACGACTCAGTAGAGCTGTGGTAGGGTGGAAATCAAAGCACAGTGGGAGACACACAAGACTCTATGACGATCTCGGGTCAACAGACTAAGCTGTACCAGTGTCACCAGAGAACTGCCATCTGACGTGAGGTATAATACCATCTCGGAGTTCTCGGCGAGTCCGTTCAGTGTACCCAGTCTCCACTGAGCACCCGCATACCATCTTCGATGTCAAACACCAATGGATATGGGATCATCCATCGCCCATCGCATGGGTCGAGAAGATATGCGCTAGTCTACTATGGAATATCGATGCCCCGTCTCGATATTCCCTCGACTAGGAACATTTCAAGGATGTACTCATGGACTACCCAGGCCCCACTAGTATGATCTACATCATAGTCCTGGAAGTCGAGTACACATCCTAAGGGCTTTATCAACATGTAATCAGAGAGACAGAAAGTATACATGTTAAGATAAAGTGTAACCAGATTGCGTACTATCATGTCGAGCAAGAAAGTCCTACCTATATATGTCCCAGCATCCACTACAATATACATCCAATGTACAGTAATGGCCTCTAGGGCATACATATAACTAACAATCTCCCACTTGCACTAGGGCCATCTGTAGCAGTGGTTGCAGTATCACATACTCAACCATCCCATAAAAGTCTCTCTTTGGGAAAAGGCCTTCGTGAGTGGATCCGCCGTGTTGTCCTCTGAGTCTACTCTCCTAACCTCGATCACCCTGGAGATCAACTATCTCCATGATCAGGTGATGCTGCCTCAGAATATGTCTGGGTCACTGATGGGACCAGGGTTCCAGGGTCGAAGCCACGCTTCCATTGTCATACAATGGCAGGAACCTAGTTCATCTTATGAACCAATATACACCCAAACTTCCTCTTTGGTAGTATCTTTAATAGCGATGTTACCAGCCTTTATCGTCTAGTTTGCCACGGTATCGAGCTTGGAACTCTTCCAACATACCGTCCCTTTACTGAGGGTAAAGACAGTGCCTGTGACTGACATTCAGTCGTCTTTATCACCCTGGAACACTTCCAGTGATTCTCCCCCGGATCGATTGATACCATCTCACTACAACTAGTGAGTATCCTAACATTCAATTAGATCTATCTCATAGATCCAAAGCTTAGGATTTAGTAGGTATCATTTTGATCCTATATGGAAAATCATTGTGATAAGCGGAGATTGATCGAGCGTAGCATAGGAAACTCCTTCCCTAACAAGAGTATGTCATCCACGTACTCTACGAGGATCGACACCATACTCCCTACTACCTTTTTGTTTATACAAGGTTCATCTACCATTTTGATGATGTCAACTTCTTTGACTAATCCATCAAAACAGATGTTCCAACTCCACGATGTCTGCTTTATCCTATAAAGCATCTTGCACATGTTTCCGCTGCTCCCACTGTCTATGAGGAACTCTGGCTGTGTTCTTATAGACGTTCTCTTCTAAATCAATATTTAGAAAAGTAGTCATGGCACCCAACCACCAGATATCGTAGTCAAGGTATGTAGCCGTGGCAAGTAGGATCTGGATGGACTTAAGCATAGTCCCTGGAAAAGGTTTCATCATTATCCGTGCCTGGTCGATGACGAAAACCTTTAACAAGTCTAGCTTTGAAAGTCTCAACTTGTCCATCTACACCAAGTAATCTTCTCAAGATATACTTGCTCCTGATGGGGATTTAACCCTTCAGATATCGCAACCAAAGTCCATACTTTGCTGGTGTATATGGATTCCTTCTCAGATCGCTAAGCATCCAGCCATTCTTACAGAGTCCCTACTCTTGATGGCTTGCTCGAATCTAGTTGGGTCATCATCTCATGATGCAATCCTTACTCCCACTGTCATCGAGAAACCGAGGTATCTCTCAGGCAGGCGAGGAACCCTACCAGATCGGCGGAGAGGCTGAGGTTCGTCGGGGACTATAGAATCCTTTGGTTCTGTCAAATCATCTGCTGTAGTTTATATAGCTGGAACCTTTCCAGTTCTACATTACAGCCCTTGCCTCGAGCTTGTCCGGATTTTGCTTTTAGACATAGGCCGGTCAACCCCAAATCTTAACTAGCTTAAGACATGGGCTCTTCCCTTTCCATATCACATATGAAGCGGTAGGCAACTGATTTGATTGGAATCCTATTCAATAGGTATGCAGCTTCTCAAGCGCATGACTCCCAAAAAGGAAATAGGTAACTCAGTAGTACTCATCATAGAGCACACCTTATCATATAGGGTGTGATTGCTCCGCCCCTATATACCATCGTGCTATGGTTTATACGGAGGAGTAATGTTGAGAGAGAATCCCATTTTCTTTTAGAATAGTCCAGGAATGCTATGCACAAGTATTCTCCTCCCTGATTTCATCATAGGACATAATACTTATACCCGTATTTTGGTTCTCTACTTCCTACTTATATTCTGTGAATACCTCAAAAGGTTCGGACTTATATTTCAACAGGAATATATGACTGAATCATGAGAGATCATCAGAGAATATAATGAAGTATAAAGAACCAGTCCTGGCATGTGTAGACAGGAGACCTTACATACATCATCATGCATCAGTCCCAAGAGCTCATTAACTCTTTCTCTGTTTCCAATAAACAGAGCTATGGTCATATTATCTTTGTGACATGACTGGCAAGTTTCACAAGATGTAAATTCAAACTGATTTAAATATACATCTAAATGTAACTTCAGCCAGTCGGGTCGCATTGATATGACCTAGTCTACAATGCCTCAAGAAGAATTCGTTCATTTCTGAACTCTTCTTCTTGTGTGTGTTCAGTATACTAGGAACTGTAGTTTGATTTAGAACGTTAATGCTTTTAGATAACGTGCCTGAACCGATCAACTTTTGATATAGGAAATGTTCAAAACATTATCCATCAATACAAAATTATATCCTTTCTTTACTAATAAAGAGATTGATATGATTTTGTGTATCAGGTTCGGTATCTAATAGCATTTGTTCAGAATCAATGTATTCGTAATACAGGGTGACAGTGACCAACAGACTTGGCTGCAACACTTGCCCCGTTTTCTGCCTCATGAAACTTATCACCCATTCTCAGTTTTTCTACCTTTTTGTAGCCCTATGTAACAGATTACATATCTGGGATCCTGATCCGGTATCATATACCCAGGATGCAGAGGATACTGAGAAACAGTTCTTTGTAATGAACACACCCGAAGGAGATGCATCATATGCACTTTCTTCGTTTGGGCGGCAAAGGAATTCTGGTATTCCCCTATTTCCTGCTCTGTCTTATAACAATTATAAGTTGGAGCGGGACCAACGTTCCCCAGCTCAGTATAACAAGCGGGTTCGGTCAATACATCCATTTTATTATCTTGATTAAGGCGTGATATGGTCGCTACCAGGTGAGAGAGAGAAGAAAACACTCTGCGTGCGCTCTTGCAAGATCAGATTGGTTATATATTTTATCTAATCAGGATGGCTCCCACTGTTTTTATCAAATCTTCCTTCAAACCCTAAAAGGAAAAACTAGCCGGGATTAATTACACTCTACAAGTTTGCCAATCTTTCAGCCAGGCCAGTGTCGGTACTTTGAGGGAGGTTCCCCGTGCATTCGCACGGACCTAATTACTGTAAACCTCGTTTTCCCAGAGGCGTAACCCCGTTGACACCTTTCTAGACACCTACTTGATCGGCTAATTGCAAAGTGCAAAACTCTCCCAGGAGTAACAATTACTCGCAGTGGGTATCGGGATCCAACTATTACATAGAAGGTATGCAATCTCATTGAAAATTTCAACACTTGAAACTCCCGATAATGGTTTTTACCCCTAGCACCTATGACCTTTGCTAAGGTCAACAAATCATAGGTACTAGTCAAGTTCTACCCGTCATTTCGTGATTAATTAGACCCACCCACATGACCCTTGGCTAAGGTCAACAAAGCCACATGACTGTCCTAACTAATCGCATCATATGCTGTGTAGGAAGACATCACTTAGCTACCGTACACTGTGCCTTGACTATGGTCAACAAACACAGCACGAATACTAAGTACTCTACTTCCTAAAATGACGGAGGGTTGCGAATGGTTTTTGTGAAAACCTTTAACGCTTTGAACTTGATCTCGTTGCGGAATCAAATGGTTTTTAAATGGAATGTTTTTGAAGCTTTTCTAGTTTTGCTAAAGGGGTCACTCCCGGTGAAGGGATCGTCGGCCCTTTCCTCGTCGAATGAGGTGCGGGATATATCATATATATCACTGTGCAAAGCGGAAACTATAGAAGCGATCAAAGACAAACTGAGAGTTGTAGCATCTGCCAGTTATTGCTAAAGGAGTCACTCCCGGTGAAGGGATCTCGGTCCTTTCCTCATCGAATAAGGTGCAGGATGTTCTATAATGAACACCGCGATGCAAAGCAAGAACTGTAGCTACATGTTTTATTTTGAAATTCGATTCCACAACATCAATTAGGTTTATTTTCTTTCATTAATCTCATTAATGAATATCCCATCATTTAAGTCCACCTAAACATCACAGATAAATATAACGTACGCTTATGCCATCCGCATTCGCCTCGATGTCTCGTCTGCACCGTTAGGTTAGGTAACTAACGGCAGAGCGGGGCAGGGCTAGCGCGGGTGTAAAACATAAGTAACGTCTATATAATATATCATATATACTATATATAATATCTGTCACAGAACATCACATGATCACAGATAAATCACAGCAGAAGATACATATGAAATATTGGATATACTAGGACGTCCATGTTTTCAATACGAGCCAGTATAAAACATGGATTCCACGGTTGTGATGAATAGCCAATCCCACACCCCTAGACCCCTACGAGAGCGGCAAGCAACCCTACCAATTCTAGGGTTAGGAGACCCGGACTCGACTCCTCGAGTTGGTCTCCCACTGGACCCCAGAACCCGGTTACTTGTGCTTCCCTCCTTGGGTCTATCCTAGTGCAGAAAAGTAAATAATATACAAATGGTGACAACATCCGCAACCTGGAAGTGCCCCAATAAAAGAATATTACATACAAGTTTTTACATGAATGAAAATGAAAAACACTCATCTCATATAAAAAACCCCCGGCTATTCAAACACGATGATCCAATATAACATATCCAGCAACACATAACATCTCATGTCATCAACGTAAGTAAATATGCGCATCCCAATTGTCGTTGACATATAGCAACGAAACCGGCGATATCACATATTACACTTACGGTCACAGAAAAGAAAGTGTAAAACTACAACAGTTGGAATCCGCAACCTCCTCAGACATCGCATGCCTGACCAAATGAAATACTTAGACATCGCATGCCTAACAATTATAAACCCCGCATTTTAGTCTCAAAGTCGAAAACACTTTTCAATATCAAGTCGGGCAATTCAACAGGATTCCCGACATTCTGATCGAATGCTCGTCACAAACTTTAGTAGGCGGCCGCACCCCCGACGCCGTCGACGAAGTGCACCAAGGAGGAACACCGCTGCCGCGAGCACCCGGACGGATGCTTTCGGCGACGGGGTTCTCCTACAGTCACTTGGTCGGGGCTATGGGGTGAGGCTGTCTATTAAGTTTACCCGGCGAGTATCCGCGTACACTACGTGATTGCGACGGACTTTTGATCACATCAAAATTCCGTGGCAACCGATCAAGTGAGACTAAAGTGCTATGTTTATAACATTCATTCAGTTATCTCATAACTATTTATGAATTCCAATTATTGTATCACATTCCGGATAAATAGAAAATGTTAAACTTTCCGATCGAACAATCGAACACCCAAGTTTTCCCGATACAGCTCAACACATGAAATAAGTCTAACAGCATTCAGTTCGTGCCTCAGTAGCAACGGTCCAGCCGTAGAAGGGTCAAGCCAACGCCTCACATGTGGCACGCCGTACTGCCCCAAACCCGAAGGTTCAAAGGGCAGTTCAAGACGGTCACATAATCGAGTTAAGGTTTGTTGTCTTCTAGAGGGTCCATCGCGTTACTTGCACTACTTAGAACGTCGTTAAACTACGGAAAAATCCAACAATTGGAAATTTCCCGGCAGGGGAAAAAGTGGGTATTTATATCCGGTCGAACTTTTTAACATATTCTAAGATTTATTCGGAAAAACACACCGACAAAATTAGACAATCCGATCGATACACCGAGTTCCCAATACAACCCAGAAAATGCAACTCTGGAAAAATTATTAAAAATCCCCAGGAAAACCAGCACAGACAACTACGAATTACTGTGCAAAACAGGATGCACAAAGCGACAAAAGGGCCGCGGATCCGCCGCATGAGCCTCCTGTAGGGCCGCGGATCCGCGCCACCTTTGTGGAATCAAGCCCTCGAATTTCACAGTAAGTCTTAGGATTACCTGCTGATTTTTCTGCATATTTTTAATTTCGAAAAAACCACGAATTTCAAAAAAGTCCAGAGAGCATTTTTAGGTTTGGGTTTTGGGTCGATTGGACTACTAATTCCGTCGGGACTTCGCCTAAGGCTCTAGCTAGGCTCTGATACCACTGTAAGGATCCTAGGCACTCTAATGGAGTCTCACAAGTGATCAAACATGGCCAATTGAAATTTTACAAGTGCCTAGTAACCCTAATACGGATCGTTAACTAGATAAATAGGCGAAAAAGCAACTAGTAAACTACTTTACTAAGAGAATACGGAAATACAACCTTTGTAGATCCGGTGCTCCACCTCCATAGCTCCGCAATGAAGTCCTCTCGCTGTCCAAAACAAATTCCGGGCTCTAACGTCGGCTTCATCGGAGAATAGGCGAGCTAGATCGTCGATGTCCATGCCGAAGATGATCTACGTCGAAGCATCGCTAGATCAAGCTCCAACTTCACCAAGTCAAGAAAACTTGTGAAGGAAACACCCTATACTACTTGGCAAGAGGTAGAGGATGAAGAAATAGGATGTGGGTTCACTTTAGAATTGGATTTCTCACTAGTTTTCATCACTTGCCATTGGAGTAGCAAGCTTTCTTCATGGAGGAAGAAGATGAAGAAGAAGAAGAAGTTATGATAAGTTAATTTAAAATGAGATAATTAAATCAATACTTATCATGACTTCAACTATAGTTAAGTGTAGAGATTTAAATAAGGTTTAGATGAGTGGTTAGGGTTAAAGAAGAGACAAGAATGGTAGACTTATTCAAAGCTTCAAGAAGCTTCAAAGAAGAAACAAAATAAGCCACCATTTCTTTTTCTCTTTATCTTTTCCAAAACAATAATAAATGGATAAATAAATAAGAGAAAAGAAACCCTAACCATTCATTAAACATGGTTTAATCTTTACACAAACCCAAAAGAGCAAGTATCATCAAACATGATACAATCTTGTGCACAAAAGTATATCACATATACAACTTGCACAATTCAAGTGAGAAAATCCATTTAAAGTGAACCAATACTAGTTAATGCAAATCAAATATATAATTATACAATAAATCATTAAATCAACACTTGATTCAATGATCCGGTCATATCGCATATAACCGGCTAGTATCCAATGTATCGGCTTCTCGAATCAATCCTCGATTCGATAACCAGGTTATATCGCATATAACCAATCGATACATTCGTCGCGAGAATGGAATACGGTATCACATACACGCATTATTCTCGGTCCCGCACATATCTCATATGCGCTCCTATTTCGTTTCGCTTGAGCCAGGAAACCTCTGTGTAGGACTCTAAAGACTCGTCAATACGCCGGTAGCGGATGATGATCATATCAAGCACCCACAAGCCTCAAGCGGTCTGCTAAACGTAACGGCCACCCGGGTATTGAGCGATCAGAAGATCGACGAGCAAGCCCGCTCACACTCCTGTGAATCCAACCAGTAACACTTACCGTACAGTCCGGTCTGTTCGTCTGATATGTCGCATATCTCGCCTAGGGGTGGTAAACGTCAGACCCCAATAGCTCGATAAGTCATGCCGACTTGAGGTCCATAACATTCGTGAAACTACTGATAACTCTTACCAGTATATCACTGCAACCCTGGCCAGGGATTTCCTGTTATGGCCAGTCGAGCATAGCACAACATCAACCCCCAATACCGGGAGAGACGAATCCCCTCCTATCGCTCATTGCCTCCATATGAATCGGGACTGTACCCAAAAACCACCTGTTTGCACGACTCAGTAGAGCCGTGGTAGGGTGGAAATCAAAGCACAGTGGGAGACACACAAGACTCTATGACGATCTCGGGTCAACAGACTAAGCTGTACCAGTGTCACCAGAGAACTGCCATCTGACGTGAGGTATAATACCATCTCGGAGTTCTCGGCGAGTCCGTTCAGTGTACCCAGTCTCCACTGAGCACCCGCATACCATCTTCAATGTCAAACACCAATGGATATGGGATCATCCATCGCCCATCGCATGGGTCGAGAAGATATGCGCTAGTCTACTCTGGAATATCGATGCCCCGTCTCGATATTCCCTCGACTAGGAACATTTCAAGGATGTACTCATAGACTACCCAGGCCCCACTAGTATGATCTACATCATAGTCCTGGAAGTCGAGTACACATCCTAAGGGCTTTATCAACATGTAATCAGAGAGACAGAAAGTATACATGTTAAGATAAAGTGCAAGCAGATAGCGTACTATCATGTCGAGCAAGAAAGTCCTACTTATATATGTCCCAGCATCCACTACAATATACATCCAATATACAGTAATGGCCTCTAGGGCATACATATAACTAACAGATCCGACAATCCGGCTATATCGCATATAACCGACTAATATTTATCCGTTCCGATTCATCGAATAAACACTTGATCCGATGACCCGGCTGATATCAAATATCGCGAGAATATAATACGGTATCACATATCACATTATCTTCGGTCCCGCACATATCACATATGTGCCCCTACTCCGTTTTGCCTGAGTCAAGAAACCTCTGCGTAGGACTCTAAAGAATCATCAATACGCCGGCAGTAGGTAATGATCATATCAAACACCCACAAGCTGCAAGCGGTCAGCTAAACGTAACAGCTACCCAGGTATTGAGCGCTCAGAAGATCAAGCCTGTACATTCTCCTGTGAATCCAAACAGTAACACTCCCGTACAGTCCGGTCTCGTCGTCTGATATGTTGCATATCTCGCCTAGGGGTGGTAAACGTCAGACCCCAGTAGCTCGATAAGTCGTGTCGATATGAGGTCTATAACAGTTCGAGAAACTACTGATAACACTTACCACTAAATCTCAGCAACCCTGGCCAGGGATTTCCGGTTATAGCCAATCGAACACAGCACAACATCAACTCCCTATACCGGGAGAGACGAATCCCCTCCTATCGCTCATTGCCTCCATGTAATTCGGGACTGTACCCAAAAGCCACCTTTTTGCACGCCCTCTTGGACGTGGTATGATGGAAATCAAAGCACAGTGGGAATCACACAAGACTCTATGACGATCTCGGGTCAACAGACTACTCTGTACCAGTGTCACCGGAGAACTGCCATCTGACGTATGGTATAATACCATCTGGGAGTTCTCGGCGAGTCCGTCCAGTGTACCCAGTCTCCACTGAGCACCCGTACACCATCCTTGATGTCAAACACCGATGGATATGGGATCATCCATCGCCCATCATATGGGTCAAGATGCGTATACGCTAGTCTACTCTGGTGTATCGATGCCCTGTCTCGATACACCCTCGACTAGGAACAGTTATAGGATGTACTCGTCGACTACCGTGGCCCCATTAGTATGATCTCATCATAGTCCCAGTAGTCGAGTACATATCCTAAGCGCTTTATCAACATGTAATATAGAGACAATCAGAGTACATGTTAAGATAAAGTACAACCAGATAGCATACTATCATGTCGAGCAAGAAAGTCCTCCCTATATATGTCCTAGCATCCACTACAATATACATCGTATGTACAGTAATGGCCTCTAGGGCATACATATAACTAACAGCCGGGGATGGCGTAAAATTTTCTTTTTGTAATTTCGGGTTAATATAAATTATAAAAATCATAAAAATCTGAATAATTGCAAAAATATAAAAATTTTATCATCTTTTATTGTTTGAAGGGTTTTCTTTGTGAATCTTTGCAGGTTTGACAGATCTGAAACAACACAGAAGGCAAAACAGAAAAAGACATATCAAAACAGGAGGGGATTGAAAGTACAGAGCAGCTGAAGAAATTTGGAGACCCAAAGCCCCCAAGGAGCCGCGTTTACGCGGCAATTACCTGGTCAGAACCGCGATTCCGCGGTCGTCTGGAGTCTTCTTTGCGCGAAATTTGCTCGGTTTGCTTCCTCATTCTCCCCTCTACAAATCCCCATATATCTTTTGCCAAATCTTCTGCATGATTCTTTGCGCTAAAAATCTTCTTCCTCCTTCCAATAATTGATTTTCTGCAGGATTCTTTGCGCCGCGCTAAATAGCAAATTGATTGCAAGTGATTTACTGCTTTGCATACTTTAATCTGACTTTAAGGGGCTATTGACCAATTCAGATTGGGTAGAGATTTCATTACCCTTCCCAGGACCCCAAAAATCACTTAAAGCATTTGCATTGACCACTTTTAATTAAAAAAAATATTAGACTCAGCCCTAAGGACGTCGAGCTCAATAGGACAGAGGACTAGTATAGGCATCGGCCATTTATCCTAACCTGTCTTTGCGGTGCCTAGGCAAGTGTGTCAAGTCTAGTGGTTTTTAATTAGGCCCACAGCGTGGTTCCTTCCCACTTACCTTGCACTTACCTGGCCGCAACTGACGGTGAAGAGGCGGTTTGAGGTCCTATCTCTAGCCCTTTGGAACAGTTAGGAGCTGTCTAGCTGACCTAGGTGACCCTAGACTTAGGCCTGATTGTGCATGTGTGGTTAATCGCATTTGTGTCACTAGTCTCTTTTCAAAAAGCTTTTTGCAAAAGCACACATAAAAAAAAGAAAAAGGAAAAATCTTTTCAAAACTTGCAACTTGTCGCTTAAGAATCTTTGCACTCACTTACACCACTTCTTCTCATTGACGTTTTCTTACCTCCACATTCTGTCTTTCAACTTTCGACTACACTAACTCTTTTTAGTGTATGTCCGGTTGGACTAGGGACCCTAGCGCCCGATTAGTCCGTGTTTCGTTGGTACCGACCGACGAACCTTTCGACTCCGAAGTCGAAATCTTGTCCACTTCTTCACTTTCACCATCACATTCTTCTTCCGAAGGTATGTCGGGATACGTTCCTAACAACACCTTACCGACGGGAAGGATTCCACCTCCGTTAGGTGCGAATAACCAGAATCTTCCGCCTGTTGAAGCGCCCGCACGAGTCGCGCTCCAGGATCTTTTCTACCCCGCCCGCACCGCCCTTCCTACTTGTCTTTCTCTCCCACCGGCTAATGGGGACAATTTTGAGATCAAACCCCACTTCATCAATATGCTGCCTAAGTTTCATGGTTTGGAATCCGAAGATGCATATATCTTTATCAACAAATTCCAAAACGTTTGCGCCATGATGAAAACTACCCAATTAAGTGATGACGCTATAAGACTAGGGGTCATTCCTTTCACCTTATGTGACCTAGCCGAGAAGTGGCTATACAGCACCGCATCACATTCAATTAGAAATTGGGATGAGTTTATGAAAGCTTTTCTTAAAAAGATCTATCCTCATCACAAAACTGCTAAAATCCGTAATGAGATTATACAATTTTCACAGCTTTCTGCCGAACCATTTTTGTCACGACCCAAAAGAGCACGTGACTGGCCCTTGAACCATATGAAGTCTATAGGACTCCATCTGATCCAAGTAAGCCAAAAGCCCAGAAATCTAAAACCATTTTAAAAGTAAAGAAACATATCTTGTAAATTATCTTCCCTTGAGGCATTTTATCTAACACTTACTACGCATAAACAAAGAGCACAACCCACACAAGCAATATAATATACAACGCCGAAGGGCGAGGATCAAACTCAAAAGAAACTCACAATAACATGAAAACCTTAACACTACTAAGCGCGACTCTAAGGTCGAAATAATACATCACTAGTGTCTCAGTCTGAAACAGTATACAAGTTTTGGTTGATGGAATTTCTAGATACAAAGAATAATACATATATAAGGGTGGTTCTGATGCAAAGAACCCACCTACCAAGCAAATCATCAGCAAAGGAAGCAATGTGCCGGAAATGCCGCTATGGAACCTGTACGGCAAAACCTGCAAGAACTGTGGCACAACGGGGGTGAGTTGCCAACTCGTGAATAGAAAATATCTGCAAGCAGAAATTGAAAGCATGACATAATCCTAAGTCAAACGATCAGATATAATATAAACTTCAAATGAATAAGTCTGAATCATATTAAAGTGGCAATGTAACATCTGAACATAAGTGTAGTGCCAAGTACTCGTACCAGTGCCTCATGTAATAATATATCATGAATGAAATCATCAGAAAATCAACGTCGAGCATCGACACAAACTATATATCATGTATCCGATATGTATGCAGCATTCATGAAGGTACTCTATCAGGTACTACTAATATGTGATGCAATGCATATACAATAAATGTAGGGTAGGGGAGATATAACATGCCATCGACCGAAAAGGCCCCGAGCACATAGGCTCCTCTCAAATCGAGCTCATAGGCTCCGAGCTCATAGGCTCCGAGCACATAGGCTCCTCTCACATCGAGCTCATAGGCTCCGAGCACATAGGCTCCTCTCACAATGCATATGTAAATTTGCATAGATCATCATGATGATATATTAAGTATGCGTATATATATATCAGCGTCCCATACCACTAATATATATATACTATATGGGTATACATATATATTTCAGCGTCCCATACCACTGATATATATACGCAGGAGTAAAACAATCCAGAATCATCATATGCAACCATATCACAGTGCGAAATCCATGAATTATAATACATGCAACAAGAACACTAATATAAGCATGCAACTATGTAAAGGCATATGCACAAGGAATATGAATCAATAACATATGAGCATGCAATGCAATGCGAGCCGTAGAATAAATGGTAAATGAATAATAATGCAGCTTGCCATTTGAAATAAGACAAATCGGGGTTTTTGTAATAGGTATGACTTGGGTCTAGTCTAACATCTAATATGCAAACCACAGATCTAATTATCAAGTCAACCGGGAGGGGTATGGAATCCACCTAAATCTAAGTCGATATAAATATATATACATATAATAGTCGGTGATCCCGCCTCAATAGTATCGCGTACAATACAGTATATCATATGACAATCCTCAAGTCATGAGTGCGGATCTATCATCAATATAAAGCTCGTACGGTAAATCGTCGTACGGCATCCTAATATATGGGTACGGGTCAATATCACATTATCTCATCAAGTATCTGGTATTCTTATCATCATAATACATAATCTGGGATACTGAATCTAAGTCTAGTACAAATCGATACCATCTATATAATTATGAATGCGGGGGTAAAACACATGCCCAAAGGCCCGCTAAGAATCACATATCGTATCCCAAATACGAATCATATCAAATCACCGATCTCACGGCACCAAGCCCAATATCATCGACTCATCTCCAAAGTCATCCAATATCATCATCAACACAGTGTATGTATAGTGAATATGCAAGGGTGTGCGTGTGGGTGTAAACCTATTCTAGGGTTCGTGGCTATGAACTACGCTAGTTACTTCTAAGCCTAAACTATCCATAAAACACCTAACACAGTATCCATGACACACTATAACTATCATATATAGTATATCAACTACGGACTGCGGGGGTGCTATACGTCATCCCCCGACTTCCCCCTGTAGATATAATCTACTCACCTTGCGTCTTCATTGTCGACGTCACAACGCGTTTGCTTGTCGTCCCGAAGGCTGCATGGGGTACCTACACATTAACATATCGCAAATGCGTATCAAAACCAATTCCGAACTAAAACGGCATATGAATCTCAAAACGATACGCTAAAATCTATAGGTTAGAACCTATGTACAACGCCTTCCAAAACCATCAACAACCCTCGATATCGTCGTATAAACACCAAATAGTCGAGGTAAAACACCAAACACAAATTCAGAATTAAGAATACGGAATACGGAAACACGAATCCAAAACAACAACTTAGGAAATATGTTCCAGATTTCACCCTAGGTCAAATTAGACAAATCTATACATACCAGAGGTCTAATCTATGCATGTAGGGGCTACAGAACCAAAACGAGAAGGTTTGGTGCTGGTATGGCCGCAAATTGCGGCCAATTGGAATAAATCTGCGGCCGGCTTGATGAGTTAGGGGTTGGGGTCTTGGTGGTAGCTTCCTGGGTTCCTGCACATGTCACTGTCCAATCAATTTTAATTTAGGATGTCTCGGGTGATAGCAGATTCAATATACCCTTCAAAGATTCCACAATTTCTCCGATATCGGTTTCTTAATCCGTATTTCGGGTTTCAACTCTAAGGTTGGGGTCTCAATTCATGCACTAGGGTGTTGGTGTAGCCACTACTGAACTCAATTTCACATCACAACTCATAATTTTCTCAAACCCTAACTAGGTTTTCCTTAACTCCACAATATCAAACAATATCGGTTCAATCTAAACATGGGGGTAAAGGAAATGCTAAAACTAAGTTAATGATCCATAAAATACCTCATTTGGCAACTCAAGAATTTTCTTGAGTTGCCCCTAGTGGCCAAAATCCTTGCTTCTTTAGTCCAATGTGTAGATCTTGAGCTTATGCACGCTTTTAATGAAATAGAGATTGGGTTTTGGGATTGTATTTGAGATAATTTGGGGCTTTGAAGAGGGGAGGGAGGTGAGGTGCAGGAGTAGCAGCAGCAATGGAGGGAGTGGGAGGGAAAATGAATGAGGAATGAAGAGAGTAGCTAAGTCCAAAGTCAAAGAAAACCCATACCTTTCTCTCTCTCACCATACCTCATTTCTTTATTCTTTTCCCATTTTCTTTTCCATTTCTTTTTCTTATACTCTCAAAATCCTTCTCCCAAGAATAGTAAACCCAAAGTGAACCATGGCAAGAAAATGCACAAGTGTGAAAAAGAATGATATGTGCATGTTTTGCACAAATTGCTAAAAAACCGATTAGCGATTATTAATCGCGATTAGCACTAATTTAGCATATAACTAATCAATTAAACTTAGAAATGGCATAATTCTCTAATTTACCCTATTTTTAGAATTTTCCATTATTTTCCCCTATTTATTGTATTTAATTATAACGAATTATTAAAATATTCAATAAAATAATATTAAATTATTAATTTCCCAAAAATAATATTTTTATTATTTCGAAATGTTACAATCTACCCCCCTTAAATAAATTCAGTCCCCGAATTTAAATTTAAACCCCCAACTACAAACCATTATGTCAAAATCCAAGTTGTCGGATACGTGATAATCGAATCACAAACTCACCAATCGTCAATACCGTCGTCGATAGTCCCTCCTTCAAAGTCGAAAAGGTGCCAGTGCATCCAATGCTAGCAGTGCAAGATATCTACTTACCCCTTACTCACGGTCTGGCGTCCTCTGTCTCTGGGTCCTTATCTTCTCTGTGGATTACCAATTTCACAATCGATCGGCTCATCGGCCTTGTCAGGTGTGCTAACGGGGACGATTCCGTTCTGGCACTTATCTAGTCATTTCTCGGTCAATCCTCACGACCACTCGTAAAGCAGCATGTCACTGGCGTCGGCCTCTGCCTCTCTGAATGCACATCACACATCTGATCCTGAGTGCAAACATCATTGCAGCAATGTCCTGGAAGGAATCCTGCTCAAGGTCTCTTCCGATCTTGCCTATGCCGAACTATACGGAGGCTGGCTCTCTTGCATAATCTCTTCTCACTCGATAGACATCTGTGTCCTCAGCACAACATTTTCTCGGAAATTGGTCGTATCCCAATGCCTCTGTAAGCATATCAGGTCTCTAGTCTCAACGGGAAGTAACGACAGCTCGTCAGCGTGTCGCCCGAACCTCTGGTTCCACCTGTCTCTATCGTCGTCCACTATGACGTCACGCCATGCTATCTACACACTGCACTGTTCTTGGCCACGGTCAATCCGAAGTCTCTCGCACGAACTCGAAATCGCGTACTCTGTAGCTTCACCATTCTATAGAAGATGTCTGGCCGAACAGGTCCTCGGGAACGCGTCCCAACCATCGGAGGAATGCTCAATACTCTTTCGTCCTCGATCAATTTACAACGCATCTGGGTGAGGTCCTTTATCCGAACCTGGTCAACTACCTTATCGACGATGCCGAACTCTGGCCTGCTGGGTGTACGCAATATGACCACCCCTGGGTCTAGTTCTTCTCGTATCGTATTCCAGAAAGGTCCTGTTGAGGTCTCTCTCTCAAATCCTATTCCTGCCGGATTGCCTGGAAGTCATCATCCATTGGTGAGTAGATTATTTCTGTCACGACCCGCCCCCAATACAGAGAGTATTGTCCGCTCTGGCCGAAGCCGCACGGTTTTGTCCTCCGGAGTGAATCGGACACGACCAGGGGCCATTTCCCAGGAGGTCACCCATCCCAGGACTTCCCTGGCCCGAGCACGCTTAACTACGGAGTTCTTCAAACTCCAGAGTTCCGATTCATCCAAAAGGCACCTCTTTCTGGGAGATATATCCATATACAACGCCTCTGCGTGCGTATCGCATCTCTGATGTCAGCGGAGTGGGACGTCATCTCGTCGAAATCTCTTGCGAACTCTTTACTTCACTCTGCTTCAATGTCGGCTGCTTCGGACTCGTCTCATCGTTGCAGCACGGACTGCGCTCCAACGGCTATCCTTTTATCTGGAGTCTTCCAAGAAATGCATCTCACCACCTAGCATCCGAAGGAAGTCGAACCATTCGATCGATTCGTCAAAACCTTATAATCCCCCAAGAGCTCAACATCTTGGGTACAGTTTAACAGCATCGAGTACATACCAAAGCATCAATGATCCAGCCGTAGAAGGGCAAACCCAAGCCTCACTAATGGCGCCGCAGAACTGCCGCAAACCCTAAGGTTCAAGGGCTTTCATACGGTCATTAAGTCGAGTTAGGGTTTCGTTCTTCTAGAGGGTCCATAGAATCACTTGCATGTCTTTCCGAATACCTTAAACTTGGAATAGCAGGTTCCTGACATTCGATCGTCTCTGTCGACTCTCAACGTCTCCGCGTGAAGTCGTCTCTAGCTGGAAGCAACCTATCTGATGACCTCGCATCGGTAATCGAACGAATCGCACGCCCTAGTCATCCACCCTCGGTGACTAGCGACCTTCCATCATATCTCTAAGTATATACTCATGCTGCAGTAGCTCCAATCATCTGGGCGATATCTCGTCATTTGCAGCAACAACTGGCTCATTCGCCTGTATGCCGAACAGCGTCTCAATCCTCCAGGAAAGGCAATACATTGGCGGTCATCTCTAAATCGGTCTGCTCTAGATCTGAGTGAAACTCTCCGCACTGGAAATCTTCAATTCAACTGGGCCTGCTGTGGCGCATAAATCGGACGAATCACCTTCGTCTTTCAAATCGGGTAGACTAGCTATCATCTGTCTCATATCTGCCTGGAAGCTCCGGCGATCTCAGCTCGTAAGCTCCGGAAGTGACATCCTATGAATCTCAGCAGCCGCTGGTCCATCTGTCTGCACGGTAGGCGACATCATAATCTCTGAGGTATGTTGTACATCAACAGTCTACTCTCAACTGGCAGCTCTAACAATGGCCCGATCATCCGGTGCAAAACCAAGCACTCGCCTCCACTAGAGGTCACAATCACCAATACTAACTCGAAACGTTCCCATGTCACCAGAAAATACAATGGTCGGCCTTCGTACCAGACGAGCTCGCACTGACCGTAACCCTAGCAGCAGCCCAAGCTGTGCTCAACATGGCGACAGGAACCTCAATCGAGTATCGAAGAGAGCAGATCAATGGCAAGAAAGAGAACAACAGATCCAGAATGGATACATGATCATTAGAAGAAACAACATCAATAAAGGTATGATCATGAAACTAATAGAATCGGGGATCTCAAATGGATGTATAATCATGGATATGATGAGAATCACTGATCTCGAAAATATGTACATCCTAAGGTTCCTTAAGCGGAGTGGCGTGTCGTAAGTATGCCGCGGAACATACCCACGGTAAGTCACTCTACTTTAGTCACCTATTCCATCAACCAAGGGTCATCCTACGCGACAAAAGTTCGGGTCTAATACCCCCCGACTAAGTCTAAGTTCCGTAAGGTCAAGCCTAAGTTCCGTATATATATAGACGCCCTAGGCTCTACATAGTCAAACTTAGACTCGAACCAAGGTCAACCTGGCTCTGATACCAACTTTGTCACGACCCAAAAGAGCACGTGACTGGCCCTTGAACCATATGAAGTCTATAGGACTCCATCTGATCCAAGTAAGCCAAAAGCCCAGAAATCTAAAACCATTTTAAAAGTAAAGAAACATATCTTGTAAATTATCTTCCCTTGAGGCATTTTATCTAACACTTACTACGCATAAACAAAGAGCACAACCCACACAAGCAATATAATATACAACGCCGAAGGGCGAGGATCAAACTCAAAAGAAACTCACAATAACATGAAAACCTTAACACTACTAAGCGCGACTCTAAGGTCGAAATAATACATCACTAGTGTCTGAGTCTGAAACAATATACAAGTTTTGGTTGATGGAATTTCTAGATACAAAGAATAATACATATACAAGGGTGGTTCTGATGCAAAGAACCCACCTACCAAGCAAATCATCAGCAAAGGAAGCAATGTGCCGGAAATGCCGCTATGGAACCTGTATGGCAAAACCTGCAAGAACTGTGGCACAACGGGGGTGAGTTGCCAACTCGTGAATAGAAAATATCTACAAGCAGAAATTGAAAGCATGGCATAATCCTAAGTCAAACGATCAGATATAATATAAACCTCAAATGAATAAGTCTGAATCATATTAAAGTGGCAATGTAACATCTGAACATAAGTGTAGTGCCAAGTACTCGTGCCAGTGCCTCATGTAATAATATATCATGAATGAAATCATCAGAAAATCAACGTCGAGCATCGACACAAACTATATATCATGTATCCGATATGTATGCAGCATTCATGAAGGTACTCTATCAGGTACTACTAATATGTGATGCAATGCATATACAATAAATGTAGGGTAGGGGAGATATAACATGCCATCGACCGTAAAGGCCCCGAGCACATGGGCTCCTCTCAAATCGAGCTCATTGGCTCCGAGCACATAGGCTCCGATCACATCGAGCTCATAGGCTCCGAGCACATAGGCTCCTCTCACATCGAGCTCATAGGCTCCGAGCACATAGGCTCCGAGCACAATGCATATGTAAATTTGCATAGATCATCATGATGATATATTAAGTATGCGTATATATATATCAGCGTCCCATACCACTAATATATATATACTATATGGGTATACATATATATTTCAGCGTCCCATACCACTGATATATATACGCAGGAGTAAAACAATCCAGAATCATCATATGCAACCATATCACCGTGCGAAATCCATGAATTATAATACATGCAACAAGAACACTAATATAAGCATGCAACTATGTAAAGGTATATGCACAAGGAATATGAATCAATATCATATGAGCATGCAATGCAATGCGAGCCGTAGAATAAATGGTAAATGAATAATAATGCAGCTTGCCATTTGAAATAAGACAAATCGGGGTTTTTGTAATAGGTATGACTTGGGTCTAGTCTAACATCTAATATGCAAACCACAGATCTAATTATCAAGTCAACCGAGAGGGGTATGGAATCCACCTAAATCTAAGTCGATATAAATATATATACATATAATAGTCGGTGATCCCGCCTCAATAGTATCGCGTACAATACAGTATATCATATGACAATCCTCAAGTCATGAGTGCGGATCTATCATCAATATAAAGCTCGTACGGTAAATCGTCGTACGGCATCCTAATATATGGGTACGGGTCAATATCACATTATCTCATCAAGTATCTGGTATTCTTATCTTGATAATACATAATCTGGGATACTGAATCTAAGTCTAGTACAAATCGATACCATCTATATAATTATGAATGCGGGGGTAAAACACATGCCCAAAGGCCCGCTAAGAATCACATATCGTATCCCAAATACGAATCATATCAAATCACCGATCTCACGGCACCAAGCCCAATATCATCGACTCATCTCCAAAGTCATCCAATATCATCATCAACACAGTGTAAGTATAGTGAATATGCAAGGGTGTGCGTGTGGGTGTAAACCTATATATGGGTTCGTGGCTATGAACTACACTAGTTACTTCTAAGCCTAAACTATCCATAAAACACCTAACACAGTATCCATGACACACTATAACTATCATATATAGTATATCAACTACGGACTGCGGGGGTGCTATACGTCATCCCCCGACTTCCCCCTGTAGATATAATCTACTCACCTTGCGTCTTCATTGTCGACGTCACCACGCGTTTACTTGTCGTCCCGAAGGCTGCATGGGGTACATACACATTAACATATCGCAAATGCGTATCAAAACCAATTCCGAACTAAAACGGCATATGAATCTCAAAACGATACGCTAAGATCTATAGGTTAGAACCTATGTACAACGCCTTCCAAAACCATCAACAACCCTCAATATCGTCTTATAAACGCCAAATAGTCGAGGTAAAACACCAAACACAAATTCAGAATTAAGAATACGGAATACGGAAACACGAATCCAAAATAACAACTTAGGAAATATGTTCCAGATTTCACCCTAGGTCAAATTGGACAAATCTATATATACCAGAGGTCTAATCTATGCATGTAGGGGCTACAGAACCAAAACGAGAAGGTTTGGTGCAGGTATGGCCGCAAATTGCGGCCAATTGGAATAAATCTGCGGCCGGCTTGATGAGTTAGGGGTTGGGGTCTTGGTGGTAGCTTCCTGGGTTCCTGCACATGTCACTGTCCAATCAATTTTAATTTAGGATGTCTCGGGTGATAGCAGATTCAATATACCCTTCAAAGATTCCACAATTTCTCCGATATCGGTTTCTAAATCCGTATTTCGGGTTTTAACTCTCAGGTTGGGGTCTCAATTCATGCACTAGGGTGTTGGTGTAGCCTCTACTGAACTCAATTTCATATCACAACTCATAATTTCCTCAAACCCTAACTAGGTTTTCCTTAACTCCACAATATCAAACAATATCGGTTCAATCTAAACATGGGGGTAAAGGAAATTCTAAAACTAAGTTAATGATCCAGAAAATACCTCATTTGGCGATTTTTCTTGAGTTGCCCCGAGTGGCCAAAATCCTTGCTTCTTTAGCCAATGTGTAGATCTTGAGCTTGTGCACACTTTTAATGAAATGGGGATTGGGTTTTGGGATTGTATTTGAGATAATTTGGGGCTTTGAAGAGGGGAGGGAGGTGAGGTGCAGGAGCAGCAGCAGCAATAGAGGGAGAAGGAGGGAAAATGAATGAGGAATGAAGAGAGTAGCTAAGTCCAAAGTCAAAGAAAACCCATACCTTTCTCTCTCTCACCATACCTCATTTCTTTATTCTTTTCCCATTTTCTTTTCCTTTTCTTTTTCTTATACTCTCAAAATCCTTCTCCCAAGAATAGTAAACCCAAAGTGAACCATGGCAAGAAAATGCACAAGTGTGAAAAAGAATGATATGTGCATGTTTTGCACAAATTGCTAAAAAACCGATTAGCGATTATTAATCGCGATTAGCACTAATTTAGCATATAACTAATCAATTAAACTTAGAAATGGCATAATTCTCTAATTTACCCTATTTTTAGAATTTTCCATAATTTTCCCCTATTTATTGTATTTAATTATACCGAATTATTAAAATATTCAATAAAATAATATTAAATTATTAATTTCCTAAAAATAATATTTTTATTATTTCGAAATGTTACAATTTTGGAAATGTTTTGAAAGATTCAAAGACCTACTCGTTCAATGCCCTCACCATGGGATCGAAAGATGGCAACTTTGCCAAACATTATACGAGGGATTAAACCCGGTAACGAAGCAGTTGCTAGAGACCATTAGTCAAGGTCACTTTCTATCCAAGTCTAGTGGGGAAGCGTGGCGGTTTCTTGAGGATCTTAGTGAACAAACAATTCAGTGGGAGAGTACCAAGACCACATCATCATCTTCTTCTATTGGTCAACCTAGGGCAGGCATACATCAAGTAGAGATGTCAATTGCTATGAAGGCCGAGATGGCCGCTCTTACGAAAAAGCTAGAAGCGCTTGAGACCAAAATCTCAGCACCGTCTCCTGCCCCTGTTGTGCCTCCACGAACTGTTTGTACTTGTTGTTCGGATCCATCACATCTCACCGAAGAGTGTCCTTACACTGCATCTACTCAAGGACAGGATCAAGTCAATGCTGCCTTTCAGCAACGACAACGAAATGATCCATACTCTTCGACATACAATCCGGGTTGGAAGAGCCACCCTAATTTCATTTGGAACCAAAATCAACAATCCCAAGGAAACAAAAATTTTCAAAGGGCTCTTCCTCCACAACAACA
Source organism: Agapanthus africanus (assembly GCA_030015575.1). Lineage (NCBI taxonomy): Eukaryota > Viridiplantae > Streptophyta > Magnoliopsida > Asparagales > Amaryllidaceae > Agapanthus > Agapanthus africanus. The sequence goes on from JASDDO010000026.1 coordinate 297,106,054, forward strand.
AGCACCTCCACAAACTCAATTTCAGCAACCTCTCCAACAAAAACCTTACCCTAATCAGATGAACAATTTTGTGCCCAACAATTTTGTTCCCCTTCAAAATGCTGTTAGCTCGCTCGAAAGAAGTCTAGAAGCATTCCTAAAGCAATCTGCACAGTCCACAGCTAGGATAGAGACTTCTGTTCAATCTTTGGTGCAAAACAGTGCCTCACACGATCAAAGCATCAAAGCTATTGAGGCAAAAATTGCACAACTCAACGCAGCATTGAAAGAGCGAGAGAAAGGAAAGCTTCCGTCTCAACCACTCCCAAATCCCGGTCACGCACATGTTGCACATGAACAGCAGAATCATAACGTGAATGCTGTGACCACGTTGAGATCCGGAAAAGTGCTGCAAAACAATGTGGGTATTAATCATGACACCCCTGCCGGTGGCTCTTCATCTTCTTCATCTTCCTCTTCTTCTTCGTTAGAGCCTATTCTCCATCCTTCACATGGCTCTAAGTCTTCTAGCTCGAACGGACCCTCTTCTCACAACACGAACACATCTACACGGGGTTTCTGTAGCGTCTTGAAAAGTCGTTTTGGTGTTTTCCTGAAAATCGGTGAAAATTCGGTATTTTTCCGAAAACCGTCTTTTTTGTTATTTTGCAGTTTAGGGCTAATTATTCCTAAAATGGATAGGTAATTGCTTGTTTTTAGTAGCTAATGAGTTACTTATGAAATTTTGGTCATTTAAAAAAATTTCCTTTTTTTTCAATTTTTAATATTATTTTAAGCCGGTAAGAAAATACATTAAATTAGCGATAAATACAAATTTAAATGGGCTAAAATTAAGATTTAAAATCATGTTAATTAAAATCTAGTTGTAACATAAATTTTTAGTAATTTATTTTAAGTTTTAACTAATTTTTATTAAGGAAAACGAAATTTATTGAATTTAAGCTTAAACTTGCAATTTTGGACTTGTAGGGGGTCTTTTTGCATAAACATTTTTTGTGCACTCTCTCTCACTCATTCCTCACCTCTTGGCCGGCCCCACCACCATCAGGTCCAGAAAAATTCCATGCTCCTTGACTTGTTTTATTGTGTGGAAATGATGGTTGTTTTGAGAAAGGTTTGAATTTGTTTTTGGGTATAGTCTTTTGTGGTTGGTAGGAGTTGACCAAGACCTCTTTCCCACACCCCACACCATCCCCTCTCCCTCATTTCTGGCCGAATTCCAGCAGCCCCCCCTTCATCTCTTTGTTCTTTTCATTTTCTTCAAAAAAATTCATTAAGTTGCTTCAAAAATTCCAAATTTAAAACTCACAAATTAAACCCCATTCTTCAACCCTTTTTCCTTCACCTCCCTTGCTTGGAATCATGATGCTATGAGGCCATCAATTGATGCAAATTTCTTCTTTCTAGATCCATAGATTTGAGGTATAATTTCTACTCTTTTAAGTTAATATGGTTAGAATTCTTTAATCTAGTTGTTTAGTGTTAATTTAGTGCTATTTTCATTCTAGTGTTGTTTAAAGTTAATGGTTGAGTTAACTAGGGTTTCTTGAAACCATTAATTCGTTAATTAAAGCTAATTAGCTATCTAGTTGTTTGCTAATCTAGGTTAATGAGGTTACTTTATTTGTGTGGGCTTCAAATTAGTGTTAATTTGGTATTGTCATGTTTAGTTTTGGATTGAAATTGCTAATTATGAAAATCAAGAAAGGTTTTGTTTATGGAATTATGGTTTGATGCATAGTTAATGATTTAAAATTAGTGTAATGGCTAGCTAGTGGGTTAGTTTGGATTGTTGTGTTGGATTGTGTTAACTTGTCGCTAATTGTCGATGTTTGCACCAAATTTGCAATTTCTAGCTTACTAGGTTTTATGTAAATTATTGTGGCGAATTAATTGCGATATCTAGATTATATTGTTGGCTTATCCTATGACATTTAGGATGCGTGAGTGCGGATTTTTGAGTAGTCGGGTTTTAGTTTTGCCGGGCGACCAAATCGGCGATTTTTGCAGTTTTTGCGATTTTCGCGTGTGTTCCGCGCACCTTGTGCACGTTGTACCTAACTTGTGAACGTCGGTATTTTTGGTTTGGGTTTTGCGTCGTTCTTGATATGTAACCTTATGTTTGGTATTGATGTAAATTCCATGTTCGGTCGCGGAGACGTCAGACGCGGCACGAAAGGGGAAAGCGGTGATTGGACGTGACTAGCTAGGGATTCCGGTGAGTAGATATAACATCTACGGGGGACTATCGTTGGATGGCGCAAGCCGCCCGATAGTTTTAGTGACTTAAAAGATTCTTAGTGATGTTAGTAATTAGGGGTGTAATACTTATATGATTATTTGCTGCATCCATGCCTTATATTGACATACATATGCGAACCCATTTTATAGGACACCTGCACCATTGCCAGGGTTTTTATATGCAGCACGAGCACTATTCATGCTTACAAACACGCCCTGGTAATTGCCATGCCACCACACTAGATAACCTATAATTTGAAACCTTTTACTAATTGATGCTTAAACCTGTGCTATTGCCTTTAATTCCTTAAAATGAAATCGTAGGATTGCTATTCATGTGCATGTACCTCATCACATTATTTGTTCATGCCTAGTCTATTAATCATACATCGTAGCTTAATTATTGATACCATATGCATTCACCACCATTGATATATGCACTTATGAGGATTTCTTGAGATTTTATGATATTTCTGGATTTCGGGGGAAAGCCGCAAAATTTCTAAACTTATTATGTTTTTAAAATATGTAATTGCGGTTTTCTAGTGATGTAAAGTATCGTCCACCATGAGTTTGCTGTGGTTTTCGAGATCCGTGTCGAGGAGTGGAGGAACCGTCACGGGTACATGGTGGGCCCGGTATGGTACCCCGGGGCAAGATGAATGTGGTGTTGACGTTGAGCCTGGCAGGGGACGGATTACCTACCGGTGACTGTTTGGCACGGCGGATATCCAGAGGATACCGACCGTGGCCGTGAGATAATGAGATTTTGATATTGAGCTGGGTCGGCCGGATGGCTGAGGCCAGAGATACTATGACATGGATATATGAGATTTGTGATAGTTTTGAGGTGTCGTTGCTGGACACAGGTTCTTGTTGATTCTATTGGTATTGTGCTGGTATTTCAAAAGAGATTCTTAAAGGGAAAAACATGATTTCTTATACTTACACATTCAGATCACGAGTTGACTCGCATTGCATTCATACCTGCTAGTATATTCATATTGCATACATACTTGCCATTATGTCCTGCCTTACCAGTATTTAGATGCTAGGATGCTTGTGTGCATGCATACGATATCCTGTGTAGATGTTATTTATTACTCACGAGTTGGCAACTCACCCCCGTTGTGCCATAGCCTTTTGCAGGTCCGCTCCGTCAGTGCAGTAGCGGCGGGCGCTCTTGTTTCTTTTGCCTGGACTCGAGCTTTTGCTCTTAGGTGGGTTATATCATTATTTTTGTACCACCTTGTATATTCTTGTATCTAGTGTACTCCATCTACTGTATCTACCAGTATTATTATATATTGACCTAGAGATGAGACTATGAGGTTTATGGACTTTTATGCTGTATTTTGGGGTCGAGCTCACTTGAGTCGACATGCTGTTTTTCTTACGCTTCATTATGATTATTTCGCATGTTGTTGCTTTATATTGCGTGGGATTTGTGACCGCCTTGTGGCGAAGAGCTAGCTCCCGCTTGGGGATGCCTTATTTGTTGGATTCATATATATTCTTGTTGTACCCATTTTGGGGGCCAGTATTTACAAAGGAGACTCTGCCGAAATTTTCGGAAAAATTTGTATTATTTTAAATAGGGTTTTACATGACTTATTTGATAAAACTCGCTTTCAACTGATTGGGTTTTCTTCACTCGTTTGCTTATTTGGTTTTGGTTTCTGGGCTTTGGCTTACTTATTTTACGGACGTCTTGAGACGTTTCGTAAACTTAAGTGCCAGTCACGTTCCGTATCCTGCGGGTCGTGACAGTTTCGTTCCAACTCAACAATCTGATCCGCAAAAATTGGACTCAACAACTTTTCAAAATGTTCCTTTTCCAAATCGGTTAAGATCCAATAAACCAACTCCACAGATGGAGAAGATTGTAGAGTTGTTCAAACAGGTTAGCATAAATATCCCTCTTTTGGATGCAATCTAACAAGTTCCTTCTTATGCAAAAATCTTAAAGGACTTATGCACCAAAAAGAGGAAGTCACAAGTACCAAAGAAAGTTTTTGTGGCGAGTGCTGTTAGTGATGCTCTTGTTAATTGTTTACCCCTAAAGCACAAGGACCCCGGTTGTCCTACTATTTCGATCACAATTGGGAACAAGACCATCAATAGAGCACTACTAGATCTTGGTGCTAGTGTCAATCTGCTACCTTATTCGGTGTACGAACAGTTAGGCGTTGGAGAGCTTAAGCCCACTCATTGTACTCTCTAAATGGCCGACCGATCAATCACCCATCCTAGGGGAGAGTTGGAGGATGTGTTAATTAGAGTAGGGGATTTCATTTTCCCCGTTGACTTTATTGTTATGGATACACAACCTGTCGCTAACCCCCGCAATCAAATTCCGGTGATACTTGGTCGACCATTCCTCGTGACTTCTAACGCAGTAATCAACTGTCGTAACGGTTCAATGAATCTATCCTTTGGTAATATGACAGTTGAACTTAACATTTTCAAGTTAGGAAGTCAGCCTTGCGAGCCTAATTCTAGCGTACTTGATGTTTGCTCAATCAATGAGATCGCGGAGGAGGACTGTGAGTTTGAAAATTTCATGTTTGATCACAGCAATATTGACGCCACTAGTGCGTTCCTCCTAGAATCCGACACAGCTTTCACGACGGACAAAGATTATGAGTGTTTCACCTTTGTTGACGATCTTGAAGACTCTCCACCCGAGTTTGAGTCTTTTGCTTTTTCGGATGAGTTAGTTGAACCATCCGACTCGGTAGCATACACTCGATTTGAACCTTTGATGGAATCCTTCGAGTTTGAAACAGTTACTCTATTGTTACCATCTATTGTTTCACCACCTAAACTCGAGCTAAAGCTTTTGCCGTCGCACCTAAAATATGCTTATCTAGGTGAAAATGAGACCTTACCCGTTATCATATCGGCCTCTCTAGCTCTTGAGACGTCCCGCGTTTAATGAAGTCCCATCATATATGCATCCTAAGCATCACAGAAGAAACAAAAGCAACAATATTTATTATATATCATATATATAATATAAGTATTCGTCTCATCATATAAAGTGATCACATCACAGAATATCAGCAGCAGAAGATAACATATGAAATATTGGATATACTAGAAATTTCGTGTTTTAGATTAAGCCAGTAAAATAAACACGGATTCCACGGTCGTGATGAATAGCCAAACCCACATCCCTAGACCCCTATGAGAGCGGCAAGCAACCCTACCAATTCTAGAGTTAGGAGACCCGGTCTCGACTCCTCGAGATGGTCTCCCACTGGACCCTAGAACCCGGTTACTTGTGCTCCCCTCCTTGGGTTTATCCTAATGCGGAAAACTAAATAATATACATCAATGGTGACATCATCCTCAACCCGAAAGTGCCCCAATAAAAGAATATTACATACATGTTTTTACATGTATGAAAATGAAAAAACTCTCATCTCACATAAAAAAACCGGCTATTCAAACATGACGATCCAATATAACATATCACAGCAACACATAACATCACATGTCATCAACATAAGTAAATATGCGTATCCCAATTATCATTGACATATAGCAACGAAACCGGCAATACACCATATATTACACTTACGGTCGCAGAAAAGAAAGTGAAAAACTACAACAATTGGAATCCGCAACCATCTTAGATATCATAAACCCAATGTATCACATACTTTGGATTTCATGCCTAACCAAATAAATTCCTTAGACATCACATGCCTAAAAATTATAAATCCCGCATTTTAGTCTCGATATTGAAAACACTTTCCAATAACAAGTCGGGAAATTCAACAAGATTCCCAACAACCTAATCGAATGCTCGTCGGAAACTTTAGTAGACGACCGCACCGCCAATGCTATCGACAAAGTGCACTTAGGCGGAACACCGCGGCCGTGAGCACCCGAACGGATGCTTTTGGCGACGGGGTTCTCCTACAGTCACTTGGTCGGGGCTATGGGACGTGGCTATCTGGTAAGGTTACCCGGCGAGTATCCGCGTATACTACGTAATTGCGACGGACTTTTGATCCACATCAAAATCCCGTGGCAACCGATCATTTGAAACTAAATTGCTAGATTTATAAAATTCAAATTAGTTTTCACAAAACTCAATATTGTGGATTCCAAGTATTGTATCATAATCACAGAAAGCTAGGCGATGTTAAACTTTTCGATCGAATCAACAAACACCCAAAATTTCACAAAGAGCTCAACATTTGAATGGAGTTTAAAAAGTACCCAGAACATGCCACAGCACTTATGGACCAGCCGTAGAAGGGTCAACCCTTGCCTCACCTATGGCGCCACAGAACTACCACAAACCCTAGGGTTTTGTGGCAGTTTCGACGGTCACAGAATCGAGTTAGGGTTTTGTTCTTCTAGAGGGTCCGTAGAAAACACCTGCATGATTTTCTGATGATTTTAAACTTAGAAAAATCCAACTCCTGGAAAATTTCCAGCGAGGGAAAACATGAGTTATTGATATCCGTTTGAACTTTTTAACGTCGTCTAAATTACCCGAAATGATGTTAGAATTACGACTATGAAACACTCTGAATTGCCTTTACAGAAATAAAACATCATATGCAATATCAGTAAAAATAAGCAACACCTGAAACACCAAAACCCAGAGACTGGAACACCATAAAAATTTGAAGTCAAAACTTCACTGAAAAACTGGCCAGCTCGGATTTTAGAGACATGTCGCCGGCCAAAATCCGGCGAGGAGGGCTCAAATTTCTATGGTGTTCATGTTACATCTCATATAACATTTTTCAATTGCTTAAAAAAATTTAGACAACTTAAAAATTTCGACAGAAACTTGGTTTTTATTTCAAGTGTTTTGGAGTTGTTTCAGTTTCGTAATTCTACAAAGATCGTCTAATTCTTTAGCATGGCTCTGATACCACTGCTGGGTTCCCTAGGGCGGCCGCTGGGTTTCGGGAGGCATCGACCATGCCGTTTTCAAGAAATTGGCGCGCTAAAGAACCCAAACCTAGAATCTTAACTAGATAATTAGACGAAACTAGAATGTAAACATGTTTACATCTAAGTGAACAAGGAATACAACCTTTGTAGTCCGGTCCTTCACTACAATAGCTCCGTGTAGTAGTCCCTTCGCTCCAAGTAGTGATCTCCCGGACTCTAGTAAGGCTCCACAAGGTTAAATGAACAAGCTTGCTTGAAGTCTTCGAGACCGAAGATGATCTACGTCGAGGAGACACCAACTCAAGATACCTCTTCACAAATTTGGAATTAGTGAAGCTAACACCCTAAACTAAATGTCTAGTCTAGTAGAGGATGATGAAGTAGGACTTTTGCTCACTTTAGAAATATTTTTCTCACTTATTTTTTCACCTCCCAAAAAGCTAGAGAGCTTGAGGAAGGATATGAAGAAAAGCAACCATGGAAAAAGTCAAGGGTAGACTGAATCAAGTAGTGAGAATAGCAACCATGGGTGAGATAATATCTCATACTAACTCATGTAGAGACTTAACCATGACTTGGGATAATGGTTGGGTTAATAAATATCTTCAAGTAAAACAAAATTAGTGGACTTGGTCAATGGTTCCACAAGCTTCAACCATGTGACAATTTCCAACTAATTTGATTTACTTTAAATAAATAAAACGTTACATTATTATTAGCATGGTGTGAGTCTCATACACCCATGTAGCATGTTGCAACATGCATGACACAATAATATATATCACATATATTAAGTGCACACATAAGTGAGAAAAAGAAATGCTTAAGTGAGCTAATATTAGTTAATGTAAATCAATATATCAAATATATAATTATACATTAAATTATTAAGTCAACACTTGATTTAATAATCCGGCTATATCACATATAACCGACTAATATCAGATGTATCAACTTATCGAATCAACACTTGATCCGATAATCCGGCTATATCACATATAACCAACCGATATCATATATCGCGAGAATATAATGCGGTATCACATACGCGCATTAATCTCGGTCCCGCACATATCACATATGTGGTCCTACTTCGTTTCGCCTGAGCCAGGAAACCTCTGTGTAGGACTCTAAAGACTCGTCAATATGCCGGCAGTATGTGGTGATCATATCATGTAGGGTTCCTTAGCACCCTCACGGTGTTTACTAGGGCATCAAACATGCCATTTCAAAATTTTCTAGAGAGCTAAAGAACCCGAACGAGGATCGAACTAGAGACTTAGGGTTTTCTAGATTGTAAACACTTTACAAACTAAAGAGAAGAAGGAATACAGCCTTTGTAGACCGGTCCTTCACTTCAATAGCTCCATGCAGTAGTCTCTTCGCTGTGATCACGAACTCCCGGACTTTAGAGAGGCTCCACAAGATGTACGGAACAAGCTTGCATCGAAGTCTTCGAGGCCAAAGATGATCTACGTCGAGGAGACACTAGCTCATGCTATCTCTTCATTAATGGTGAGATTAGTGAAGCAAACACCTTAAACTAAATGGCAAATAGTAGAGGATGATGAAGTAGGAAGTGAGCTCACTTTAGTTTTATTTTTCTCACAATAAATCATCACTTAGAAAAAGCTAGCAAGCTTTTTCTCTTCAGGAAGAAGAAGAAGTGATGAAGAGAATGAATGAGAGAGTGAGGTTAGAATTGCAACCATGGTGAGTTAGTGTCATGTCTAACTCATGTAGAGAATAAACCATAGTCTAAGGTTAACGGTTGGGTTAACAAATATCTCAAGCTAGACAAAAGTGTGGACTTGGTCAATGTTTTCTACAAGCTTCTCCAATCTTCAACCATGACTCATTCCAAATCTTTTGTGAATTACTTAATGATAAATAAAACCCAAACATAAACCCTAGCATGGTATGAGTCTCTTACATACATGTTACAAGTGTAACCTATCATGACACAACAATATATATCACATATATATTTTGTGTACAAAATAAAATAATGCAATTAACATATATCACATATATATTAATGTATCATCAAGTGAGAAAAAGTAATACTTAAGTGAGCTAATATTAGTTAATGTAATGTAATATATCAAATATAAATAATTATACATTAAATTATTAAATCTACTCTTGATTTAATAATCCGGCTATATTACATATAACCGACTGATATCTGAAGTAACAACTTATCGAATCAATACTTGATCCGATAACTTGGCTATATCACATATAACCTATGATATCATTAATCGCGAGAATAGAATGAGATATCACATACACGTATTAGTCTCAGTCCCGCACATATCACATATGTGCTCCTACTCCGTTTCGCATAAACCAGGAAACCTCTATGTAGGACTATAAAGACTCGTCAATACGCCGGCAGTAGGTGATGATCATATCAAACACCCACAAGCTGCAAGCGGTCTGCTAAACGTAACGGCCACCCGGGTATTGAGCGATCAGAAGATCAACAAGCAAGCTTGCTAGTACTCTTGCGAATCCAATCAGTAACACTACCGTACAGTCCGGTCTCTTCTTCTGATATGTCGCATATCACCAGCCTGGGGGAGGTATAACGTCAGACCCCAATAGCCTGATAAGTCATGCTGATGCAAGGTCCATAACGGTTTAAGAAACTACTGATAACACTTACCAGTAAATCTCAGCAACCCTGGCCAGGGATTTCCTGTTATAGCCAATCGAGCATAGCGCAACATCAATTCCCAATACCGGGAGAGACGAAACCCCTCCTATCGCTCATTGCCTCCATGTGACTCGGGACTGTACCCAAAAACCACCTTTTTGCATGATCTCTTGACCGTGGTATGGTGGAAATCAAAGCACAGTGGGAATCACACAAGACTCTGTGACGATCTCGAGTCTACAGACTAACCTTTACTAGTGTCACCAGAGAACTGCTATCCGATGATAGGTATAATACCATCTAGGAATTCTCGACGAGTCCGTTCAGTGTACCCAGTCTCTACTGAGCACCCGTATACCATCTCTGATGTCAAACAACAATGGATGTGAGATCATCCATCGCCCATCACATGGGTCGAGAAGCGTAGACGCTAGTCTACTCTGGAGTATCGATGCCCTGTCTTGATACTCCCATGAGTAGGAACATCTGAAGGATGTACTTATCGACAACCCTGTCTCCACAAGTATGATCTATATCATAATCCAGGTAGTCCTAAGGGCTTTATCAATATGTAATAGAGAGACAATAAGTGTACATGTTAAGATAAAGAGCAACCAGATAGCATACTATCATGTCGAGCAAGAGAGTTGTTCATATCAGATTTTTGCATTTTCATACCGCCCAATTTTTATCACATTGCATATCGGTAGATACTCTTGAGCCGTGTTTGCTAGTCAATTGCAGGATACAGGTTCCCGGTTCTCAAACGGAGAAATTCATGGAAAACACGACAAAATCCGGTTCCTGCCGACCACAGATAAAACACGGTCTCCGCTCTTCATTCGTATGTTGCCAGATACCAGTTTAGGAAGACAAAGTGTCAAATCAATGTCATTCTCATGCACAAGGCTCAATGGTAGCACAAAATCCAAGAGATCTACGCGGAGCTCGAGGCAATCATGACAAAATCTTGACAAAAAGTCCACCTTTCCCTCAACAGAAATTCTGGAAAATTCGTGGAGCCAAATTGAGAAAATACACATACCAGAATAAAGGAGACAGAAAACCAGGGAAGCCCAATAAATAGGAAAGCCCAATTCAACTATAGGGCCGCGGATCCGCGGCCAAAGTGGGGTCCAGGCCGCGGATCCGCGGCCATTCTGGCGCCAAAGAAAAAGTTGTTTTGGGGGTGTTTTGGTCTTTTTGTATAGGTTCTGGTGGTTGCCCTAGGTTTTCATTTTTTGGCCTATAAATAGCCCAGAACTTTGTGAAGGAAAGGGTCAATTCTTGTATTTTCATTTTGCCTAGTTTTAGTGTTTCTCTTCTTCCTCTTCTCACCTCTTCTCCATTAAACTTGTAGTGAGCTTTTGAGTGAAGAGTGATGAATAAAGAAGACCATTTTTATTATCATGCTTGTTTCCTTATCTTTATGCTTGTTGTAATTTTAATTTGTTAAGTAGTTGTTGTTATTTCCTTGTTGTTCTTTCTTCTCTCTTTTTCTTTATCATTCATACGACAATGATACTTACGCTCGATCCTCGCCAAGGTGAGGTCGCAAATAGTTAGTCGTATTCTTCTAATCTCCTTCTTTCTATCTTCCTCTTTTGTTTTGTTTTGTTTTTCCTTATAATGAAGTGTGAGTAGTTAATACTTGTTAGGGTAGGATAAGAGAAGTTTGAGAGAAGGAAATCTCTCTCACTCTTTCCTTGCCCAACAGCTTAAATCAACTCCCGTTAATTGAACCACAATCCGCTCCTTACGGCACCCTATCCTACATGATAGCGGTGATTCCGTAGTGAGACCGGTTGTGGTTGAATTAACCGGAGGTTATGGCTAAGAGCCAAGAACGGACGGACAAGCACGAAAAGGAAGACTTATGCGTTGGAAAGCCTAGCTTATACTCGTAAAGTCCTTCCTAGTCGTGCTAATCCCCGTTGTTGCCGATTACCGTAACACCGATATTAAGAGGGGCAACGAAAGATGTGGAGACTCCTAACTCAAACTAACCTAATCCTAACCCTAACATGCTCTCTTTAAATATCAACTCAACACTTAGATAATCCAACAAAATCTGAAAACCGGACTTAACTCGTTAAAACACTTTGAAAAAGACTCCTATCTCCCTGCGGACGACCCGTACTCAACCGGCTAGCTACAAGCGAAACCGTCTTGATTGCGGTATTTAAACTAGAACTTGAACACGCACGTATCCTAACAATCAAATGGCGCCGTTGCCGGGGAGACGGTAGTTTATTTCCTTGTGTAATTTCGGGTTAATTTGTAAGTATAAAAAAAACGAAAAAAAAATATATACTTTGTAAAAAAATCATCTTGTTATTTTTGATTAGCTTTTGTGCAAGTGTGCAGGAAAATACAAGGTTCAAGTTCCGTGGCCAAGACGTTGGAAATACGGAGTTCAAGTACAGTGCCAAAGACGTGGGAAGATAGACCCACATTTTCGCGGCTACACCGCGACGGACAAAACGGAACAAACGGTCTACTTAACAAATCTGGAGCATATACAGTGATCAAATCAAGATTCAGCACATCCAGACAAGCAGAGGACACACAACAGAGGACACACAAATTTTTCGGAGCCCCAATTCCTCAACTTAGCCGCGGATCCGCGGCCTAAGTAGGTTTTTGGCCGCGGAACCGCGGCCATTTAGTGCCTTCAGGGTGCAATTTTTTCTCTGGTGAGTCTCTCTCCTCTCTCCACTCCTCCGAACTCCACTGAACTGTGTTTTCTGCAGCCTTCTTTGCGCAAATTCTTCTCCCCTTCCAATAAACTGTTCTTGTGCAGGATTCTTTGCGCCGCAAATAAAAATTGTTTGCAGTTGATTTGTTACTGCTTTGCATTTCTTTAATACGGACTTATGGGGCTTGAAACCAATCCAGATTGGGTGGGGATTTCATCACCCTTCCCAGGACCCCAAAAATCACTAAAGAATATGCATTGTCCATTGTAAATTAAAAAATACTAGACTTCAGCCCTAAGGACTTCGCGCTCATTAGGAGAAGATAAACTGTGTTTAGAACCTCGTAACCGTATATTGTTTACGGGGTGTCTAGGAAAGTGTTAAAGGCGCAACCGCCGAAAGAGAAAGGGTTATTTAATTAAGGAACTTCGCGAAAGCGTTGGACAACCTCTCCTTATCTCTGCACTTACCTGGCCTCGTGATCAGTGTATTTTTAAGCCTGTTTCTCGACACTGTTTAACTTCGACAATCAAGTTCAGGAGCAGGTCTAGTAGACCTAGGTTACCCTAGATCTAGGTGTGATTGTGCATATTTTGTTTGTGATTGCTTAAGCCGTATTTCCGTACATACTTCTGTAAATCTCTTTCTAAAAAAAAACAAAAACAAAAAAAAGAAAAAATCAAAAACTTTTATAAAAACTTGCCCTTTTGTCGCCAAATCCATTTTCACCCACCACCCATCGCCTTTCTCCATTGACGTTTTCTTACCCTCACCTTCTCTTCTTTGACTATACTAAACTCGTTTAGTGTATGTCCGCTTGGACTCGGGACACTAGCGCCCGTCTAGTCCGCGTTACGTTAGTCGCGACCGACTACGCGATCGACTCCGAAGTCGATACTCCGTCCACTCCTCTTTCACCCCTTCCTTTGCCGGCCAACTCCGACGTTGACCGGAATTCTGTTCATACATCTTCACCTTCACCTTCACCAACCTCTTCTTCCGCGATGTCGGGATTTAATCCGAACATCTCTTTGACCACCGCTGGATTGGCTCCACCTCCTACGGAGACCAATATCCCACCTCCTCCGCCTGTTGTAGCGCCGCAGCGAATCGCGCTCCAGGATCGTTTCTACCCCACCCGTTCTGCACTTCCCACCTGCCTTTCTCTTCCTCCGGCCAATGGGGACAACTTTGAAATTAAGCCCCATTTCATCAACATGCTTCCACGTTTTCATGGGCTTGAATCTGAAGATGCCTATATCTTCATCAATAAATTTCAAAATGTCTGTGCCATGATGAAAACCACCCAGCTGTCGGACGATGCTATACGTCTACGGGTCATTCCGTTCACTTTATGCGATCTTGCTGAAAAATGGCTGTATAGCACCGCTTCCCACTCAATCACCAGCTGGGACGAGTTTGTTAAAGCGTTTCTGAAAAAATTCTATCCAAATCATAAGACCGCAAGAATTCGAAATGAAATCAACCAATTCTCCCAGCTTCCTTCTGAACCCTTCTGGAAGTGCTTTGACCGATACAAAGACCTTCTTGTTCAGTGTCCTCACCACGGTATAGAGAAATGGCAGCTCTGCCAAACCTTATACGAGGGACTGAACCCAGCAACGAAGCAGTTGCTGGAAACCATCTGTCGGGGCCACTTCCTATCGAAATCTGACGAGGAAGCGTGGCAGTTCTTTGACGATCTTGCGGAGCAAACGCTACAGTGGGAGAGCACCAGACCGACTTCTTCTTTTTCTACCTCCACTTCTACCGGTCAGTCTAGGGTAGGAATCCACCAACTTGACGTCTCTATTGCGATGAAAGCTGAAATGGCTGCTATAACAAGAAAGCTTGAAGCAATAGAGAGCAAATTTTCTGCTCCTACTCCTGCCCCTGTTCTCCCCCTTCGTACCATCTGCGCTTGTTGTTCCGATCCTTCCCACTTGACCGAAGAGTGTCCTTACAATCCACCCTCGCAAGGACAGGATCAGGTTAATGCTGCCTTCCAGCAAAGACCGAGGAATGATCCATACTCTTCCACCTACAATCCCGGTTGGAGGAACCACCCCAATTTCGCCTGGAATCAGAATCAGAATCAATTCCAGGGCAACAATTTCCAAAGGGCCCCTCCGCCGCAACAACAAGCGCAACAACAAACTCAGTATCAGCAGCCCTTCCAACCCCAACCTTTCCAAAACCAGACGAACAACTTTGCACCCAACAACTCTTTTCCACCAAACAACTTTGTTCCGTCAAACACTGATAAGGTTTCCTCGCTCGAGCGAAGTCTGGAGGCGTTTGTTAAACAATCGACTCAATCCACCGCCAACATCCAGTCTTCGATTCAATCTTTAGTGCAACACACTGCCGCACACGGGCAAAGCATCAAGACCATCGAGGCCCAGATTGCACAGCTGAACGCGGCCTTAAGCGAGCAAGAGAAGGGGAAGCTCCCGTCCCAGCCACTTCCAAATCCCGGTCACCCACATAATGCACATGTTGCTCTTGAACAACAAAACCATAATGTGAGTGCCGTGACCACACTGAGATCGGGAAGGATGTTGCAAAACAACACCGGCACACGAATCAACAATGACACCCCGGCCGCCGCTTCTTCTTCTTCTTCTTCTTCTTCTTCTCCTTCTTCTTCGTCTTCTGAGCCTATTCTCCGTTCTTCACAAGGCTCCCTTCCCTCTTCTTCTGCTCTGAACGGACCCACTTCTCACTCCACGAAGACACCTATTCTGGGATCCGTTCCAACTCCACAATCTCCTCCTCCAGCATTAGACTCAACCAATTTTCAAAATGTTCCATTTCCAAACCGGTTGAGGTCTAATAAACAAAATCCGCAAATGGAGAAGATTCTGGAGTTATTTAAGCAAGTTAACATTAATATTCCTCTTTTAGATGCTGTCCAACAAGTCCCGTCGTACGCGAAAATCTTAAAGGACTTGTGCACGAAAAAGAGGAAGTCTCAGGTACCAAAGAAAGTTTTCTTGGCTAGTGCTGTGAGTGATGCTCTTACCCAATCTTTACCACAAAAACGGAAGGACCCTGGCTGTCCTACGATTTCAATTACTATTGGGGATAAGAACATCAACCGCGCACTATTAGATCTTGGTGCCAGTGTTAACTTGCTTCCGTATTCAGTATACGAGCAATTAGGCGTCGGAGAGCTGAAACCCACACACTGCACTCTCCAGATGGCCGACCGATCGATCACCCATCCTAGGGGTGAGCTAGAGGATGTGTTAATAAGAGTCGGGGACTTCATATTCCCCGTCGACTTCATTGTCTTAGATACACAGCCTGTAGCTAACCCCCGGAATCAAATTCCGGTGATACTCGGTCGCCCATTTCTCGCAACCTCAAATGCTGTGATCAATTGTCGCAATGGTTCAATGAACCTCTCTTTTGGAAATATGACGATTGAACTCAACATTTTTAGGTTGGGGAATCAGCCCGCCGAACCTAATGCTCATATACTGGATGTCTGCTCGATCCAGGAGATGACCCCAGAAGAGTGTGAATTCGAGGAGTTTCTGTTTGAACACGATAATCTTGACGCCACTAGTGCGTTTCTCTTCGAACCTGCTGCTGCTTCTGCGCCCGACAACGAATACGAGTGTTTCACGTTCTTGAACGATCTTAGCCGCGCACAACCCGAGTTTGAATCTTTCGACTTTCCGGATGAGTTACCTGAACCATCCAACTCGGTTGCCTACACTCGCTTTGAACCTTTGCTGGAGGCCTTTGAGTTCGAGACCTTTGCACCGGTCTTGCCTTCCATCATTTCACCTCCAACGCTCGAACTCAAGCCTTTGCCGTCTCACCTTAAGTACGCCTACTTAGGTGAGAACGAGACCCTTCCTGTCATCATCTCAGCTTCTCTAGCTCCCGAGCAAGAGAAAGCCCTTCTCGCGGTCTTGCACAGCAACAGGCAAGCTTTTGGCTGGTCCATGGAGGACATCAAGGGGATTAGTCCCCTGATCGTTGAGCATCACATTCATCTGATGGATGATGCCAAACCAGCCCGGGATCCACAAAGACGTCTTAATCCAGTCATGAAGGAGGCTGTGAAGAAGGAGATCGTCAAATGTCTAGATAGTGGTATCATTTACCCTATCTCTGATAGCCAGTGGGTTAGCCCCATTCACGTTGTCCCCAAGAAGTCGGGCATCACGGTCATAACCAACGAGGCGAATGAGTTAATCCCTACTCGCACCCAAACTGGGTGGCGAGTTTGCATTGATTACAGAAAACTCAACGCCGCAACGCGGAAAGACCACTTTCCGCTACCTTTCATTGACCAGATGCTTGAACGATTGGCCGGACACGAGTACTACTGCTTTCTTGATGGCTACTCCGGCTATAATCAAATTCCCATCGCCGAATAAGACCAGGACAAGACCACTTTCACTTGTCCTTTCGGCACGTTTGCATATCGACGCATGCCCTTTAGGTTATGCAATGCGCCCGCTACCTTCCAGCGGTGTATGATGGAAATTTTCTCGGACATGGTGGAAAAATTTCTGGAGATTTTCATGGATGACTTCTCCATCTTCGGCGATTCCTTCAACGAGTGTTTGCTGCATCTTGACGCTGTCCTTACCCGATGTAAGGACAAGAATCTCACTTTGAACTGGGAGAAATGCCACTTCATGGTGCGCGAAGGTATTGTCTTAGGACATATCATCTCGCAAAATGGCATAGAGGTTGACAAAGCAAAGATTGAGGTCATTTCCAATCTGCCTCCTCCCCGATGTGTCAGAGATATCCGAGCCTTCCTTAGCCATGCCGGTTTCTATAGACGGTTTATCAAGGACTTTAGCAAGATTGCTAGGCCCTTGACGCTTTTGCTGGCCAAGGACACGCCTTTCGACTTCAACTCGAGCTGTGTGACTGCATTCGAGTCACTGAAGCGCTCACTCACTTCTGCTCCCGTTCTTTCTTCACCTGACTGGACGCACCCATTCGAGATTATGTGCGATGCATCCGACTTTGCCATCGGTGCTGTCCTTGGACAGCACATCAACAAGATGCCGCACGTAATCTATTACGCGAGCCGAACCCTGAACGACGCCCAACTCAATTATACAACAACTGAGAAGGAATTCTTGGCTGTTGTATTTGCCTTAGAAAAGTTCAGGCCCTACCTCATCGGCTCTCCAGTCATTGTCTACACTGACCATTCTGCTCTGCGCCATCTTTTTGCGAAGAAAGATGCGAAATCTCGGTTAATACGTTGGATCCTCTTGCTTCAAGAGTTTGACCTTGTCATTAAGGACAAACGAGGATGTGAAAACGTAGTTGCCGACCATCTCTCACGACTTCCTTCTTCGCCTTCGCTTCCAATCCCGATCAACGACGTTTTCCCGGATGAACAGCTCTTGACAGTATCGTGCGAACCCTGGTTCGCAGATATTGTGAACTATTTGGCCACGGGATTACTACCGACCGAATGGTCAAGTCAGGATAGACTTCGCTTCTTATCCCAAGTAAAACACTTTTACTGGGACGAACCCTACTTGTTCAAGTACTGTCCCGACCAGATTATTCGTCGGTGTGTCCCTGATGAGGAATTCAAGAGTGTGCTGTCATTTTGCCATGATCAAGCGTGTGGCGGGCATTTTGGGCCCAGAAAGACAGCTGAGAAGATCTTGCAATGTGGTTCTACTGGCCACAACTTTTCAAAGACGCTCATGACTATTGCAATACTTGCTCCCGGTGCCAACAGATGGGCCGGATATCCCGGAGGAACGAGATGCCGCTCCAACCAATCTTGGTTGTGGAGATTTTCGATGTTTGGGGGATAGATTTTATGGGGCCGTTTCCCAGCTCTTTCGGGAACTTGTACATCCTTCTAGCTGTTGATTACGTCTCTAAATGGGTCGAGGCTGTGCCTAGCCGGACTAACGACAACAAGGTTGTCGTTAGGTTCCTTAAAGAAAACATTTTCTCCCGGTTTGGGCACCCCCGAGCGATCATTAGCGACAATGGAAGTCATTTCTGCAATAGGACTTTCGAGGCCTTGATGCGGAAATACTCCATTAATCATAAGCTCTCTACACCCTACCACCCCCAAACCTGCGGGCAGGCCGAAGTTTCAAATCAGCAAATCAAGCAGATACTGGAGAAGACGGTTTCCAAGAACCGTAAGGATTGGTCGCTGAAACTCACTGATGCCCTTTGGGCATTTAGAACCGCTTATAAGACCGACCTTGGCATGTCTCCCTATCAGCTTGTGTACGGAAAAGCCTGCCACCTTCCTGTCGAAATAGAGCATCGCGCATTTTGGGCGATAAAAGAGCTGAATCTGTCTCTTGAGGATGCGGGCAGCCATCGGAAGCTGCAGTTGAACGAACTGAACGAGCTTAGGGATGAGGCTTACGATAACGCGGTTGTCGTTAAGAATCGAACGAAGGTGTTTCACGATAAACACCTTTTGCGCAAAACCTTCGTACCTGGTCAGCAGGTACTGCTTTACGACACCCGACTTCACTTCCATCCTGGAAAGCTCAGATCTCGCTGGAAAGGGCCGTATTTTGTGCGGAATGTGTATCCGCAGGGCGCTGTGGATTTGGAAAATCCTAAGGACGGTTCTCTTTTCAAAGTGAACGGACACCGATACAAACCGTACCTTAGCGCCGAACCAACAGAGGAGCTCCTGTTCTTACAGGAGCCGGTTTACCCTGAATGATCTTCCTCTGCCTACCTCCAAACTTCGGTTATCCAGCCAAGAACAGTGGACACTGTTCCAAATAAGTTTGGGGGTATGTACAAACCATTTTGTATATATTTGTGTATAATCTTTTTCCTTTAAAAACAAAAAAACAAAGAAAAATTTGTGTTTCGCTAACCGACAATTTTGACCCTTCCAACTGCTCTCTTCATGCTACGACAGTGAGGACACTGTCCAGTTTAAGTTTTGGGGTACGCTCGGTACGCATTTCTTCCCTTCGCATTCATATGTATATTTTTGCATCTGCATATTAAAATCTATAAAATCCATAAAAATTTGAAAATTTTCTAAAAACATAAAAACTTTTCTGTCTAGTTAGCTTGTGAAAGAACTCTGATTCAACATCTCGACGGTTTTTGTTTGAAAAAATAGGAATAACTAAATCTTATGTTTAGATTTTGAAAACCTGAAAGATAACTCTCCTTTGAAGTTAACTATAGCTGATATAAGTCTTTACATCACACTACACGTGTCGTGAGTTTTGGGAATTAGATGACAAGTCTTTTATGTTTAAAAACTTTTTAACAGGTAAATGATTTTCTGAGGATCAAATAGGTTTGTTCTGAAATAAGTAATGTCAAGAATAGTTTATGAAGTAAAGCGAATATGAAGGAATGTTATTGATGCCGTAATTGGAGCTAAGTCTGAAAAATAACCCATCTAAAACTTGATTGGAATGATTACACACCAAACCCACTAAACACGTCTTTTATCCAAAAAAATATTTGAACTGCCGGTTATATCTCCGTTCGTATTAAATCATCTGATTTTCACGACAAACTGTCTTTTGTTTTTGGACCTAGGTAACTTGAGTAATTAAGTCCGCTGGGGTGTTTCTACACCTAATGCCCTAAAACCAACTGGTTTGGGTGCATTGGCCCAAAGCTCGCTAAGAAGCCTAGAAAGTCCAGTTTTAAAAAAAAGTCAAGCAAGTGTTCTCTCCGAGTTAAAATTCCTAACGGTTCTTTGTGTGAGAATAATCTTGATAAAAGACAGGCTTTTATAAAAAAATTTAACGGAGATATGAAGGTTTTATTCTATGATAAAGACTATTGCACGTTCACAGAGGTGTGTATGAAATGAAAACAAGAAAAAGGTGGAGTGAAAAATACGACTTAGTTTCCTGTTAAGGAAGATATAAATTCTGAAGTTGAAACCTTACTGGAAAACGAAACTTGAAAAATGCTTAACTCGTTATAAAACTTATGTGATCCTTTTAAAATTGTTATCTGGGCTTTATTGTGCGACATGATGACTTTAATCGATCCTTCTGGAACTTTACGACACTATTTGCACTGCACGTAAAGACATATAAAATCTGTAGTTAAATAAGAAGCGAGGTGTGAAAAATAAAGGTTCGATGATCTAGACTTAGGATTATAGAATTGTTATTTTCTAAAACAAAACTTTAGGGTTTGAAGCTTATTTATTTTACAAAACCAACTTGACCGGATTTTGTGGGTAGTATCCGCTGAAAACCCTCAGGAGACAACACTCCTCCTACTAGGGACACCTAGAGGTTTAACGGCTTGTTGCACATGCTCAGTGCAATCGCGTTCCCTGCGAAAGTGAGGTTAGAAAATTTTTTGTGAATAAATGGGCTTTGCTCGGGACGAGCAAATGATAAGTTTGGGGGTATTTGTTCATATCAGATTTTTGCATTTTCATACCGCCCAATTTTTATCACATTGCATATCGGTAGATACTCTTGAGCCGTGTTTGCTAGTCAATTGCAGGATACAGGTTCCCGGTTCTCAAACGGAGAAATTCATGGAAAACACGACAAAATCCGGTTCCTGCCAACCACAGATAAAACACGGTCTCCGCTCTTCATCCGTATGTTGCCAGATACCAGTTTAGGAAGACAAAGTTTGAAATCAATGTCATTCTCATGCACAAGGCTCAATGGTAGCACAAAATCCAAGAGATCTACGCGGAGCTCGAGGCAATCATGACAAAATCTTGACAAAAAGTCCACCTTTCCCTCAACAGAAATTCTGGAAAAATCGTGGAGCCAAATTGAGAAAATACACATACCAGAATAAAGGAGACAGAAAACCAAGGAAGCCCAATAAATAGGAAAGCCCAATTCAACTATAGGGCCGCGGATCCGCGGCCAAAGTGGGGTCCAGGCCACGGATCCGCGGCCATTCTGGCGCCAAAGAAAAAGTTGTTTTGGGGGTGTTTTGGTCTTTTTGTATAGGTTCTGGTGGTTGCCCTAGGTTTTCATTTTTTGGCCTATAAATAGCCCAGAACTTTGTGAAGGAAAGGGTCAATTCTTGTATTTTCATTTTGCCTAGTTTTAGTGTTTCTCTTCTTCCTCTTCTCACCTCTTCTCCATTAAACTTGTAGTGAGCTTTTGAGTGAAGAGTGATGAATAAAGAAGACCATTTTTATTATCATGCTTGTCTCCTTATCTTTATGCTTGTTGTAATTTTAATTTGTTAAGTAGTTGTTGTTATTTCCTTGTTGTTCTTTCTTCTCTCTTTTTCTTTATCATTCATACGACAATGATACTTACGCTCGATCCTCGCCAAGGTGAGGTCGCAAATAGTTAGTCGTATTCTTCTAATCTCCTTCTTTCTATCTTCCTCTTTTGTTTTGTTTTGTTTTTCCTTATAATGAAGTGTGAGTAGTTAATACTTGTTAGGGTAGGATAAGGGAAGTTTGAGAGAAGGAAATCTCTCTCACTCTTTCCTTGCCTAACAGCTTAAATCAACTCCCGTTAATTGAACCACAATCCGCTCCTTACGGCACCCTATCCTACATGATAGCGGTGATTCCGTAGTGAGACCGGTTGTGGTTGAATTAACCGGAGGTTATGGATAAGAGCCAAGAACGGACGGACAAGCACCAAAAGGAAGACTTATGCGTTGGAAAGCCTAGCTTATACTCGCAAAGTCCTTCCTAGTCGTGCTAATCCCCGTTGTTGCCGATTACCGTAACACCGATATTAAGAGGGGCAACGAAAGATGTGGAGACTCCTAACTCAAACTAACCTAATCCTAACCCTAACATGCTCTCTTTAAATATCAACTCAACACTTAGATAATCCAACAAATTCTGAAAACCGGACTTAACTCGTTAAAACACTTTGAAAAAGACTCCCATCTCCCTGCGGACGACCCGTACTCAACCGGCTAGCTACAAGCGAAACCGTCTTGATTGCGGTATTTAAACTAGAACTTGAACACGCACGTATCCTAACAATCAAGAGTCCTCCCTATATATGTCCAAGCATCCACTACAAAATACATCACATGTATAGTACTGGCCTCTAGGGCATACATATAACTATCAGTCACCCACAAGCCGCAAGCGGTCTGCTAAATGTAACGGCCACTCGGGTATTGAGCAATCAGAAGATCAACAAGCAAGCCTTCTCATACTCCTGCGAATCCAATAAGTAACACTGCCATACATTCTGGTCTCTTCGTCTGATATGTCGCATATATCAGCCTGGGGGTGGTAAACGTCATACCCCAATAGCCTGATAAGTCATGCTGATGTGAGGCTCATAACGGTTCGAGAAACTCTGATAACACTTACCAGTGGATCTCAGCAACCCTGACCAGGGATTTCCTATTATGGCCAATCAAGCATAGCGCAACATCAACCCCCAATATCGGGAGAGACGAAATCCCCTCCTATCGCTCATTGCCTCCATATGACTCGGGACTGTACCCAAAAACCACCGTTTTGCACGATCTCTAGAACGTGGTAAAGTGGAAATCAAAGCACGGTGGGAATCACACAAGACTCTATGACGATCTCGGGTTGACAGACTAACCTGTACCAGTGTCACCATAGAACAATTATCTGACGATAGGTATAATACCATCTAGTAGTTCTTGACGAGTCCTTTCAGTATACCCAGTCTCCACTGAGCACCCGTATACCTTCTTTGATGTCAAATACCAATGGATGTGGGGTCATCCATCGCCCATCATATGGATCAAGAAGTGTATACGCTAGTCTACTCTGGAATATCGATGCCCCGTCTCGATACTCCCACGACTAGGAACATTTGAAGGATGTACTTACCGACTCCCTCTGCCCCACTAGTATGATCTGCATCATAATCCTGGTAGTCAAGTACTCATCCTAAGGGCTTTATCATTATATAATAGAGAGACAATAAGTATACATGTTAAGATAAAGAGCAACCAGATAGTATACTATCATGTCGAGCAAGAAAGTCCTCCCTATATATGTCCTAGTATCCACTATAATATACATCACATGTATAATAATGGCCTCTAGGGCATACATATAAATAACACTCACTTGCTAGTTTAGATATTACATTCCTTACTTAGATGTCGCATGCATTCATATATATACTTTCTGTTTATAAACTGTGGACGGGCTTTATGCCGATATTCATTGTTTTCTTATTGACTCATGATTATGAGATTTCGGTATTTCATGAGATTTCTGGATTTAGGAAACCGCATGTGAAATTGAAAACTTATGCTCCTTTTAAAAGAAAAATGCGGTTTTCCTTGATATGTTCTATGACTTCCACTATGAGATTTCTCAGTTCTGGAGCATATATGATATATGATTACCCACCACGAGGAGCGAGGAGACACCGTCTGCGGGTACATGATGAACCCGGTGCGGTATCCCGGGGCAAGAAGGTGTTGGATATAGTGCCCTGAGAGTCAATTATTGGATCGCAGGCACGTGATTGCAATGATTGAGGGAGGACCTATGCCGGTAGGACAGTCTTACTCAAGATGATAGTATGCTATCTGGTTTATCTTTATCATCGTGTACTGTTTCAGGTGACCTTATAGGTCACTATTGCATGTTGATAGAGCCCTTAGGATTCTTACTTGACTGACAGCAGTATGAGGGTGGTCATATACGTGGGAGCTGGGGTCTATAAGCACATCCTTAAAAGGTCCCTAGTCGAGGGAGTTTCGAGACAGGGCATCGATACTCCAGAGTAGACTAGTGTATACAGTCGAGACCCCGACGAGGGGCGGTGGCCGTTCTCACTAGCCTCTGGTGTCAGTTGGTTCACCTAAGATGTATACAGGTGCTCATTGGGTTATGAGTACACCGGACAGGACTCGCCGGGATCATGCTAGTTGGTCTTATACCAGATGTCAGATAGCAGTTCCCTGGTGACATGTGTACATGTTAGTTCATCGACCTGAGATCGTCATTTGTCTTGTGTGAGTTCCCACTGTACTTTGATTACTACCCTACCACGCTCAAAGGAGTCATGCAAACAGGTTTTAGTTGGGTACAGTCCCGAGCCACATGGAGGCAGTGAGCGGATCTGCAGGGGTTCGTCTCTCCCGGTATTGGGGATGAAGTCGCGCTGTGTCTAGGAGAGCCATTACACGAAGTCCTTGGCCAAGGCAGGAGATTTACTGGCAGGTATTCCAGTAATATCTCAGGGTGTTCTGGGCTACGCTCCGACACGACCTGTACCGTTTTGGGGGTCTGACTTTTACCAACCCCCTAGGCCCGCCATGCGATGCTCATAGACGAACGGACCGGACTGTACGGATATTTTCACTGACAGGCTCAGTAGGGTATCAGGATGAGTTCACTCATCGACTTCCCTTTTGGTCAATACCTGGTAGCCCGTTACGTACAGCTAATACCTCTGACGTGCTAGTGGATAAATCCACAGCCAAGGGATTAACGAGTCTTTAGAGTCCCCCACAGACCGTTTCTCAAGTTTCGGGCGAAACGCTGTAGAGGCCGTATGGAGATATGGCAGGGTTCGATCATATACGTGCGGTATTGCACGGATCATGATCGGACAGATAATACTAGCGGGCTTTGGTTTAAGCCGGATCCTAGTATTGTACAGTGTAGATTTTGTCTCATTGCATTTGTATTCGGTCGGAATACAAATGCGGATATGTATATACAGTCGCAGGGTTTTCCTGTAATTTATTACGGGATCAGTTTTTGGAGTTGCCTGTTTGCATTCCGTTTCGGCCATTTTCCTTTGTTTCTTTCCTTGGCTGAAAATTGGTGGAGGAGAGCTAATTTGCAAATGTGCAAATTAGCAGTATGGAGGGTGTTTCTTGTTAATGGTTGGTTCATGATGGTTCTTACTTCCTTTGACCTCTTTAGTTCATGATTGCTTGCTTCATGATGGGAGTAGGTTGAGACTTTTTGGTGTGATCATGACTCCTCATCATCACCCATTCTTTTCTCTCTCTTGCATGATATTGGCTTACTCCCTCTCTCATTCTTTTTGGGGATGGCCGGCCACACTTGTAGAGGGGCTGTCCCAATTTTTTGGGGGTGGGATTTCATCTCATTGGCTTACACAAAACACTTACCTCATCTCCCAAGATCATTCCTCCACCTTGATATCTAAAAGTGCAACTTCTATAAACCCCTTGAGACATATAGTTCTACACTATCCTACAGCATTCTTGGACACGTCGACTCGCCAACTTCGTGCCTGAGTTGCCTCGGTCCAGAGGTGGGAGCCCGTAAAAGAACCCGGCGATGTGGTGCCCTTCCGACGAGGAGATGAAGACCGTAGATTCCGCGGGGAGATCGGGATGACGACGAGAACACCGAAGGACACAGATCGCTCGGTATATCTCTCTACCCCTTCTCTAGTTAGCTAGGAGTATGTTAATGGCCCGATCCGGGTTCAAAGTACGCGGTAGCGCCGGTTCTAGTTTATAGAAAAGTTTTTGATTCCGCATTTTGGCCTCGTTCAGACGGCCGGGGCGCTGCCGTGCACTAACAGAAGGCCGTATAGAGATTGAGACGTTGAGCGCGGTAAGGGAGCAATACCGACCGGTAATAGTTTGGCACGGCGGATATCCAGAGGATACCGACTGTAGTCATGAGATCAGATGATATGTGCCAATTCGGACTGACGGAGCCCGAGATATGAGTATTATGTGTCGCTATTGGATACGGTTTTAATGATGTTTTCGAGTGTCGATACTGGGCACTCAGGTTTTATCATGATTTAATGTGTCGTTGCTGGGCACATGTTGGTTGATGCATTTACACTCATACATACATTACACATGACATGGTATTACCTTATGACCTGGACATTATTACTTTAGTATTGTTTTACTGATGCTTTTATTATTGCCCTTGCTACCATTCAACGTCATTATATATTATTATTGTACTGTATGACCTAGGAGATCGTCAGTCATACGATTTCTACTCATTGATGTCTTCTACTCACGAGTTGGCAACTCACCCCCGTTGTAACACAGTTTTCTTGCAGGTTTGACCGCACAGGTTTTCATAGCAGCTTGCTTGCACACCGCTTTTCTTCCGGATGATCGCTCTGTTAGGTGGGATACACTTGCATCGTGACCACCGGTTGCATTTTTTTATTTATTCAGTTGTATCTAGTTAAAAGCTCTATCAACCAGACTATGTGTATTTGTAGACTTAGAAACTACTGTTGTATATTCTTTCGGACTTAGAGTCACGCTCTTGTATCTATTCTTGTTTCTGGTTTTGTTGATGATACTTTTGTTTTCTTTATTTTATTTCTCTGTTTGATCCTCGCCTTCGGCGTTGTATATTTATATCTTTGCGTGGTTGTTTCCGCTAATTGACGAAGAGCTTGCTCCAGCTTGGAGATGCCTATTATTATTATTATTGCTTGTATTGTTTTCGGGTTAAAAATTACAAAGAAGGTGCTGCCGAAATTTTAAATGACGAAAATGTTTTCCAGATAGATATAAGACATTGCATTTTTATAGAAGATAACTTATGTTATAAAAGAAATAACTTGATTTTAGTGTACCTTTATTTTAAAACTACACCTCCACTATTTTCCCTAAAAAGGTTTAGATTTCTGGGCTTTTTGGCTTACTTGAATTAGGTGTGGTCATATAGACTTCACATGATTCAAGTGCCAGTCACGTGCCTTTTCCGGGTCATGACACAACCCCACTCATTTAAAACACAAAAAGAAAAGAAAGAAGAAAAAGATGAAGGATGTCACGCCCTGCTTCCCAAAATACGGAATACGAGGGGTGACTAGGCCAGCCATACTCCTACGGTCAGGGAATAATCTCACCGTAGTCACACTTCGGCTTCTAGCATTACATGGTAGTCATTAATCAGTACTTAAGTAAAGGAAAATCACAGTTCATAACTTTATTACATTGCAATTTAAAAGAGTTCGAGGTACATTTATTTTACAGAATAAAAGTAAACTAACCAACAAACAAGTGCAGAAAGTAAAAGAGAAGGCGCTGATGAAGCAGTCTAGATCTCCGTGATCTCGAAGGGCAGGTCCTGCTCCTAGGCTGGATCCACCTCGTCCTCTGAGCATGCACACTCAGGTCGTCAGGGCGACATATATAGCAATAAATAAATAAATATATATATTATGGGCATGCAATATTATTAAACATGAGGAGTACAATGAATTGTAGAACATGAGTAAAATAAACATTGACTGAATATGAATGGTGCAATGTAGGTATCATGTCAATAAACTAGGCCATATTCATGTCACTACTTATCGGTCACTAAGTCAATGAAATAAATTTGGTGGAAAGGATGCTCGTGTTTAACAAGGGTCTCGTGCATGCCCGAGACTATGGTCCACTGTGCCCGGGACATAACCCTGTCAGCCGTGCCGTTAAGCCCACGACCTAATGTGTGTGTGTGTGTGTCACTAATAGTGAATGATCAACCTCTAAATCACTGTACCTCGCTAAATACGAGTTCAATTCCACCTTGATTTCCCCGTTCCCCCAGGTTATAGTATGCACTCAGGTATTAGATAGGTTGTAAACAAATACGTATCACTGTCACTTTCAGTCACTTTTCCACTTATCAATATCACTGTCGTATTTGCCACAACGCAATCACTAACACTACTATATAGACAATGCAATTCAGTCGTTGGGTTTCAATGTGAATGATCACTATGTGGCAGGTATAAAGCAAACACGAAAATATGCAGAAATGCACTGAATAGGTATTCACTATTTCAATGCCGATCAATACCATATAACCTGTAAACTTTATGATAAATCACATGTATAGAATCGACCAAAAAAAGGCGTACGAATTACACTTGATTATATAAACATTAAAATTTATTTCATGTCAATCGGAATTCAGGTTAGGGAATTATCATCATTTGAAGGTAGCGATCGATTGCTGAAATTCCAGTTTCAGAACTGGAAGCACAACTTCGCGCACGATTTATCAGTGTTTGTGTTCATATTCCAATGTTGCTCCAGTTGAATGAAATATAGTTATATCAGTTAATTTTCCAACGCATCAAACATATTATCAATAGCACCTATATATTAGAAGTTATGTTCAGTTTAATGTGACGGTGTAAAGAATATTACTGCAGAAACTGAAGAACACAGCGACACTCTAAAATAAAATTTAATAATCAAACGGGGGTGGAAATGCACAGGACAAGATTCATGTGATAGATAATTGAGTTATCTATGTGACCCTATGGGTATCCGCGCATTTTCAGTTTTATGCAGGTATGTACAGGTGCTTAAATTCTGGTTTCCCTCGTAGAATACTGCCCGGACTGCAGTCCAGAGCCGTATTTCCCTTCATTTTTCAGTGTCATAAAATTGCAATATTAAACAACTAATTACATAGGGTTATAGTTTATATAGTTAGGTTCGATACGAATCCTGGAACACCATGATTAGATTTATATTTAATTAACTATGAATTTTACAACATGATATGTACGTGATTTTCAGATTTGACGTAACCAATTGGGATGTCATTTTATATTCGATGCCTTAACTATTTGATCCCAATTTCATATAGGTCACTCGTTAACGGAAATCGAAACTTCTAATAATAAAATTGGGGGATTTTTAATAGGGTCTTGGATAGGGTAATCGCATCGAACATTTAGATATATATATGTAACACATGAGATGTCGGTTTTATCCAACAGATTAAAACGATATTTGACCACTATGAGTTCTATATGATATTAATACGAGTTATTAGACCCTCTTTATGTTCAATCCAACACAACTAAATAACTACGATATAGATATATAATAATCATTTTAACTATTATAATTATAGTATGATATAAGCAAGTATTAAACTTGCTTGGCGACGGTTAACCAGTGGGCTCCTGCGGCGAGAGGCAATTTGCGGCGACGACACGGGAAACAGAGGCAACCGTGACGTGCTCGAGTGTGCAGTGGAGGTGGGTGAAGGTCTGGGGTGCTCGGGTCTCTGTCGGCGAGGTTTTGGTAGCCCTGCGGACGTCAGCGAGGCGATGGTGGCTGCTGGGAAGCAAAGGTGATGGTTGGCGGTGTCGAGGCTTCGGTGGAGTTTGCTGTTGGAAGCTCGGCTTAGAGGAGGGAAGAGGAGAGAGGTGATGGTGGCGATGTCGTGGGGGTGTTGTGGTGTGCTGGGCAGCTCGGCGGCGGTGGTTGCAAGCGACGATGATCGGCGGTGATGGTGGTGTTCAGCGGTAAAGGGAGCTGGAGGTTGGTGGAGATGGGTTTCACGGGAGGAGTGGTGTGGCAGGCTCTGTCGCAGGAAGAGGGTGGCTGGATGTTTCCGCGACAAGATCGACGGAGGCGGCGGTGATGTGAGGTGGGGGGTTGAGTCGGAGGAAGTGATGTTGGTTGTCGTGGTGAAGTCGGGGTTTGGTTTAGAGGAGAATGAGAAAAAGAGAGCGAAGCAGAGAGGGGGGCGAGGGAGAGAGAGGGTGAAGTAAAGAGAGAGTGAAGCAGAGAGAGGGAGAGAGAGAGAGACGAGGGAAGCCGTTGTTGTTGGAGACGTGCGGGTCGTGGGGATATGGGTGCGGTTGTCGCAGGCGAGCGCGAGGTGCGGGGAGTCGTGGGGGAGCCATTGGGGACTTGGAGCCATTGGGGAGCGGGTCTCGAGTGAGCGCGAGAAGAGAGAGCCGTTGGGGGAGATGGGCATGAGGATGTTGGCGAGCGGCACGAGAAGCGTGCGTGGGTGCGGTCATCGCGGGCGCGAGAAGCAGGGGACGTTGGAGGTGACACGAGGGAAGTGATGGGAAAACGAAAGAGAGTGAGGAAGAAGGAGAGGGGGAAAGCGGGTCGGGCATAGGTTGGGCCGGGTAGACTTAGGATTTGGGTTTGGGCTGGGTTTAGAGTTTAGGTTAGGAATTTAATTTAAATAAAATATAAAAGTAAAAATAAAAAGGGGGAAAAAATCTGAAAAATATATGGGAAATTGTATATACGTACTGGGAATTTACATCATACCTCCTTACAAAAATTTCGTCCTCGAAATTAAAACGAAAATAACAGAGCAAAACTATACAAACAGATGAGGAAAACGTGCACGGATGTCCTCCTTGTAGGGTTCCTAGGCACTCTCAAGAGGTCTCACAAGGCATCAACCATGCCAATTTCAAAATTTACGGTGCCGAGAAACCCTAGACTACGGATCGTTAACTAGAAATTTAGGCGAAACTAGCAAGTAGTTAACAACTTAACTAAGAGTTAAATGGAAATACAACCTTCGTAGATCCGGTGCTCCACCTCCACAGCTCCGTGATGATGTCTCCTCTCTGTCCAAATCGAATCCATGACTCTTGCATCGGCTTCATCGGAGAAAAGGCGGGCTAGGTCATCGACGACGATGCCGAAGATGATCTACGTCGAGGCATCACTGGATCAAGCTCCACCTTCACCAAGCCATGAAAACTTGTGAAGGAAACACCCTATACTACTTGGCAAGAGGTAGAGGATGAAGAAATAGGAAGTGGGTTCACTTTAGATTTGGATTTCTCACTCTTTTTCAACAATCACCATTGATGAAGTCAAGGTTTCTTCAAGTAGAAGATGAAGAAGAAGAAAAAGATAATATGATGAGTATTGAGTAAAATGAAAAAAAAATAATAATACTTATCATCTACCATCCATGGTCAAGTGTAGAGACAAAACTAGGGTTAGTGGGAATGGTTAGGGTTAAGCATGAGACAAAATGGTCACATTGTCAAAGCTTCATGAAGCTTCAATATACAACAAAGTTAGCCACCATTTTCTTTATGCTTTTCATTTTCCAAAAATCAATAGATAAATAAATAAGTGAATAAAACAAAACCCTAACCATTATCATGTAACCATGGTTTGATCTTTACACAAAAACCCTAGCATACATGTATCATCAAACATGATACAATCAAGTGCACAAAAGTATATCACATATACAATGTGCACATCCGAGTGAGAATATCCATTTAAAGTGAACCGATACTAGTTAATGCAAAGTAATATATCAAATATATAATTATACATTAAATCATTAAATCAACACTTGATTTAACGATCCGGTCATATCGCATATAACCGACTAGTATCCTATGTATCGGCTTATCGAATCAATACTTGATTCGATAACTAGGTTATATCGCATACAACCAATCGATACATTCATCGCGAGAATGAAATACGGTATCACATACACGCATTATTCTTGGTCCCGCACATATCTCATATGCGCTCCTATTTCGTTTCGCTTGAGCCAGGAAACCTCTGTGTAGGACTCTAAAGACTCGTCAATACGCCGGTAGCAGATGATGATCATATCAAGCACCCACAAGCCGCAAGCGGTCTGCTAAACGTAACGGCCACCCAGGTATTGAGCGATCAGAAGATCGACGAGCAAGCCCGCTCACACTCCTGTGAATCCAACCAGTAACACTTACCGTACAGTCCGGTCTCGTCGTCTGATATGTCTCATATCTCGCCTAGGGGTGGTAAACGTCAGACCCCAATAGCTTGATAAGTCGTGTCGATATGAGGTCTATAACAATTCGAGAAACTACTGGTTACACTTACCAGTAAATCTCAGCAACCCTGGCCAGGGATTTCCTGTTATAGCCAATCGAACAGAGCGCAACATCAACTCCCTATACCGGGAGAGACGAATCCCCTCCTATCGCTCATTGCCTCCATGTGATTCGGGACTGTACCCAAAAACCACCGTTTTGCACGCCCTCTTGGACGTGGTAAGGTGGAAATCAAAGCACAGTGGGAACTACACAAGACTCTATGACGATCTCGGGTCAACAGACTACTCTGTACCAGTGTCACCAGAGAACTGCCATCTGACGTAACGTATAATACCATCGGGGAGTTCTCGGCGAGTCCGTCCAGTGTACCCAGTCTCTACTGAGCACCCGTATATCATCTCCGATGTCAAACACCAATGGATATGGGATCATCCATCGCCCATCTGTATGGGTCGAGAAGGTATACGCTAGTCTACTCTGGTATATCTATGCCCCGTCTTGATACACCCACAACTAGGGACTTTGAAGGATGTACTTATGGACTACCATGTCCCCACTAGTATGATCCGCATCATAGTCCAGATAGTCAAGTACACATCCTAAGGGCTTTACCAATATGTAACAGAGAGACAATCAGTGTACACGTTAAGGTAAAGATCAACCAGATAGCATACTATCATGTCGAGCAAGAAAGTCCTCCCTATATATGTCCAAGCATCCACTACAATATACATCCTATGTATAGTAATGGCCTCTAGGGCATACATATAACTAACAATCTCCCACTTGCACTAGGGCCATCTGATAGCAGTGGTTGTAGTATCTCATACTTAACCATCCCATAAAAATCTCTCTCTAGGAACAGGCCTTTGTGAGTGGATCCGCTGTGTTGTCCTCTGAGTCTACTCTCCTAACCTCGATCCCTTGGAGATCAAGCATCTCCATGATCAGGTGACACTGCCTTAGAATATGTCTGGGTCACTGATGGGACCGTCGTTCCTTGGCATAAGCCACAACTCCATTGTCTCACAATGGTAGGAACGTAGTTCATCTCATGAACCAATATACACCCAAACAGCCTCTTTGGTAGCATCTTAAGTAGCGATGTATCCTGCCTTTATCGTCTAGTATGTCACGGTATCTAGCTTGGAACTCTTCCAACATACCGTCCCTTTACTGAGGGTAAAGACAATGCCTGTGACTGACATTCAGTCGTCTTTATCACTCTGGAACACTTCCAGTGATTCTCCCTAGGATCAACTGATACCATCTCACTACAACTAGTGAGTGTCCTAATATCCAACTAGATCTATCTCATAGATCCAAATTCCAGGATTTAGTAGGTATCACTTTGATCTTATGTGGAGAATCAGTGTGATAAGCGGAGATTGATCGAGCGTAGCATAGGAAACTCCTTCCCTATCAAGAGTATGTCATCCACGTACTCTACGAGGATCGTTACCATACTCCCTACTACCTTTTTGTTTATACAAGGTTCATCTACCATTTTGATGATGTCAACTTCTTTGACTAATCCATCAAAACAGATGTTCCAACTCCGCGATGTCTGTTTTATCACATAAAACATCTTGCACACGTTTCCGCTGCTCCCACTGTCTACGAGGCCCTCTGGCTATGTACTTATAGACGCTCTCTTCTAAAACATCATTTAGAAAAGCCGTCATGACACCCAACCACCAGATATCGTAGTCATGGTATGTAGCCGTGGCAAGTAGGATCTGGATGGACTTAAGCATAGCCACTGGAAAAAGGTTTCATCATTATCTACGCCTGGTCAATGACGAAAAGCTTTAACAAGTCTAGCTTTAAAAGTCTCAACTTTTCCATCTACACCAAGTAATCTTCTCAAGATATACTTGCTCCTGATGGGATTTAACCCTTCAGATATAGCAACCAAAGTCCATACTTTGTTGGTGTACATGAATTCCATCTCAGATCACTAAGCATCCAGCCATTCTTACAGAGTCGCACTCCTGATGGCCAGCTCGAAACTAGTTGGGTCATCATCTCATGATGCAATCCTCGCTCCCACTATCATAGAGAAACCGAAGTATCTCTCAGGTGGGTGAGGAACCCTACTAGATCGGCGGAGAGGCTGAGGTTCATCGGTAACTATTGAATCTTTTGGTTTTATCAAATCATCTGCTGTATTATGTATAGCTGGAACATTTCCAGTTCTACATAACTTACCTTACCTCGAGCTTGTCCGGATTTTGCTTTTAGACATAGGCCGGACAACCCCAAATCTTAACTAGCTTAAGACATGGGCTCTTCCCTTTCCATATCACATATGAAGTGGTAGGTAACTGATTTGATTCGAACCCTATTCAATAGGTATGCAGCTTCTCAAGCGCATAACTCCCAAAAAAGGAAACAGGTAACTCAGTAGTACTCATCATAGAGCACACCTTATCACATAGGGTGTGATTGCTCCGCCCCGATATACCATCGTGCTATGGTGTATACGGAGGAGTAATGCTGAGAGAGATTCTCATTCTCCTTTAGAAAAGTCCAGGATTTCCGTGCTCAAGTATTCTCCTCCTCGATCACATCAAAGGACATAATACTTATACCCGTATTGGTTCTCTACTTCTAACTTATATTCTGTGAATATCTTAAAAGGTTCGGACTTGTGTTTCAACAGGAACATATGTCTGAATCAAAAGAGATCATCAGAGAATTTAATGAAGTATAAAGAACCGGTCTTGGCAAGTGTAGACAGGGGACCTACATACATCAACATGTATCATCCCAAGAGTTCACTAACTCTTTCTCTGTTTCCAGTAAACGGAGCTATGGTCATTTAATCTTTGTGACATGACTGGCAAGTTTCACAAGATGTAAATTCAAACTGATTTAAATATGCATCTACATGTAACTTCAGCTAGTCGAGTCGCATTGATATGACCTAGTCTACAATGCCTCATGAAGGATTCGTTCATTTCTGAACTCTTCCTCTTGTGTGTGTTCCGTATACTAAAGAACTGTAGTTTGATTTAGAACATTAATGCTTTTAGATAACGTGCCTGAACCGATCAACTTTTGATATATGAAATGTTCAAAACATTATCCAACAATACAAAATTATATCCTTTCTTTACTAATAAAGAGATTGATATGATTTTGTATATCAGGTTCGGAATCTAATAACATTCGTTCAGAATCAATGTATTGGTAATACAGGGTGACAGTGACCAACAGACTTGGCTGCAACACTTGCCCCGTTCTCTGTCTCATGAAACTTATCACCCGTTCTCAGTTTTTCTACCTTCTTGCAGCCCTATGTAACAGATTACATATCTGGGATCCTTATCCGGTATCATATACCCAGGATGCGGAGGATACTGAGAAACAGTTCTTTGTAATGAACATACCCGAAGATGATGCATCAACATGCACTCTCTTCGTTTGGGCGGCATGGGAATTCTGGTAATCCCCAATTTCCTACTCTGTCTTATAACAATTATAAGTTGGAGCGGGACCAACGTTTCCCAGCTCAGTATAACAAGCGGGTTCGGTCAAATATCCGTATTATTATCTGGATTAAGGCATGATATGGTCGCTACCTGGAGAGAGAGAGAAGAAAACACTCAGCGTGCGCTCTTGCAAGAATAGATTGGTTATGATTTTATCTAATCAGGATGGCTCCCACTGTTTTTATCAAATCTTCCTTCAAACCCTAAAAGGAAAGACTAGCCGGGATTAATTACACACTACAAGTTCGCCAATCTTTCAGCCAGGCCAGTGTCGGTACTTTGAGGGAGGTCACCCGTGCTTTCGCACGAACCTAATTAATGTAAACCTCGTTTTCCCAGAGACGTAACCTCGTTAACACCTTTCTAGACACCTACTTGATCGGCTAATTGTAATGTGTAAAACTCTCCCAGGAGTAACTCTTACTCGCAGTGGGTATCGAGATCCAACTATCTCATAGAAGGTATGCAATCTCATTGCAAATTTCAACACTTGAAATTCCCGATAATATTTTGCCCCTAGTGTTCTATGACCTTGACGAATGCCAAACAACCCATAGTCCACTATTCAAGTTCAACCCGTACATTTCTTGATTGAATTAAACCCACCCGCATGACCCTTGACGAATGCCAAACAACGCCGTACGAATACCCTAATCCAATCGCATCATATGCTCAAGCAGATAAATATTAGTTAGCTACCGTACACTACGCCTTGACGAATGCCAAACTACCGCAGCACGAATACTAACTAGTACATATCTGAAATGACGGAGGGCTACGACAGGTTTTTCTGAAAACCTATTGCGTAATGAACTTGATATCGTTGTAGAATCAAATGATTTTAAAATGGAGTGCTTTTGAGGCTTTTCTAGTTTTGCTAAAGGAGTCACTCCCGGTGAAGGGATCGTCGGTCCTTTCCTCGTCGAATGAGGTGCGGGATATATCATATATATCACTGTGCAAAGCAAAAGCTCTTAAAAGCAATCAGAAAACAAACCGAGTGTGTAGCATCTGCCAGTTATTGCTAAAGGAGTCACTCCCGGTGAAGGGATCTCGGTCCTTTCCTCATCGAATAAGGTGCAGGATATATCACATATACCGCTGTGCAAAGCAAGAACCGTAGCCACCTGTTTTATTTTTGAAATTCGATTCCACAACATCTTAGGTTTCTTTTATTTCATTAATCTTATTAATGAAGTCCCATCATTTATTAACCTAAACATCACAGATAAATACGACGTACACTTATGCCATCCGCATTCGCCTCGATGTCCCCTCGTGCACCGTTAGGTTAGGTAACTAACGGCAGAGCGGGGCAGGGCTAGCGCGGGTGTAAAACATAAGTAACGCCTATATAATATATCATATATACTATATACAGTATTTATCACAGAACATATCACATGATCACATCACAGATATCGTAGGAGAAGAATCATATGAAATATTGGATATACTAGGACGTCCGTGTTTTCAATACGAGCCAGTATAAAACACGGATTCCATGGTCGCGATGAATAGCCAAACCCACACCCCTAGACCCCTACAAAAGCGGCAAGCAACCCTACCAATTCTAGAGTTAGGAGACCCGGACTCGACTCCTCGAGTTGGTCTCCCACTGGACTCCAGAACCCGGTTACTTGTGCTCCCCTCCTTGGGTCTATCCTAGTGCGGAAAAGTAAATAATATACCAAAGGTGACATCTTCCGCAACCTGGAAGTGCCCCAATAAAAGAATATTACATACAAGTTTTTACATGAATGAAAATGAAAAACACTCATCTCACATAAAACCCCCCGGGCTATTCAAACACGACGATCCAATATAACATATCCAGCAACACATAACATCACATGTCATCAACGTAAGTAAACATGCGTATCCCAATTGTCGTTGACATATAGCAACGAAACCGGCGATAGCA
Source organism: Agapanthus africanus (assembly GCA_030015575.1). Lineage (NCBI taxonomy): Eukaryota > Viridiplantae > Streptophyta > Magnoliopsida > Asparagales > Amaryllidaceae > Agapanthus > Agapanthus africanus. The sequence goes on from JASDDO010000026.1 coordinate 297,143,499, forward strand.
CATATTACACTTACGGTCACAGAAAAGAAAGTGTAAAACTACAACAGTTGGAATACGCAATTTCTTTAGACATCGCATGCCTAATCAAATGAAATACTTAGACATCACATGCCTAACAATTATAAACCCCACATTTTAGTCTCATTATCGAAAACTCTTTTCAATATCAAGTCGGGCAATTCAGCAAGATTCCCGACATCCTGATCGAATGCTCGTCGCAAACTTTAGTAGGCGGCCGCACCCCCGTTACCGTCGACGAAGTGCACCAAGGCGGAACACCGCTGCCGCGAGCACCCGAACGGATGCTTTCGGCGACGAGGTTCTCCTACAGTCACTTGGTCGGGGCTATGGGGCGTGGCTGTCTATTAAGTTTACCCGGCGAGTATCCGCGTACACTACGTGATTGCGACGGACTTTTGATCACATCAAAATTCCGTGGCAACCGATCAAGTGAGACTAAACTGCTATGTTTATAATATTCATTCAGTTATCTCATAACTATTTGTGAATTCCAATTATTTTATCCCATTCCAGATTAAATAGAAAATGTTAAACTTTTCGATCGAACAGTCAAACACCTAAGTTTTTCCCGATACAGATCAACACATGAAACAAGTCTAAAAACATTCAGTTCGTGCCTCAGTACCAACGGTCCAGCCGTAGAAGGGTCAAGCCAACGCCTCACATGTGGCACGCCGTACTGCCCCAAACCCGAAGGTTCAAAGGGCAGTTCAAGACGGTCACATAATCGAGTTAAGGTTTGTTGTCTTCTAGAGGGACCATCGCGTTACTTGCACTACTTAGAACGTCGTTAAACCACGGAAAAATCCAACACTTGGAAATTTCCCGACAGGGGAAAAATTGGGTATTTATATCCGGTCGAACTTTTTAACATATTCAAAAATATCCGGAAAGCCACATAGACAAAATTTGATAATCCGATCGAACATCGAATCCCCAAAACAACCCCAGAAAATTCAACTCTTGAATAAATATTAAAAATTCCCAGAAAATCCAACACCAGAAAAGAGGAATTACTGTGCAAAAATGGGAAGCTGACGTCATCATACGGCCGCGGAACCGCCGCAGAAGCCAGGCTTCTGCCGCGGTTCCGCCGCACTTTGGTGGATTCATGGGTATGGGCTTCACAGTAATTCTTACAATTCCCTTCTGATTTTTCTGCATATTTTTAATATCGAAAAACTCCAGATTTTGGAAAAAGTCCAGAGAGCATGTTTGTGTTAGGGTTTCGGGTTCGTTCGGGTTTCAAACTTCGTCTACGCATTGCCTAAGGCTCTAGCTAGGCTCTGATACCACTGTAGGGTTCCTAGGCACTCTCAAGAGGTCTCACAAGGCATCAACAATGCCAATTTCAAAATTTACGGTGCCGAGAAACCCTAGACTACGGATCGTTAACTAGAAATTTAGGCGAAACTAGCGAGTAGTTAACAACTTAACTAAGAGTTAAATGGAAATACAACCTTTGTAGATCTGGTGCTCCACCTCCACAGCTCCGTGATGATGTCTCCTCGCTGTCCAAATCGAATCCATGACTCTTGCATCGGCTTCATCGGAGAAAAAGCGGGCTAGGTCATCGACGACGATGCCGAAGATGATCTACGTCGAGGCATCACTGGATCAAGCTCCACCTTCACCAAGCCATGAAAAATTATGAAGGAAACACCCTATACTACTTGGCAAGAGGTAGAGGATGAAGAAATAGGAAGTGGGTTCACTTTAGATTTGGATTTCTCACTCTTTTTCAACAATCACCATTGATGAAGTCAAGGTTTCTTCAAGTAGAAGATGAAGAAGAAGAAGAAGATAATATGATGAGTATTGAGTAAAATGAAAAAAAAAATAATAATACTTATCATCTACCATCCATGGTCAAGTGTAGAGACAAAACTAGGGTTTGTGGGAATGGTTAGGGTTAAGCATGAGACAAAATGGTCACATAGTCAAAGCTTCATGAAGCTTCAATATACAACAAAGTTAGCCACCATTTTTTTTATGCATTTCATTTTCCAAAAATCAATAGATAAATAAATAAGTGAATAAAACAAAACCCTAACCATTATCACGTAACCATGGTTTGATCTTTACACAAAAACCCTAGCATACATGTATCATCAAACATGATACAATCAAGTGCACAAAAGTATATCACATATACAATGTGCACATCCGAGTGAGAATATCCATTTAAAGTGAACCGATACTAGTTAATGCAAAGTAATATATCAAATATATAATTATACATTAAATCATTAAATCAACACTTGATTTAACGATCCGGTCATATCGCATATAACCGACTAGTATCCTATGTATCGGCTTATCGAATCAATACTTGATTCGATAACTAGATTATATCGCATACAACCAATCGATACATTCATCGCGAGAATGAAATACGGTATCACATACACGCATTATTCTCGGTCCCGCACATATCTCATATGCGCTCCTATTTCGTTTCGCTTGAGCCAGGAAACCTCTGTGTAGGACTCTAAAGACTCGTCAATACGCCGGTAACAGATGATGATCATATCAAGCACCCACAAGCCGCAAGCGGTCTGCTAAATGTAACGGCCACCCGGGTATTGAGCGATCAGAAGATCGACGAGCAAGCCCGCTCACACTCCTGTGAATCCAACCAGTAACACTTACCGTACAGTCCGGTCTCGTCGTCTGATATGTCGCATATCTCGCCTAGGGGTGGTAAACGTCAGACCCCAATAGCTCGATAAGTCGTGTCGATATGAGGTCTATAACAATTCGAGAAACTACTGGTAACACTTACCAGTAAATCTCAGCAACCCTGGCTAGGGATTTCCTGTTATAGCCAATCGAACAGAGCGCAACATCAACTCCCTATACCGGGAGAGACGAATCCCCTCCTATCGCTCATTGCCTCCATATGATTCGGGACTGTACCCAAAAACCACCGTTTTGCACGCCCTCTTGGACGTGGTAAGGTGGAAATCAAAGCACAGTGGGAACCACACAAGATTCTATGACGATCTCGGGTCAACAGACTACTCTGTACCAGTGTCACCAGAGAACTGCCATCTTACGTAAGGTATAATACCATCTAGGAGTTCTCGGCGAGTCCGTCCAGTGTACCCAGTCTCTACTGAGCACCCGTATATTATCTCCGATGTCAAACACCAATGGATATGGGATCTTCCATCGCCCATCTGTATGGGTCGAGAAGGTATACGCTAGTCTACTCTGGTATATCGATGCCCCGTCTCGATACACCCACGACTAGGGACTTTGAAGGATGTACTTATGGACTACCATGTCCCCACTAGTATGATCCGCATCATAGTCCAGATAGTCAAGTACACATCCTAAGGGCTTTACCAACATATAACAGAGAGACAATCAGTGTACACGATAAGGTAAAGATCAACCAGATAGCATACTATCATGTCGAGCAAGAAAGTCATCCCTATATATGTCCAAGCATCCACTACAATATACATCCTATGTATAGTAATGGCCTCTAGGGCATATATATAACTAACACTCCTCGCATTCCCATGTAAACTGTAGGGTTCCTAGGCACACTAATGAGGTCTCACAAGGCATCAACCATGCCAAATTCAAATTTTACAAGTGCCGAGAAATCCTAATACGGATCGTTAACTAGAATTTTAGGCGAAACTAGATGCTAGTTAACAACTTAACTAAAGGGTAAACGGAAATACAACCTTTGTAGATCCGGTCCTCCACCTCCATAGCTCCGTGATGATGTCTCCTCGCTGCGATCATCGGATCCCGGGCTCTACCGTCGGCTTAATCGGAGAAATGGGCGGGCTAGGTCATCGACTTCGATGCCAAATATGATCTATGTCGAGGCATCACAAGATCAAGCTCCCACTTCACCAAGTCATGAAACTTATGAAGAAAACACCCTATACTACTTGGCAAGAGGTAGAGGATGAAGAAAAATGAAGTGGGTTCACTTTAGAATTGGATTTCTCACTCTTTTACTCAAGATGCCATTAAAGCTAGTAAGCTTTTCTTCTTGTTCAAGAGGAAGAAGATGAAGATAGAATATGATAAGTGTTAGATTAAAATGAAAATAATATCAATACTTATCATATCCTAACCTTGGTTAGGTGTAGAGAAAATACCATGGTTAGTTTGAATGGTTAGGGTTAAGCATGAAGACAAAATGGTCACTTTAGTCAAAGCTTCATGAAGCTTCAACAACAAACAAAGAAAGCCACCATTTTCTCTTTTATCTTTTCCAAAATAAATAAATAAATAAATAAGTAAGGAAAAGAAAAACCCTAACCATTACATAACCATGGTTTAATCCTTACACATACTCAAGTAAACATGTATCATCAAACATGATACAATCAAGTGTACACAAAAATATATCACATATACAATGTGCATATCAAGTGAGAAAATCCTTTTAAAATGAACCAATACTAGTTAATGCAAAGTAATATATCAAATATATAATTATACATTAAATCATTAAATCAACATTTGATTCAATGATCCGGTTATGTCGTACATAACCGACTAGTATCCAATGTATCGATTTATCGAATCAACCTTCGATTCGATAACTAGGTTATATCGCATACAACCAATCGAAACATTCATGGCGAGAATGAAATACGGTATCACATACACGCATTATTCTCGGTCCCGCACATATCTCATATGCGCTCCTATTTCGTTTCGCTTGAGCCAGGAAACTTCTGTGTAGGACTCTAAAGACTCGTCAATACGCCGGCAGCAGATGATGATCATATCAAGCACCCACAAGCCGCAAGTGGTCTGCCAAATGTAACGGCCACCCGGGTATTGAGCGATCAGAAGATCGACGAGCTAGCCCGCTTACACTCCTATGAATTCAACCAGTAACACTTACCATACAGTCCGGTCTCGTCGTCTAATATGTCGCATATCTCGCCTAGGGGTGGTAAACGTCATGTAGGGTTCCTAAGCACTCCAAGGAGGTCTCACAAGGCATCGAACATGCCATATTAAAATTTTACGGTGCCTACAAACCCTAAACTACGGATCGTTTGCTAGATTTCTAGGCGAACAATGAAATAGTTAACACTTAACTAAAAGTTTAACGGAAATACAACCTTTGTAGATCCGGTCCTCCACCTCCAGGGCTCCGCAACGAGGTCGTCTCCGCTGTCCAAATCAAATCCGGGCTCTAGAGTCGGCTTCGTCGGAGAATGGGCAAGCTAGGTCGTCGATGTCCATGCCGAAGATGATCTACGTCGAGGCATCGCTAAATCAAGCTCCGACTTCACCAAGTCAAGAAACTTGTGAAGTAAACACACTCTACTACTTGGCAAGAGGTAGAGGATGAAGAAATAGGAAGTGGGTTAACTTTAGAATTGGATTTCTCACTCAAAAACATCAATCACCATTGATGAGGTAAGCTTTTCTTCACTTGAAGCAAGGAAGAAGAAGAAGGAAATTGTTATGAAAAGAATTAGTTTAATTAGAAAAGAAACTCATTCTTATCATAACATGACCATGGTTAGTTGTAGAGAGTGAACTAGGGTTAGTGGAGTGGTTAGGGTTAAGCATGAGACAAAATGGTTAACTAAGTCAAAGCTTCATGAAGATTCATGAACAAAACAAAAGAAGCCACCATTTTCTCATTTGCTTTCCTTTTATCCATTTATCAAAAAGAATAAATGAATAATTAAGAAAATAAAACCCTAAACACAAACACAACCATGGTTCAAACTTTACACTTAACCAAAGTGGTATGCATCATCAAACATGATACAAACATGTGCACATAAACATATCGCATATACAATGCGCACACGTGAGCGAGAAAATCCATCTTAAGTAAACCGATACTAGTTGATGCAAAGCAATATATCAAATATATAAATATGCATTAAATCATTAAATCAACACTTGATTCAATGATCCGGTCATGCGCACATAACCGACTGGTATCATTAGTAACATCTTATCGAATCAACACTTGATCCGATAACCCGGCTATATCGCATATAACCGATCAATGTCACATCGCGAGAATCGAATACAGTATCACATACTCGTATTATTCTCGGTCCCGCACATATCTCATATGCGCTCCTATTTCGTTTCGCTTGAGCCAGGAAACCTCTGTGTAGGACTCTAAAGACTCGTCAATACGCCGGCAGCAGGCGATGATCATATCAAACACCCACAAGCCGCAAGCGGTCTGCCAAACGTAACGGCCACCCGGGTATTGAGCGATCTGAAGATCGACGAGCAAGCCCGCTCACACTCCAGTGAATCCGACCAGTAACACTACCGTACAGTCCGGTCTGATCGTCTGATATGTCGCATATCCTGCCTAGGGGTGGTAAACGTCAGACCCCAATAGCTCGATAAGTCGTGTCGATATGAGGTCTATAACTGTTCGAGAAACTACTGGTAACACTTACCAGTAAATCTCAGCAACCCTGGCCAGGGATTTCCTGTTATAGCCAATCGAACACAGCGCAACATCAACCCCCTATACCGGGAGAGACGAATCCCCTCCTATCGCTCATTGCCTTCATGTGACTCGGGACTGTACCCAAGAACCACCGTTTTGCACGCCCTCTTGGACGTGGTAAGATGGAAATCAAAGCACAGTGGGAACCACACAAGACTCTATGACGATCTCGGGTCAACAGACTACTCTGTACCAGTGTCACCAGAGAACTGCCATCTGACGTGAGGTATAATACCATCTGGGAGTTCTCGGCGAGTCCGTCCAGTGTACCCAGTCTCTACTGAGCACCCGTATATCTCCTCTGATGTCAAACACCGATGGATATGGGATCATCCATCGCCTATCTGTATGGGTCGAGAAGGTACACGCTAGTCTACTCTGGTATATCGATGCCCCGTCTCGATACACCCACGACTAGGGACTTTGAAGGATGTACTTATGGACTACCATGTCCCCACTAGTATGATCCGCATCATAGTCCAAGTAGTCAAGTACAGATCCTAAGGGCTTTACCAACATGTAACAGAGAGACAATCAGCATACACGTTAAGGTAAAGTTCAACCAGATAGCATACTATCATGTCGAGCAAGAAAGTCCTCCCTATATATGTCCCAGCATCCACTACAATATACATCCTATGTACAGTAATGGCCTCTAGGGCATACATATAACTAACAATCTCCCACTTGCACTAGGGCCATCTGTAGCAGTGGTTGCAGTATCTCATACTCAACCATCCCATTAAAAGTCTCTCTCTGGGAACAGGCCTTTGTGAGTGGATCCGCTGTGTTGTCCTCTGAGTCTACTCTCCAAACCTCGATCACCCTGGAGATCAACCATCTCCATGATCAAGTGATACTGCTTTAGAATATGTCTGGATCACTGATGGGACCGGCGTTCCTTGGCATAAGCCACAACTCCATTGTCACACAATGGGAGGAACATAGTTCATCTCTTGAACCAATATACACCCAAACAGCCTCTTTGGTAGCATCTTAAGTAGCGATGTATCCAGCCTTTATCATCTAGTATATCACGGTATCTAGCTTGGAACTCTTCCAACATACCGTCCCTTTACTGAGGGTAAAGACAAAGCCTGTGACTGACATTCAGTCGTCCTTATCACCCTGGAACCCTTCCAGTGATTCTCCCCAGGATCGATTGATACCATCTCACTACAGCTAGTGAGTATCCTAACATCCATTTAGATCTATCTCATAGATCCAAAATCCAGGATTTAGGAGGTATCACTTTGATCCTATATGGAGAATTATGGTGATAAGCGGAGATTGATCGTGCGTAGCATAGGAAACTCCTTCCCTATCAAGAGTATGTCATCCACGTACTCTACGAGGATCGTCACCATACTCCCTACTACCTTTTTGTTTATACAAGGTTCATCTACCATTTTGATGATGTCAACTTCTTTGACTAATTCATCAAAACAGATGTTCCAACTCCGCGATGCCTGCTTTATCATATAAAACATCTTGCACACGTTTCCGCTGCTCCCACTGTCTACGAGGCCCTCTGGCTGTGTACTTATAGACGCTCTCTTCTAAATTATCATTTAGAAAAGCAGTCAAGACACCCAACCACCAGAGATCGTAGTTATGGTATGTAGCCGTGGCAAGTAGGATCTGGATGGACTTAAGCATAGCTCCTTAGAAAAAGGTTTTATTATGATCCATATCTGGTCAATTATGCAAACCTTTAACAAGTCTAGCTTTGAAAGTCTCAACTTTTCCATCTACACCAAGTAATCTTCTCAAGATATACTTGCTCCTGATGGGGATTTAACCCTTTAGATATAGCAACCAAAGTCCATACTTTGTTGGCGTATAAGGATTCCATCTCAGATCGCTAAGCATCCAGCCATTCTTACAGAGTCCCACTCCTGATGGCCAGCTCGAAACTAGTTGGGTCATCATCTCATGATGCAATCCTCGCTCCGACTGTCATAGAGAAACTGAAGTATCTCTCAGGTGGGTGAGGAACCCTACTAGATCGGCGGAGAGGCTGAGGTTCGTTGGTATCTACTGAATACTTTGGTTCTATCAAATCATCAGCTGTAGTTTATATAGCTGGAACCTTTCCAGTTCTACATTACAGTCCTTGCCTCGAACTTGTCCGGATTTTGTTTTTAGACATAGGCCGGGCAACCCCAAATCTTAACTAACTTAAGATATGGGCTCTTCCCTTTCCATATCACATATGAAGTGGTAGGCAACTGATTTGATTCGAACTCTACTCAATAGGTATGCAGCTTCTCAAGTGCACAACTCCCAAAAAGGAAATGGGAAACTCAGTAGTACTCATCATAGAGCACACCTTATCATATAGGGTGAGATTGCTCCGCCCCGATATACCATCGTGCTATGGTGTATACGGAGGAGTAATGCTGAGAGAGAATCTCATTCTCCTTTAGAAAAGTCCAGGAATTCCGTGCTCAAGTATTCTCCTCCTTGATCTCATCAAAGGACATAATACTTATACCCGTATTGGGTCTCTACTTCTAACATATATTCTGTGAATATCTCAAAAGGTTTAGACTTGTGTTTCAACAGGAACATATGTCTGAATCTTGAGAGATTATCAGAGAATGTAATGAAGTACAAAGAACCTGTCTTGGCATGTGTAGACTGGGGACCTACATACATCAACATGTATCATCCCAAGAGTTCACTAACTCTTTCTCTGTTTCCAATAAACAGAGCTGGTGTCATTATATCTTTGTGACATGACTAGCGAGTTTCACAAGATGTAAATTCAAACTGATTTAAATATGCATCTTTATGTAACTCTAGCCAGTCGAGTCGCATTGATCTGACCTAGTCTACAATACCTTAAGAAGGATCCGTTCATTTCTGAACTCTTCCTCTTATGTGTGTTCCATATACAAAGAACTGTAGTTTGATTTAGAACATTAATGCTTTTAGATAACGTGCCTGAACTGATCAACTTTTGATATAGGAAATGTTCAAAACATTATCCAACAATACAAATTTTTATCATTTTTTTACTGATAAAGAGACTGATATGATTTTGTATATCAGGTTCGGTATCTAATAACATTCGTTCAGAATCAATGTATTGGTAATACAGGGTGACAGTGACCAACAGACTTGGCTGCAACACTTGCCCCGTTTTCTGCCTCATGAAACCTATCACCCGTTCTCAGTTCTCTACCTTTCTGTAGCCCTATGTAACAGATTACATATCAGGGATCCTGATCTGGTATCACATACCCAGGACGCGGAGGATACTGAGAAACAGTTCTGTATAATGAACACACCCGAAGATGATGCATCAGCATGCACTCTCTTCGTTTGGGCGGCATGGGAATTCTGGTAATCCCCTATTTCCTGCTCTGTCTTATAACAATTATAAGTTGGAGCGGGACCAACGTTCCCTAGCTCAGTATAACAAGCGGGTTCGGTCAAAAATCCGTATTATTATCTTGATTAAGGCGTGATATGGTCGCTACCAGGAGAGAGAGAGAAGAAAACACTCAGCGTGCGCTCTTTCAAGAATAGATTGGTTATTATTTTATCTAATCAGGATGGCTCCCACTGCTTTTTATCAAATCTTCCTTCAAACCCTAAAAGGAAAGACTAGCCGGGATTAATTACACACTACAAGTTCGCCAATCTTTCAGCCAGGCCAGTGTCGGTACTTTGAGGGAGGTCCCCCGTGCTTTCGCACGAACCTAATTAGTGTAAACCTCGTTTTCCCAGAGGCGTAACCTCGTTAACACCTTTCTAGACACCTACTTGATCGGCTAATTGTAATGTATAAAACTCTCCCAGGAGTAACACTTACTCGCAGCGGGTATCGGGATCCAACTATCTCATAGAAGGTATGCAATCTCATTGCAAATTTCAACACTTGAAATTCCCGATAATATTTTTCCCCTAGCAGCTATATGACCTTAACATAGTCAACAAATCATAAGTGCTAGTCAAGTTCAACCCGTCATTTCCCGATTGAATTAAACCCACCCGCACGACCCTTAACATAGTCAACAAAGTCGCACGACTACCCTAATCCAATCGCATCATATGCTAATACAGATAACCAATAATTAGCTACCGCACACTACGCCTTAACATAGTCAACAAACGTAGCACGAATACTAACTAGTACTTATCTGAAATGACGGAGGGCTACGATAGGTTTTTCTGAAAACCTATTGCGTAATGAACTTGATATCGTTGTAGGATCGAATGAATTTTGAAATGGAGTGTTTTTGATGCTTTTCTAGTTTTGCTAAAGGAGTCACTCCCGGTGAAGGGATCGTCGGTCCTTTCCTCGTCGAATGAGGTGCGGGATATATCATATATATCACTGTGCAAAGCAAAAACTCTTAAAAGCAATCAAAAGACAAACCGAGTGTGTAGCATCTGCCAGTTATTGCTAAAGGAGTCACTCCCGGTGAAGGGATCTCGGTCCTTTCCTCATCGAATAAGGTGCAGGATATATCACATATACCGCTATGCAAAGCAAGAACTATAGCTACCTGTTTTATTTTGAAATCCGATTCTACAACATCTTAGGTTTCTTTTATTTCATTAATCACATTAATGAAGTCCCATCATTCAAGTACCTAAACATCACAGATAAATACGACGTACACTTATGCCATCCGCATTCGCCTCGATGTCCCCTCATGCACCGTTAGGTTAGGTAACTAACGGCAGAGCAGGGCAGGGCTAGCGCGGGTGTAAAACATAAGTAACGCCTATATAATATATCATATATACTATATACTGTATCTATCACAGAACATCACATGATCACATCACAGATATCGCAGCAGAAGAATCATATGAAATATTGGATATACTAGGACGTCCGTGTTTTCAATACGAGCCAGTATAAAACACGGATTCCACGGTCGTGATGAATAGCCAAACCCACACCCCTAGACCCCTACGAGAGCGGCAAGCAACCCTACCAATTCTAGAGTTAGGAGACCCAGACTCGACTCCTCGAGTTGGTCTCCCACTGGACTCCAGAACCCGGTTACTTGTGCCCTCCTCCTTGGGTCTATCCTAGTGCAGAAAAGTAAATAATATACAACAGGTGACAACTCCCGCAACCAGGAAGCACCCCAATAAAAGAATATTACATACAAGTTTTTACATGAATGAAAATGAAAAACACTCATCTCACATAAAAACCCCCGGCTATTCAAACACGACGATCCAATATAACATATCCAGCAACACATAACATCTCATGTCATCAACGTAAGTAAATATGCGCATCCCAATTGTCGTTGACATATAGCAACGAAACCGGCGATATCACATATTACACTTACGGTCACAGAAAAAAAATGTAAAACTACAACAGTTGGAATCCGCAATCTGCATAGACATCGCATGCCTGACCAAATGAATTCCTTAGACATCGCATGCCTAACAATTATAAACCCCGCATTTTAGTCTCAAAATCTAAAACACTTTTCAATATCGAGTCGGGTAATTCAACAAGATTCCCGACATCCTGATCGAATGCTCGTCGCAAACTTCAGTAGACGGCCACACCCCCGATACCGTCGACGAAGTGCACCAAGGCGGAACACCGCTACCGCGAGCACCCGAAAGGATGCTTTCGGCGACGGGGTTCTCCTACAGTCACTTGGTCGGGGCTATGGAGTGAGGCTGTCTATTAAGTTTACCCGGCGAGTATCCGCGTACGCTACGTGATTGCGACGGACTTTTGATCACATCAAAATTCCGTGGCAACCGATCAAGTGAGACTAAACTGCTACGTTTATAATATTCATTCAGTTATCACATAACTATTGTGAATTCCAATTATTGTATCCCATTCCGGATAAATAAAAAATGTTAAACTTTCCGATCGAACATTCTAACACCCAAGTTTTCCCGATACAGATCAACACATGAAACTAGTCTAACAACATTCAGTTCGTACCTCAGTACCAACGGTCCAGCCGTAGAAGGGTCAAGCCAACGCCTCACATGTGGCACGCCGTACTCCCCCAAACCCGAAGGTTCAAAGGGCAGTTCAAGACGGTCACATAATCGAGTTAAGGTTTGTGTCTTCTAGAGGGACCATCGCGTTACTTGCACTACTTAGAACGTCGTTAAACTACGGAAAAATCCAACACTTGGAAATTTCCCGACAGGGGAAAAGTTGGGTATTTATATCCGGTCGAACTTTTTAACATATTCTAAAATTTATCCGGAAAGCCACACAGACAAAATTTGATACCCCGATCGAAACACCGAATCCCCAAAACAACTGCAGAAATTTCAACTCTGGAATAAGTTTTAAAAATTCCCAGAAAATCCAGTACATAAAACTAAGAATTACTGTATAAAAATTTTTAAAATTGGAGGTCGTACGGCAGCTCATCCGCGGCCTGAGACAACAGGAAGGCCGCGGATCCGCGCCTAGAATAATGAATTAACCCCTCAAATTTAAACAGTAATTCTTATATTATTTTACTGAGTTCTCTGAATATTTTTAATATGGAAAAATCCCTGTTTTTCAAAATCGTCCAGAGAGCAAGTTTGGTTTGGGATTTCGGATTCGTTCGGACTTCAAATTCCGTCTGGACTTCGCCTAAGGCTCTAGCTAGGCTCTGATACCACTGTAGGGTTCCAAGGCACTCCAAAGAGGTCTCAAAAGGCATCGAACATGCCATATTAAAATTTTACGGTGCCTACAAACCCTAAACTACGGATCGTTTGCTAGATTTCTAGGCGAACAATGAAATAGTAAACACTTAACTAAAAGTTTAACGGAAATACAACCTTTGTAGATCCGGTCCTCCACCTCCACGGCTCCGCTGTCCAAATCAAATCCGGGCTCTAGAGTCGGCTTCGTCGGAGAATGGGCAAGCTAGGTCGTCGATGTCCATGCCGAAGATGATCTACGTCGAGGCATCGCTAAATCAAGCTCCGACTTCACCAAGTCAAGAAACTTGTGAAGTAAACACACTCTACTACTTGGCAAGAGGTAGAGGATGAAGAAATAGGAAGTGGGTTAACTTTAGAATTGGATTTCTCACTCAAAAACATCAATCACCATTGATGAGGTAAGCTTTTCTTCACTTGAAGCAAGGAAGAAGAAGAAGGAAATTGTTATGAAAAGAATTAGTTTAATTAGAAAAGAAACTCATTCTTATCATAACATGACCATGGTTAGTTGTAGAGAGTGAACTAGGGTTAGTGGAGTGGTTAGGGTTAAGCATGAGACAAAATGGTTTACTAAGTCAAAGCTTCATGAAGATTCATGAACAAAACAAAAGAAGCCACCATTTTCTCATTTGCTTTCCTTTTATCCATTTATCAAAAAGAATAAATGAATAATTAAGAAAATAAAACCCTAAACACAAACACAACCATGGTTCAAACTTTACACTTAACCAAAGTGGTATGCATCATCAAACATGATACAAACATGTACACATAAACATATCGCATATACAATGCGCACACGTGAGCGAGAAAATCCATCTTAAGTAAACCGATACTAGTTGATGCAAAGCAATATATCAAATATATAAATATGCATTAAATCATTAAATCAACACCTGATTCAATGATCCGGTCATGCGCACATAACCGACTGGTATCATTAGTAACATCTTATCGAATCAACACTTGATCCGATAACCCGGCTATATCGCATATAACCGATCAATGTCACATCGCGAGAATCGAATACAGTATCACATACTCGTATTATTCTCGGTCCCGCACATATCTCATATGCGCTCCTATTTCGTTTCGCTTGAGCCAGGAAATCACTGTGTAGGACTCTAAAGACTCGTCAATACGCCGGCAGCAGGCGATGATCATATCAAACACCCACAAGCCGCAAGCGGTCTGCCAAACGTAACGGCCACCCGGGTATTGAGCGATCTGAAGATCGACGAGCAAGCCCACTCACACTCCAGTGAATCCGACCAGTAACACTACCGTACAGTCCGGTCTGATCGTCTGATATGTCGCATATCCTGCCTAGGGGTGGTAAATGTCAGACCCCAATAGCTCGATAAGTCGTGTCGATATGAGGTCTATAACTGTTCGAGAAACTACTGGTAACACTTACCAGTAAATCTCAGCAACCCTGGCCAGGGATTTCCTGTTATAGCCAATCGAACACAGCGCAACATCAACCCCCTATACCGGGAGAGACGAATCCCCTCCTATCGCTCATTGCCTTCATGTGACTCGGGACTGTACCCAAGAACCACCGTTTTGCACGCCCTCTTGGACGTGGTAAGATGGAAATCAAAGCACAGTGGGAACCACACAAGACTCTATGACGATCTCGGGTCAACAGACTACTCTGTACCAGTGTCACCAGAGAACTGCCATCTGACGTGAGGTATAATACCATCTAGGAGTTCTCGGCGAGTCCGTCCAGTGTACCCAGTCTCTACTGAGCACCCGTATATCTCCTCTGATGTCAAACACCGATGGATATGGGATCATCCATCGCCCATCTGTATGGGTCGAGAAGGTACACGCTAGTCTACTCTGGTATATCGATGCCCCGTCTCGATACACCCACGACTAGGGACTTTGAAGGATGTACTTATGGACTACCATGTCCCCACTAGTATGATCCGCATCATAGTCCAGGTAGTCAAGTACAGATCCTAAGGGCTTTACCAACATGTAACAGAGAGACAATCAGCATACACGTTAAGGTAAAGTTCAACCAGCTAGCATACTATCATGTCGAGCAAGAAAGTCCTCCCTATATATGTCCCAGCATCCACTACAATATACATCCTATGTACAGTAATGGCCTCTAGGGCATACATATAACTAACACGTCAGACCCCAATAGTTCGATAAGTCGTGTCGATATGAGGTCTATACCAGTTCGAGAAACTACAGGTAACACTTACCAGTAAATCTCAGCAACCCTGGCCAGGGATTTCCGGTTATAGCCAATCGAACACAGCGCAACATCAACTGCCTATACCGGGAGAGACGAATCCCCTCCTATCGCTCATTGCCTCCATATGATTCGGGACTGTACCTAAAAACCACCGTTTTGCACGCCCTCTTGGACGTGGTAAGGTGGAAATCAAAGCACAGTGGGAACCACACAAGACTCTATGACGATCTCGGGTCAACAGACTACTCTGTACCAGTGTCACCAGAGAACTGCCATCTGACGTAAGGTATAATACCACCTGGGAGTTCTCGGCGAGTCCGTCCAGTGTACCCAGTCTCCACTGAGCACCCGTATTTCATCTCTGATGTCAAACACCAATGGATATGGGATCATCCATCGCCCATCCATATGGGTCGAGAAGATATACGCTAGTCTACTCTGGTATATCGATGCCCCGTCTCGATACACCCATGACTAGGGACCTTGAAGGATGTACTTATGGACAACCATGTCCCCACTAGTATGATCCGCTTCATAGTCCAGGTAGTCAAGTACACATCCTAAGGGCTTTACCAACATGTAGCAGAGGGACAATCAGTGTACACGTTAAAGTAAAGGGCAACCAGATAGCATACTATCATGTCGAGCAAGAAAGTCCTCCCTATATATGTCGAAGCATCTACTACAATATACATCCTATGTATAGTAATGGCCTCTAGGGCATACATATAACTAACAATCTCCCACTTGCACTAGGGCCATCTGACAGCAGTGGTTGTAGTATCTCATACTCAACCATCCCATAAAAGTCTCTCTCTGGGAATAGGCCTTCGTGAGTGGATCCGCCGTGTTGTCCTCTGAGTCTACTCTCCAAACCTTGATCTCTTTGGAGATCAACCATCTCCACGATCAGGTGACACTGCCTTAGAATATGTCTGGATCACTGATGGGACGGACGTTCCTTGGCATAAGCCACAACTCCATTGTCTCACAATGGTAGGAACGTAGTTCATCTCATGAACCAATATACACCCAAACAGCCTCTTTGGTAGAATCTTAAGTAGCGATGTATCGAGCCTTTATCGTCTAGTATGCCACGGTATCTAGCTTGGAACTCTTCCAACATACCGTCCCTTTACTGAGGGTAAAGACAATGCCTGTGACTGACAATCAGTCATCCTTATCACTCTGGAACTTTTCCAGTGATTCTCCCCAGGATCAACTGATACCTTCTCACTACAACTAGTGGGTATCCTAATATCCAATTAGATCTATATCATAGATCCAAAACCCAGGATTTAGGAGGTATCAATTTGATCCTATATGGAGAATCATTGTGATAAGCGGAGATTGATCGAGCGTAGCATAGGAAACTACTTCCCTATCAAGAGTATGTCATCCACGTACTCTACGGGGATCACCACTATACTCTCTACTATCTTTTTGTATATACAAGGTTCATCTACCATTTTGATGAAGTCAAACTCTTTGAGTAACACATCAAAACAGACGTTCCAACTCCGCGATGCCTGTTTTATCACATAAAATATCTAGCACACGTTTCCGCTGCTCCCACTGTCTACGAGGCCCTCTGGCTGTGTACTTATAGACGCTCTATTCTAAAACATCATTTAGAAAAGTTGTCATGACACCCAACCACCAGATATCGTAGTCATGGTATGTAGCCGTGGCAAGTAGGATCTGGATGGACTTAAGCATAGCCACTGGAAAAAGGTTTCATCATTATCCATGCCTGGTCAATGACGAAAACCTTTAACAAGTCTAGCTTTGAAAGTCTCAACATTTCCATCTACACCAAGTAATCTTCTCAAGATATACTTGCTCCTGATGGGGATTTAACCCTTCAGATATAGCAACCAAAGTCCATACTTTGTTGGTGTATAAGGATTCCATCTCAGATCGCTGAGCATCCAGCCATTCTTACAGAGTCACACTCCTGATGGCCAGCTCTTAACTAGTTGGGTCATCATCTCATGATGCAATCCTCGCTCCCACTGTCATCGAGAAACCGAAGTATCTCTCAGGTGGGTGAGGAACCCTACTAGATTGGCGGAGAGGCTGAGGTTCGTTGGTCTCTACTGAATCCTTTGGTTCTACCAAATCATCTGCTGTAGTTTGTATAGCTGGAACCTTTCTAGGTCTACGTAACTGACCTTGCCTCGAGCTTGTCCGGATTTTGCTTTTAGACATAGGCCGGACAACCCTAAATCTTAACTAACTTAAGATATGGGCTCTTCCCTTTCCATATCACATATGAAGTGGTAGGCAACTGATTTGATTGGAACCCTATTCAATAGATATGTAACTTCATAAGTGCATAACTCCCAAAAGGAAATAGGTAACTTAGTAGTATTCATCATAGAGCACACCTTATCATATAGGGTGTGATTGCTCCGCCCCGATATACCATCGTGCTATGGTGTATACGGAGGAGTAATGCTGAGAGAGAATCTCATTCTCCTTTAGAATAGTTCAGGAATTCATTGTATAAGTATTCTCCTCCTTGATCTCATCAAAGGACATAATACTTATACCCGTATTGGTTCTCTACTTCTAACTTATATTCTGTGAATACCTCAAAAGGTTCGGACTTGTGTTTCAACAGGAACATATGTCTGAATCAAAAGAGATCTTCAGAGAATTTAATGAAGTACAAAGAACCGCTCCTGGCATGTGTAGACAGGGGACCTTACATACATCAACATGTATCAATCCCTAGAGTTTACTAACTCTTTTTCTGTTTCCAATAAACAGAGCTGTGGTCATCTTATCTCTGTGACATGACTGGCAAGTTTCACAAGATGTAAATTCAAATAGATTTAAATATGCATCTATGTGCAACTTAGCTAGTCGGGTCGCATTGATATGACCTAGTCTACAATACCTCAAGAAGGATCCGTTCATTTCTGAACTCTTCCTCTTGTGTGTGTTCCGTATACTAAGAACTGTAGTTTGATTTAGAACATCAATGCTTTTAGATAACATGCCTGAACCGATCAACTTTTGATATAGGAAATGTTCAAAACATAATCCAACAATACAAAATTTTATCGTTTCTTTACTAATAAAGAGACAGATATGATTTTGTATATCAGGTTCGGTATCTAATAGCATTTGTTCAGAATCAATGTACTTGTAATACAGGGTGACAGTGACCAACAGACTTGGCTGCAACACTTGCCCCGTTTTCTGCCTCATGAAACTTATCACCCGTTCTCACTTCTCTACCTATTTGTAGCCCTATGTAACAGATTACATATCTGGGATCCTGATCTGGTATCAAATACGCAGGACGTAGAGGATACAGAGAAACAGTTCTGTATAGTGAACACACCCGAAGATGATGCATCAGTATGCACTTTCTTCGTTTGGGCGGCACGGGAATTCTGGTAATCCCCAATTTCCTGCTCTGTCTTATAACAATTATAAGTTGGAGCAGGACCAACGTTCCCCAGCTCAGTATAACAAGCGGGTTCGGTCAATATTCCGTATTATTATCTTGATTAAGGCGTGATATGGTCGCTACCTGGAGAGAGAGAGAAGAAAACACTCAGCGTGCGCTCTTGCAAGAATAGATTGGTTATTATTTTAGCTAATCAGGATGGCTCCCACTGTTTTTATCAAATCTTCCTTCAAACCCTAAAAGGAATGATTAGCCGGGATTAATTACACTCTACAAGTTCGCCAATCTTTCAGCCAGGGCAGTGTCGGTACTTTGAAGGAGGTTCCCCGTGCTTTCGCACGGGCCCAATTACAGTAAACCTCGTTTTCCCAGAGGCGTAACCCCGTTGACACCTTTCTAGACACCTACTTGATCGGCTAATTGTAATGTGTAAAACTCTCCCAGGAGTAACTCTTACTCACAGCGAGTATCGGGATCCAACTATCTCATAGAAGGTATGCAATCTCATTGCAAATTTCAACACTTGAAATTCCCGATAATATTTTGCCCCTAGCGTCCTATGACCTTGACAAAGGCCAACAAATCACAGGATGCTAGTCAAGTTCAACCCGTCATTTCTTGATTGAATCAAACCCACCCGCACGACCCTTGACAAAGGCCAACAAGGTCGTACGACTACCCTGAAATAATCTACATCACATGCATAAGCAGATAAGCATTATTCAGCTACCGCACACTACGCCTTGACAAAGGCCAACAAACGCAGCACAAATACTAAACAGTACTTATCTGAAATGACGGAGGGCTACGTCAGGTTTTTCTGAAAACCTATTGCGTATTGAACTTGATATCGTTGTAGAATCGAACGAAGTTTTGAAATGGAGTGATTTTGAGGCTTTTCTAGTTTTGCTAAAGGGGTCACTCCCGGTGAAGGGATCGTCGGCCCTTTCCTCGTCGAATGAGGTGCGGGATATATCATATATATCGCTGTGCAAAGCAGAAACTATAGAAGCATTCAAAAGTCAAACTGAGTGTGTAGCATCTGCCAGTTATTGCTAAAAGGGTCACTCCCGGTGAAGGGATCTCGGCCCTTTCCTCATCGAATAAGGTGCAGGGTATATCATATATACCGCTATGCAAAGAAAAACTGTAGGTACCCTTTTTGTTTAAAATTTGATTCTACAACATCTTTTAGGTTTCTTTTCTTTCATTAATCACATTAATGAAGTCCCATCATTTAAGTTACCTATGATCACAGATAAATACGACGTACACTTATGCCATCCGCATTAGCCTCGATGTCCCCTCGTGCACCGTTAGGTTAGGTAACTAACGACAGAGCAGGGCAGGGCTAGTGCGGGTGCAAAACATAAGCAACGTCTATATAATATATCATATATACTATATACTGTATCCATCAGAACATATCAAATGATCACATCACAGATATCGCAGCAGAAAATATCATATGAAATATTGGATATACTAGGACGTCCGTGTTTTTAATACGAGCCAGTACAAAACACGGATTCCACGGTCGTGATGAATAGCCAATCCCACACCCCTAGACCCCTACGAGAGCGGCAAACAACCCTACCAATTCTAGGGTCAGGAGACCCGGACTCGACTCCTCGAGATGGCCTCCTACTGGACCCTAGAACCCGGTTACTTGTGCTCCCCTCCTTGGGTCTATCCTAGTGCGGAAAAGTAAATAATATACAAAGGGTGACATCTTCCACAACCTGGAAGTGCCCCAATTAAAGAAAATTACATACAAGTTTTTACATGAATGAAAATGAAAAACACTCATCTCACATAAAAAAAACCCCGGCTATTCAAACACGACGATCCAATATAACATATCCAGCAACACATAACATCATATGTCATCAACGTAAGTAAATATGCGCATCCCAATTGTCGTTGACATATAGCAACGAAACCGGCGATATCACATATTACACTTACGGTCACAGAAAAGAAAGTGAAAAACTACAACAGTTGGAATCCGCAACCTCTTTAGACATCGCATGCCTAATCAAATGAAAAACTTAGACATCACATGCCTAACAATTATAAACCCCGCATTTTAGTCTCATTATCGAAAAATATTTTCAATATCAAGTGAGACTAAACCGCTAGATTTATAACATTCATTCAGTTATCTCATAACTGTTTGTGAATTCCAATTATTGTATCCCATTCCGGATAAATAGAAAATATTAAACTTTCCGATCGAACATTCGAACACCCAAGTTTTCCCGAAAACGTTCAACACTTGAAATATGTTCAAAAACATTCACTTCATGCCTCAGCACAAACGGTCCAGCCGTAGAAGGGTCAAGCCAACGCCTCACATGTGGCACGCCGTACTGCCCCAAACCCGAAGGTTCAAAGGGCAGTTCAAGACGGTCACATAATCGAGTTAAGGTTTGTTGTCTTCTAGAGGGACCATCGCGTTACTTGCACTACTCAGAACGTCCTTAAACCACAGAAAAATCCAATACTTGGAAATTTCCCGGCAGGGGAAAGATTGGGTATTTGCATCCGGCCGAACTTTTTAACATATTCTAAAATATCCGGAAAAACACATAGACAAAATTTGATAATCCGATTGAATCTTCGATTCCCAATTCAACCCAGAAAACTCAACTCTTGAGTAGATATTAAAAATTCCCAGAAAATACAGCACCAATATATAAGAATTACTGTGCAAAGATAAATGGGAGAAGAGACAAAATGGCCGCGGAACCGCCGTATTAGCCATGCTAATGCCGCGGTTCCGCCGCACTTTGATGGAATCAGGTGATCGAACTTCACTGTAATTCATAGAAATTCCTGCTGATATTTCTGCATATTTTTAATTCACAAAAATCCACATTTTTTGAAAATTGTCCAGAGAGCAATTTGAGTTAGGGTTTCGATGTTCGTTCGGATTTCAAACGTCGTCTACGCATCGCCTAATGCTCTAGCTAGGCTCTGATACCACTGTAGGGTTCCTAGGCACACTAATGAGGTCTCACAAGGCATCAACCATGCCAAATTCAAATTTTACAAGTGCCGAGAAACCCTAATACGGATCGTTAACTAGAATTTTAGGCGAAACTAGAAGCTAGTTAACAACTTAACTAAAGGGTAAACGGAAATACAAACTTTGTAGATCCGGTCCTCCACCTCCATAGCTCCGTGATGATGTCTCCTCACTGCGATCATCGGATCCCGGGCTCTAGCGTCGGCTTCATCGGAGAAATGGGCGGGCTAGGTCATCGACTTCGATGCCGAAGATGATCTACGTCGAGGCATCACAAGATCAAGCTCCCACTTCACCAAGTCATGAAACTTGTGAAGAAAACACCCTATACTACTTGGCAAGAGGTAGAGGATGAAGAAATAGGAAGTGGGTTCACTTTAGAATTGGATTTCTCACTCTTTTACTCAAGATGCCATTAAAGCTAGTAAGCTTTTCTTCTTGTTCAAGAGGAAGAAGATGAAGATAGAATATGATAAGTGTTAGATTAAAATGAAAATAATATCAATACTTATCATATCCTAACCTTGTTTAGGTGTAGAGAAAAGACCATGGCTAGTTTGAATGGTTAGGGTTAAGCATGAAGACAAAATGGTCACTTTAGTCAAACCTTCATGAAGCTTCAACAACAAACAAAGAAAGCCACCATTTTCTCTTTTATCTTTTCCAAAATAAATAAATAAATAAGTAAGGAAAAGAAAAACCTTAACCATTACATAACCATGGTTTAATCCTTACACATACTCAAGTAAACATGTATCATCAAACATGATACAATCAAGTGTACAAAAAAATATATCACATATACAATGTTCATATCAAGTGAGAAAATCCTTTTAAAATGAACCAATACTAGTTAATGCAAAGTAATATATCAAATATATAATTATACATTAAATCATTAAATCAACATTTGATTCAATGATCCGGTTATGTCGCACATAACCGACTAGTATCCAATATATTGATTTATCGAATCAATCTTCGATTTGATAACTAGGTTATATCGCATACAACCAATCGAAACATTCATGGCGAGAATGAAATACGGTATCACATACACGCATTATTCTCGGTCCCGCACATATCTCATATGCGCTCCTATTTCGTTTCGCTTGAGCCAGGAAACCTCTGTGTAGGACTCTAAAGACTCGTCAATACGCCGGCAGCAGATGATAATCATATCAAGCACCCACAAGCCGCAAGCGGTCTGCCAAACGTAACGGCCACCCGGGTATTGAGCGATCAGAAGATCGACGAGCTAGCCCGCTCACACTCCTGTGAATCCAACCAGTAACACTTACCGTACAGTCCGGTCTCGTCGTCTGATATGTCGCATATCTCGCCTAGGGGTGGTAAACGTCAGACCCCAATAGTTCGATAAGTCGTGTCGATATGAGGTCTATAACCGTTCGAGAAACTACAGGTAACACTTACCAGTAAATCTCAGCAACCCTGGCCAGGGATTTCCGGTTATAGCCAATCGAACACAGCGCAACATCAACTCCCTATACCGGGAGAGACGAATCCCCTCCTATCGCTCATTGCCTCCATGTGATTCGGGACTGTACCCAAAAACCACCGTTTTGCACGCCCTCTTGGACATGGTAAGGTGGAAATCAAAGCACAGTGGGAACCACACAAGACTCTATGACGATCTCGGGTCAACAGACTACTCTGTACCAGTGTCACCAGAGAACTGCCATCTGACGTAAGGTATAATACCACCTGGGAGTTCTCGGCGAGTCCGTCCAGTGTACCCAGTCTCCACTGAGCACCCGTATATCATCTCTGATGTCAAACACCAATAGATATGGGATCATCCATCGCCCATCTATATGGGTTAAGAAGATATACGCTAGTCTACTCTGGTATATCGATGCCCCGTCTCGATACACCCACGACTAGGGACCTTGAAGGATGTACTTATGGACAACCATGTCCCCACAAGTATGATCCGCATCATAGTCCAGGTAGTCAAGTACACATCCTAAGGGCTTTACCAACATGTAACAGAGAGACAATCAGTGTACACGTTAAGGTAAAGGGCAACCAGATAGCATACTATCATGTCGAGCAAGAAAGTCCTCCCTATATATGTCCAAGCATCCACTACAATATACATCCTATGTATAGTAATGGCCTCTAGGGCATACATATAACTAACATAAACTCCCCTGGTGAACGACCACCCCAAGAAACTCAAACCAGGGGAATCACTTTGTTCTTCAGCACTTTTTCCCCGACGATCGAGAATGGTGGTGGGCTGCTCTTCGTAAGATAGAACGGTGCCCAAAGTTAACTCTGAATGGTCCAGAATATGGCTGTCGTCCCGAACATAGCGCCTCAACTGAGATACATGAAAAGTGTTGTGCACACCAGCTAGTGATGGAGGTAAGGCAAGTCGATAGGCTACCTCTCCCACTCGCTCTAGCACCTCAAAAGGTCCGATGAATCGGGGACTGAGTTTCCTGTGACCTCCAAACTTGATAACACCACGGGTAGGAGAAATCTTCAGAAACACATGATCTCCGACCACGAATTCTAGCGCTCTCCTGCTGGCATCCGCTCAACTCTTTTTTCGGTCCTGAACCGTCTTAATGCTCTGTCTGATCATCTGGACCTTGTCTACCGTCTGAACAATAAGTTCGGGGCTCAGTAATCTCCACTCTCCCACGTCATCCCAACAAACAAGGGATCGACATTTCTGGCCGTAAAGTGCTTCGAATGGAGCCATCTGGAGCTAGCTTGGAAACTTTTGTTATAAGAAAAACTCCACCAAATGAAGATGATCCTTCCAAGAACCCTGGAAGTCTAGCATGCAGGCCCTCAACATATCCTCGAGCGTCTGAATAGTATGCTCGGACTGTCCGTCCGTCTGTGGATAGTAAGCCATGTTGAACTTAAGACGTGTACCCAGACTCTCCTGTAAGCTCTTCCAAAAGTGTGAAATAAATTTGGTGTCTCGATCTAATACTATACTGACTGGAACTCCGTGAAGTCGCACTACCTCTTTCATGTATTTCTCCGCAAGCGACTCTGTCAACTGTCCCACACGGAAGGGTATAAAGTGTGAAGCTTTCGTAAGACAGTCGACGATAACCCAAATGGCGTTGTTTCCCCTAAGGCTCCATGGTAAGGCGGTCATAAAATCCATAGTGATGTTCTCCCGCTTCCACTTGGGTATCGGAATTGGTTGCAACAGTCCAGCCGTTCTCTGGTATTCTGCTTTCACTTGCTGGCATAATGGACACTTGGATACAAACCGTGCAACCTCTCGCTTCATCCCATTCCACCAAAAGTGTTACCTTAGATCTCGGTACATTTTCGTGCCTCCCGGAGGCACAGAATAAGCCTAACTATGAACCTCAGCTAATACCTCTTCTCGAACATCTCCCTTGGGGACGCAGGGTCTGCTACCGAATCTCAGAGAACCGTCCCAATGTATGAGTAAGTCCGTCCTCAGCCCGGCTTCCACCTGCTCTCTGAACTTTTGCAATCGAGAATCATGTTTATCACAGAAAACTGCATTTTATTACCACTCATTCGTTATCTATTTTTTGTATATATCGGTACTTTTTACCAGTGTCTGCTCAGTAATTACAGATTACAAGTGTTCATGATAAAAGATTGGAAACACACTCAAAATCACGGATATCACATTTGAGAGCTGACACTGCAAACGGAACAGAAAACCGATCAATATCCAAGGAGATCTTGTGTAAACAATATTGTGTACACACATTTTGGTCCAACACATAGCAAGTGTGCACATGGACCATTGTGGGCTGCCTAGGCTACATAACATGATGAATTGGTGCAAGTAGGGAACATGTGCATTTAATGCTAAAAGTATTGATATGATTTCAAGCAACAAGTTTTCCCTCCAAATCTCTGCATACAAATCAGGTTATTTTAGACCAAACAAATAGCATCATTGTGATTATGGAGACCACACAAGACCCCACTGCAAACACGAGCCCCATTGCTCGGTTTTTGGCCGGCGAGACTTCAAGGAAATCCAGTGAGATCGGTCCCATCAAGCCCAATGGACCCTATATTTTCTCTGTCCCTCCCTTGGTGCTACGTAGGCTTATTTTTATTGTTTGTTCAATTTTGTTTTGAGCTTATAAATACCAGGCCATTGGGCAAGTATAAGGGCACTACTTCTTTTGTGAGAGAAAAGATTGTGAGATTGTAACTAATGATCTTGTAGCTCTTAGTGTGAATTCCTTGCCATCCTCTAGTCTTGCAACCTTTTTTCTTGAGCTTGCAAGATTAGATTTTGGTATTTGAATTCACTTGTTTGGTACTTGGATCCATTGTAATCAAGCTTTATTTATATAAGTTGTTTCTTATATATCTTCTCTTTTTGCTCTTTTCTTTTTGTTGTTATCTCAATTTATGATGTGTGAGTAGTTGTTTTTGGGCTATGGTGAGATAGGTTGTGGAATGATTTTACTTCCAACCCCTCCCTTTTGATTCTTGCATTTTATATTTCTTTTCTTAATTATGCAATTTTATTATGTTTTGCTTGATAGGATATATCGTTTTGAATGGTTGCAAACCAACCTATAACATATATCATATTTCTTCTTTACATTTTATTGTTGCTATATTATGAATTGAAATTGAAATGAATACAGAATTATGTTAAGCGTCCCAACTAACTAGATAGGATATATAGACATGCATATATTTTATACTTGCTAACTTCACTTAACTAACTCCATATTCATTTCATTCTCAAACTCAAATCTTTAGTTTCTATTTTACTTAACCTTGATATCGTATTCTAACCCGACACATGTTTCGGATAGATGCGGCATGCTTTCGCAATTCAAATGGAAACTAGAAACTTGAACCTTGAATCAAAACGGAGAGTTGGGGGTATTAGTCGTATTTCACTAATACTAAACCTTAGCCTAAGTTTTCTTTTAAAACCTTTCTTCTTTTAAATCTTGCAATACGTGACTAACTCATTTTCCAACCTCTTGATTATAACTCAAATTGATGTCGTGATATCCACTCCTTGTTGTTCGACCCATGCTTGCCGGCTTGCTTCAACGCACCGTGCACTTGCGGTATTTTTAAAACTCGAGAATCACATCGTGCACCTTTCTCACCAACAAAACCGACATATCTTAATTAAACAAAACTTGACAAAAGCACGACACCGTGAGAATCGAAAAAGTTTTAGCGTCGTTGCCGGGGAGTGGCAACATCACTAAGCTATTTTGAGTTATCTTTGTAGATGAACTTCAGAAAAACCAAAAAAAAATTTTACATTGTATATCTTTTTGACTTTTTGCTCTCTATTTTTTTCAACCTGCTATCACTCTGTGATCAATTAAAAAATCAAGTT
Source organism: Agapanthus africanus (assembly GCA_030015575.1). NCBI lineage: Eukaryota > Viridiplantae > Streptophyta > Magnoliopsida > Asparagales > Amaryllidaceae > Agapanthus > Agapanthus africanus. The sequence goes on from JASDDO010000026.1 coordinate 297,170,714, forward strand.
ATACCAACAGAACAATTAACTAGCCTAGAGAACCCACCAAAAATACGAGCACCTAACTCATAAAATCGACCGGCCACAATCCTCCAAATTCCGAGCTCGCCGGCCTTGATTGGGAGCTTTGAATATTTTCTTGTGGTGGTGTCTCCAGTGCACTGTTATTATTCTGTTGGTATTGTTTGATTTTTGTAGTTTTTAGTGTGCTGGAATTTGGCCACATATATCGCTTTTCGTACTAAAATCGTCGTTTTTGCGACATTTTCATATTCAAGGAATTTGCGAATAGCGATTGTGCAAACGAAGGGGTGCGCTCAAGGCCAATGTGATAACGACATACAGTGCCAAAGATCCGGGTAGATTGACACATGCAAGCAAATCTTTCAACCCAAACGGATTCAATTCAACGAGGGTTTCTTAACCCAAAAATCCACCAGTACGTATTCTTAAACACCTTCTTCTCAAATCTAGACGCGTCCACTACTCTATCTTTGCAAGATTCTTTGCAAGCACATTGCCAAGCACCAAAAGAACTAACCCGTATTTTTTCCAGCGTCGCATTTGAACATAACATAAAAAATGATTGTTTGATGTTTTGAACAACTTTTTCATTGTATTGCGCATTGCATACCTTTAATACGGACTTAAAGGCAAAGAACCCCAACAAGATACGGTAAGCGATTTCATCACCCTTCTCCGTAGCCCACAAACCACAAAGAACGAGCATTTTTCACACCCTCATTAAACTTAAAAGAAATTAGACTTTTAGCATCTATGGACTTCGCTCTCATTAGGGAAAGTTAAGTGTATTTCGAACACCGCCCATCGGTACATTGTTCAAGAAGTGTTTAGGAAAGTATGAAAGGAGCAACCGCCGAAAGAGAGAAGGTTATTCTAATTAAGAAACCTCGCGAAAGCGAGGGACAACCTCTCTTCTTCTCTGCACTTACCTGGCTTCTCGATCAGTCTATCTTGGTCCCGTTTCGCAATACAATTTTACTTCACAAGGCAAGTTTTTTTAGCAGGTCTAGTTGACCTAGGTGACCCAAAACTGTTTAGGTGTGTGCAGTGTGTCTTGTTTGTTTTCTTGTTCTACCTTTTTGTGTGATATTTGTTGTTGTGAATATTTCTTGGTAAAACAACACCTTTTTCCTCCATTTCCTCAATCTTTCCCTACTACTTCCGGATAGTGCATGTCAGCTTGGACTAGAGATTCACAATCTCGATTAGTCCGATTAATGACTGTATCTTCCGACTCGTCTACACCTTCTGGTTCCTCGGAACCTTCTGATACCTTCTTACCTTCTGCTTCATCGGAGACGTCCGATCCTACATTTCTTCCACCCTCACCTTCTTCTCCTACACCACCGACAATGATGGAACAAACGATTGTTGAGCAACAGGAGGAGGCGTTACAGGACAGATACTACCCACACCGTTCATCCTTTCCTTCTTGCATAGTGTTGCCTACCATTGCGGCAAACAACTATGAAATCAAGCCGCAATTCTGTAACATTTCAGAAAAATAAAATATTATTTTTACTAATTTATACAATTGAATAATAAATATTTTGAATATTTTAATGTGTGGAAATTAGTTTAAATGATATAGTATAATTAAATACTGATAAATTGGGAAATATTGGAAAAATTAAAATGAATAGTGATTTTTGGAGGGATTTATGTGATTTAGGCAAATTATAAATTTGTATAATTAATTATATGCAAGTTTATTTCTAAACTTGATTAATATTCACTAATCATGCATTTATCTTGATTAGGCTTCATGACATGCACCATGTCACATTTTCAAAAAAAATACTTGTTACATTTTATGAACCATGACATTTTGTTTTTTCCTTTATATGTTTATGGGTTATATTTGTTTTTGGTTTCTTTAAAGAAAAGAAAAGAAAAGGAAAAGGGAATAAAGAAATAAGTATGAGCATGAGAGAGAAGAGAGAGAAAGGTGAGGGGTTCATTGACCTTGACTCCCATTTGTTTTTCCCTTCATCATCTTCATCATTTCTCTCTCCCTCTCAACCCTTGGCTGCCCTCTCTTCTCCACCACCTCTATCCCTCACAACACCATCAAAAATTCACCAAAACACTTCATCCCCTTCATTAAAAGCATGCACAAGCTCACTACAAGCATGGAGAACTAAGAAAGTTAGGATTTTGAGCACTTGGGACAACTCAAGAATTTTCTTAAGTTGCCAAATGAGGTATTTTCTTCACCACTAGTGTAGTAATCCTTTTCCTTTAGCATATAAACTAGTTTAGAATCGATTTAGTGTGGTTTCGTAATCTTGAAATTTTCCAAGATGGGGGTTGTAGGAGATTATGAGTGGGGAGAGTGTAATTGAGGATGGGTGAGGCCATAAAACCCCTCTAGTGTTAGAATGCAGGGCAAGACCTGAGACCAGATTCCTTTTGCGAACTTTAGATTTGCCGATATGGGATTTGTGTAGGAATTTTGGTGTGTTTTAGAGATCTGCTATGACCCGGGGGACCTGAAAAATATTTAGCGATTACAGAGAGTCATGCAGGCAACCTAGAAGCTACCCTGAAGACCTCAGACCCAAACCCCAAATCCTGGCTGCAAATTATTCCTTTCTGGCTGCAATTTGCAGCCATTACATGGCCTCTGGAGCTCGTTCTTGTCTTGTGGCTCCCTTATTTGTAAATTAGACCCTCCACATATGCAAAATTGGCTAATTTCACTTGGGGTAAAATCTGGAACTATTTTACATCGTTTCTGATTTCGGTTTTGCGAATTCTGTAACTTGAATTTTGGGTATTTGTGTTTGTCTCGGTCACTTGACGTTTGTACGTCGATGTCGAGGGTTACTTGGCTCTTTCGCGTGAGTAGACCATAGGTTTTAACCTATGTGTGATTCGTGCGCCGTTTTGGTTTTCATGCGTAATTTATGTTTACGATACTATGTGTTTATATGTGTAGGCACCGTCATCTGGATGATGAAGAAGAGGATGGAGACATCGACTTAGGCAAGCAAAGATCAAGGTGAGTAGATATATATCTACAGGGGAAGTCGGGTGGATGGCGTATAGCATCCCCACAGTTTCATAATGTATTATAACATATGTTTATATATATATATATATATATATATTATGTGTGTATTGTAAGACCTGAAATATTAGCAAGATAAGCTTTAGGAAATCATGGGTTAGTGTAGCATAATCGGAAGTTGGTGTCTTAGTTTAGTTTCTTAGTCGTGAAACCCTAGAGTAAACACTGGAACACACGCGCGCACACACGCATACATTTGATTTTCTTATGCGTATATGGGGATATATATATATATATATATGCATACATATATGTATGTGAGTATGTATATATATATATATGTATGTATGTATACATATACACGGATGATGAGGATAGTATATGATACTTGGAAATGAGTCGATGTGATTAGGCATGATGCCGTGAGATCGGTTATATGACTTGGGTCGTATTATGAGATACGACATGATATTATAGCGGATCGTTGGGCGATGTGTTTTCATACACACGCGGATATATATATATATATATATATATATATATATGTTGATGGTATCAAAATGTACTAGACCTTAGATCAGTATCCCTAATTCTGATTATGATCATAATGATACTAGTTAAATAATAGGTTATATGTGATAGGCGACCCGTACCCCGATTTTGGGATGCCGTACGATGGATTTACCGTACGAGATATAATTATGATAATGGATCCGCACTCATGATTCGAGGATGTCATATTATATATCATCTCATACGTAACGCTATTAAGGCGGGATCACCGACTACTAGATATATCGACTCAGGCTTAGGTGGATTTCCTTACCCTTTCGATTAGTCCTGTAGTTTATCAGGTAGATGTTAGACCGGGCTCGAGTCATACTTATTTTCAAAACTGACGAATCGTGGGTATTTTAAAGACAGGCCTTATTTTCTAAAAACCACGATTCGTGTTATTTCAATAGCCCAAAAACTTTATAACTCGTATATAGAAATGTATATTCTTTATTGTCGCGTTTACTATTCATACTCCGTTTATTCATGTTGTTATCATCGCATTACATATTTAATGTGTACTTTAGTGATTATGAAACCCTGCTATCAGGACACCAGCACCATTACCAATGATGCGTATGCTCCACATACACTTGCTTGCTGGCTCACACACATCATCATAGGTAATTTTCATGTCACGTACAGCTTAGAAAACATTATTTCGTAAGTATAAATTGCTAGTTGGTAGTTGTAATATAGTACTAGTACATTGCTTTCATATGCTAGTTTGAGATCGCATTTCTTACTTAGACACTTCATGCATGCATATGTATATTCATTGTTATGAAATATTATGGAGCTTTACGCCGGTATTTCACTGCTAATTACTTTGGAGTTTGGGATTTGGATTTTCCATGAGATTTCTGGATTTGGAGAAACCACGAGGATTTTATAAACTGATTATCATTTCTAAAAATAGAAAATGCGGTTTTCTCGTGATATGATGTGAGATATGTCCACCATGAGTTTTCTCGGCTCTTGAGCGATATCATACACCCGATTCGAGGAGGAGGAGGAAGAAACGTCTGTGGGTGCATGGTGGACGCTGTACGGTACCCCAAAGCAAGATGGTCGTAGATGATGGCGTTGAGCCTGGCAGGGGAGCACTACTGACCGGTTATTTGTGACGCGGTGGATATCCGGAGGATACCGACGTTGTCGTGAGATTTGATATTTGGGCCAGTCCGGATTGCCGGAGCCCGGGGGCCAGTCCGGATTTCCGGAGCCTGAGGTATTGAAATATTGAGATTTTATGATAGGGGCAAGTCAGCCTGAGATATTGGATATTGGGATATATGTTTTGTGTCGATGCTTGACACAGATTCTATGTTGATTTCATTGATGATATCTCGATTTTTACATACAGAAATCTCACTAAATTAAGAAAACAGTTTTCCCATTCATGATGTATTATGTTTTCATTTGTAATGCATTTGCATATCATATTAGTGACATATTGCTACCTGAGGCACTGACACGAGCACTTGATATTGCACTTATGTGTTGATAGTTTCAGGGTTATATATTATATGGATATTATGGTATGACCTAGGATAGAGTCATACATGCGATTTCTGCTCGGTAATGTTTTCTACTCACGAGTTGGCAACTCACCCCCGTTGTGCCACAGTTTCTTGCAGGTTTTGCCGTACAGGTTTCCTTGGCGGCTCGCTGGCACACTACTTCATTCCGGGTGATTGTTTGGTAGGTGGGTTCACTAGCATCGTGACCACCATTGTACCTTATTTATTTTCAGTTGTATCTAGTAAACTCCATCAACCAGACTTGTATATTTTTCAGACTTAGAAAACCAGTTGTTATTCTTTCGACCTTAGAATCGCGCTTGTATTATTATGGTTTTCTGGTGGACTTTGGTTTTCTTCTGAGTTTTGATCCTTGCCTTTCGGCGTTGTATATTATATTGCTTGCGTGGTTGTGACCGCCAATTGGCGAAGAGCTAGCTCCCGCTTGGGGATGCCTTTATTCATTATGTATATTATTCATGGTTGTATCCATTTGGGGCCAGTTTTTACAAAGGAAACTCTGCCGAAATTTTTGGAAAGGAATTGATGTTTTAAAATGCTTACTACGGCTTATTTTGATAAAACACTTTCTTTAAAATAAGTTTTCCTTCACTCTTTTCTTTAAAATGGTTTAGATTTCTGGGCTTTTTACTTACTTGAATTAGGTGGGGTCCTATAAACTTCACATGATTTAAGTGCCAGTCACGTGCTATTTCGGGTCATGAAAAATTCATACCACTACTCCCAAAATTCCACGGGCTTAAGTCCGAGGATGCTTACCTTCTAATCAGTGAATTTGAAGGAGTGTGTGCTATGATGAAAATTCACGGAGTGGGTGAGGATGTTGTTAATCTCAAATTCATTCCTTTTGCGCTTAAGGACAATGCGAAAAGCTGGTTAAACAGTTTTCTAGCTAGATCAATCACGACATGGGACGACTTTGTGAAAGTTTTTCTAAAAAATTTTTACCCTATTCATAAAACCGTGCGATTCACAATGAAATCCACAATTTTAAACAAAAAGAGGGTGAAATTTTTTAGAAATGCTTAGAAAGGTTCAAAGACATCTTAATCAAGTGTCCCAATCACGGGTTAGAACGGTGGAGGTTGTGTTAGATTGTCTATGAAGGTTTAAACTCCAGTTCTGGCATGATGTTAGAATCCATATGTCAGTACAAATTCCTAAGCTATGGTGCTAAGGATGCATGGAATTTTTTGGAAGAACTGGCTGACAAGACCATTCAATGGGAGAGTGTGAGTGAGAAACCATCTGTGACTAGGAGCGGTGCACACATAGTTGACACCTCGATAGCTACCGAAGAGAAAATCGCCGCTCTTGTACGGCAAATGGAAGCTTTAAAGGGCAAAAATTCACCAATACCGGTCAATCATATTTCTCCGACTTTGTGCGCTAACTGTCAGCATCCTAGCCACATAACGGAAGAATGTCTGTTTCTCGTTGGGTCCTAGGGACCTGAAAACGTTAATGCGCTGTATCAAAACCAGCGTCCCAGGAACGACCCCTTCGCACAGACGTACAACCCTGGTTGGAAGAATCATCCCAATTTTTCTTGGAATCAGGCACCTTTTCAAAACAACAATTCAAACCCGCCTTTCCAACAATTTCAAAATTCAAATTTTCAAAACCAGAAATTGGATACTCAACCAACCAGCCCCAAAATCCGAATCAGCACAACCCAACCTTTACACCCCCTGGGTTCGCCTAAGACGACCACAGGGTGTCATCCATTGAAAAAGGGTTGGAAGTTTTGATTAAAACTTTTGCGCTGACTTCATCTAGTCTGGATACTTTTATGCAAACATCCAGTCAGTTGCATAGTGCTAACACTCAAGCGATAGCCAGATTAGAAATCCAAATCAGTCAACTGGCTGCTGCAGTTAATGAACGTAAAAAGGGAACATTTCCCTCTCAACCCGTGATGAATCCTAGAGAGCAGAGAAACAACAACGCTCATATTGTTCAGCAGAACAATATTGAAAATGTGAATGCCGTCACCATCCTCAGATCAGGACGGACGATTGATAACAAGGTTGTCAACCCCAACGACTCATCCAAACGTGCGGTTGTCAGTTTACCAGCATGTATCTCATCTTCTGTTCCTCATTGTGATCCATCGCCATCTTCATCACCTTCTTCTTCTTCTTCTTCATCGTCGTTGTCTGCTACACCTCCTTCAAAGTAGCTTGAGAATTCGCCGCAAGACCATCCTGATGATCCAGCAAGAACATTCACGCCTTCTGCATCTGTTCCATCTGTAGCTTCTCCAAACTTAGTGTTTGGGCCTAAGGTGTTAGTGTATATGCCCTAAAGGCCATTATTGTATCATACTAGTTTGTATATTACTTAATGGAAGCTTGGGATATTCACCTTATATATACAATCTTGCTCAAAATAGTAGTATGCTACTTGGTTTGTTTCTACTTCAATGTGTACATGTGTTTATTTTAGTATATCGCCTATACACATTAGTGGAGCCCTTAGGATCTTTGCTTGATTACCAGCGTTGTGATCGCAGTCACACTAGTGGGGGCTGGGTAATCTATAAGCACATCCTTATGCAGGTCCCTAGTCGCAGGACTATCGAGACAGGGAATCGATACTCCGGAGTAGACTAGCGCATGCGCTTCTCATCCCAGAGTGGGAGATGGTCTGTGCCATAGCCATCAGTACGTCGTACTGGAGATAGTATGCGGGTGCTCGTTAGGTTACGAGTACACTGGACAGGACTCGTCGGGAATTAACCGGTTGGTATTATACCTATCGTCAGTTATCATTTCCCAGGTAACATGAGTACAGCTTAGTCCGCTGACTTGACACTATCACTTCGCCTCGAGTGTGTTCCCACTGTACTTTGATTACTACCCTACCACGGCTCAAAGGAATCGTGCAAACAGGTAGTAGTTGGGTGCAGTCCCGAAGCACTTGGAGGCAGTGACGGTTAGACAGGATTCGTCTCTCCCGGTATTGGGGGTTGACATCACGCTGTGTCTAGGAGAGCCATTACACGGTTAGTCCCTGGCCAGGGCAAGCGAGATATACTTGTAGGCTTCCAGTGCTATCTCAGGGTGTATTGGGCTTCACTCGGACATGACTTGTACCGCTATTATGGGACTGACGTTTACCGCCCCCTAGGCCCGCCATACGATGTATCAGACGAACAGACTGGACTGTACAGAGACAGTCACATTTAGGCTCAGTAGGAGTTCAGATGGGTTTCACCTCGTCTATCTTCTTGTCGGCATCTACCTGGGGACCGTTACGCACAGCTAGTGCCGCTTGCGATCTGTGGTTAAACCCACTGCCAGCGTAATGTCGAGTCTTTAGAGTCCCACACAGAAAGCTATTCGCCTTTAGGCAAAAGAGTAGAGGTCGCATGGTTTTGCGACAGGTCGCATGGTTTTGCGACAGGGTCCGGTCACATCCGTGCACTTGTGCACGTACAGTATCCGGACAGTTAACACTAGCGGGCTTTGGTTTAAGCCAGATCCTAGTGTACATTTTGGGATTGGTTTTATCCAGTATGTATTCGTGTTCCTCGGAACGCGAATGCGGGTGTGTATGCACAGTTGACGGAGAGACAGAGGCAGAGGATTCTCATTAGGGTTGTTGACCGTTGACTGTTGACTATTGACTTTTTGCTCAACCCTAATGAGAATATGATATGTAATTAACAATAATATTAATTAAGTATTGTGGTGACATGGTTGTTGAGGGGTTGACTTTGTTGACTTGTTGACCGGTTGATTAGCTTGGACTAGTTGACCATCATGATGACAATGGCTATCATTTCATGGCAAAGACTTTTTACTTGCTTGTTCTCTTGTGCAATATGAGTGCATGAAATGATATAACCATTTTGACTTAAACCATTTACACAATACTTGATTACTATTTTTGTGATGATGGTTTTGGATTATGAGAGCCAAGTGAGAAAAGTCTTGCTCATTTCTATCATTTTCATTCTCTCTCTTGTGTTCTTGAGCTCTCATCTTCTTCCTCTTGCTCTCCCTCTCTTTAGTCCATGGTTCACTTGTCTCATGTGTTGAGAACCAAGAACCATAGAGATAATCCCTACACACTCTTCTCTACTGACTCTAGTTCATAAGGTTTAGCAAACCAAGTGAACTAGTTTTCTTCAAAGACCGAAAAAGAAGCCAAAGGTAGAAGCTTTCAGGTGGATCGATCTTCGGCGCAAGGAGACGAAGGGGTGAAGCCGATCCGGACAACCATCGAGGATTGAAGACGAAGGAGTTCAAGAAAGAAAGGTATAACCCCCTAACCGAGTAGTTAACAACTCCTAGTTAGGTTGTTAGTTAGATGTTTAACAAAGATCCAGTTTTGAGTCCATGATACCACCTCTAGAAAATTGTTTTTCACCAAATTCCGCATGCCCGAAAGTACCGGTAGACGTAGCATGGACTTGCTGTTAGTGTATATGCCCTAGAGGCCATTACTGTATCGTACTGGTTTGTATATTACTTAATGGAAGCTTGGGATATTTACCTTGTATATACAATCTTGCTCAAAATAGTAGTATGCTACTTGGTTTGTTTCTACTTCAATGTGTACATGTATTTATTTTATGATATCACCTATACGCATTAGTGGAGCCCTTAGGATCTTTGCTTGATTACCGGCGTTGTGATGGCAGTCACACTAGTGGGGGCTGGGTAATCTGTAAGCACATCCTTATGCAGGTCCCTAGTCGCAGGACTATCGAGACAGGGCATCGATACTCCGGAGTATACTAACGCATGCGCTTCTCATCCCAGTGTGGGAGACGGTCTGTCCCACAGCCGTCAGTACGTCGTACTTGAGATAGTATGCGGGTGCTCGTTAGGTTACGAGTACACTGGACAGGACTCGTCGGGAACTGACTAGTTGGTTTTATACCTATCGTCAGTTATCAGTTCCCAGGTGACATGAGTACAGCTTAGTCCGCTGACATGACACTGGCACTTCGCCTCGAGTGTGTTCCCACTGTACTTTGATTACTACCCTACCACGGCTCAAAGGAGTCGTGCAAACAGGTAGTGGTTGGGTGCAGTCCCGAAGCACTTGGAGGCAGTGACGGTTAGACAGGATTTGTCTCTTCCAGTATTGGGGGTTGACATCGCGCTGTGTCTAGGAGAGCCATTACACGAGTAGTCCCTGGCCAGGGCAAGCGAGATATACTGGTAGGCTTCCAGTGTTATCTCAGGGTGTTTTGGGCTTCACTCCGACACGACTTGTACCGCTATTAGGGGACTGACGTTTACCGCCCCCTAGGCCCGCCATGCGATGTATCAAACGAACAGACCGGACTGTACAGAGACTGTCACAGTCAGACTCAGTAGGAGTTCAGATGGGGTTCACCTCGTCAGTCTTCTTATCGGCATCTACCTGGGGACCGTTACGCACAGCTAGTGCCGCTTGCGGTCTGTGGTTAAACCCACTGCCAGCGTAGTGTCGAGTTTTTAGAGTCCCACACAGAGGTCTATTCGCCATTGGGCAAAACAAAGTAGAGGTCGCATGGTTTTGCGACAGGGTTCGTTCTCATCCGTGCATTTGTGCACGTTTGGAGTCCGGACTGATATTACTCGCGGGCTCTGATTTGAGCCAGTTACTAGTATATGTTTTGGGGTTAGTTTTATCTCATTGTATTCATGTTCCTCAGAACAAGAATGCGGGTGTGTATGCACAGTTGATTGAGGTGGAGGAAGAGGATTTTCATTAGGGTTTCGGAACGGGTGTGTATGCACAGTTGACAGTCGTCTTTTTCCAAACCTTAATGAATTTATGATATATCAATTAATAATATTAATTAAATGAAATTGTGTCATGGTTGGGTTTGTTGACTTGTTGACCAAGGTTGACTTGTTGACCATGGTTGAAACTTTGACTATCATCATTACATATCAAAGATTCTCTTTGATTCTAGCAAAACCATTTAATGTGTGTAATGATAATTGTCATTCCAAACCATCCATCAACTATTCCATTTAGATTATTATTATTAATTTGATAATTCATTTCATATTTTATTATGGTTGTAAAAAGGAGTTGCATTCTATCATAACACTTCTCTCTCCTCTCTTCTTCATCCTCCTCCTCTAGTTCAAGGAGACTCACTCTCATGTGTTGAGAAACTCTCTCCTTGAGATAAAAACACCCCAAAACCACTCTCTACTCACTCTAGGGTTAGAGGTCTAGCAAGCCAAAGACCCTAGTTCTCTCAAAGTTCGAGAAAGGAGCCCGAAGGTTGAACCCTCAGGTGGATCCATCTTTGACGGAAGAAGGCGACGAGGAAAGCACCATCCAAGCTCTACAAAGTTTTCAAGAAGAAGGAGTTCAAGTTAGGTATAACATCTTTTCCCGAGTAGCTAACTCTCTTTAGCTTTGTAGCTAGTTTAGTTTAGAAAAGATCCCGACTTTTGTTAGTCCATGTTGCCTAATGCGATAAAAATTTGTTTTTTATACCGTTTCCGCCTCCCCGCAAGAACCGGGATTGGCAACGTGGACTTACAGTGGTATCAGAGCCTAACAAAACTTAAACTAGCTTAGTAGTAAAGTGTATGGAAGTTCGATCGGAAAAATCGCAAAAACTACGACATGCAAAACCCTAAGATTCTGTTAAAAATTTTTCTGCTCTAAAAATAAAAAGTTTTACTCCAAAAATCATCTCAGGGTTTTGTGTACAAGCCCACCAAAAACGGTCACCTGAACCCATCAAAGAGCCGCGGTTCCGCGGCAAAACCAAGCCCATTGCCGCGGAACCGCGGCCGTTTGGCTTCTGTTCTAGACCTGTTTTGGTGCAGTGTTCTTCTGGTAGGGTTTTGGGATTTTTAAGATGGTTTATATGCGCCCAGGTTTTCCAGAAAAGAAATTTTATTTCGGGGGCCTATAAATCCGTATTTTGATTGGAGTTCACTACACTTTGACTAAAAGGTAATATCTGTGATGTTTATATGTATTGAACGTCGACTAATCGCTATATGTCGATTAGTGGAGGTTATACATATCTGTGATCTGTGTTTGATGATGGTATGTGTATATGAATGCGTTGGACTGTCGCAGGTGAATAGCCGGGTTGGATGTGAGATGAGTGTTTCTTTTTCTTTCATTCATGTAATATGTAAATTGATGTAATATTATTTGTATTGCCGCACAACTGGGTCGGGGTTGTAGCCGTCATTGTATAATTCTTTTTACTGTTTTTGCTCCCAGGATAGACCCATGGAAGGGGTGCACAAACTACCGGGTATCTCGAAGTGCCGAGTGGCCTACTCACGTCATTGAGGGAGGTTGCTCCACTTCGGGTACTTGGCGGGTAGTTTGCCGCACCCGTAGGGGTCTTGGGTGGGGTTTTGGCTATTCACCACGACCGTGTAATCCGCTTTTCGTTGCAGGCTCGAACGGATTGCGGGTTCCTAGTATATCCAATGTATTCATCTGTGATCTGTAATGTCTATCATTGCTATATATTTATATATAATAACTATTTAGGCGTTGCTTATGTTTTACAGCCGCGCTAGCCCAGCCCCCGCTCTGTCGTTAGTTAAGTAACCTAACGGGTAATGACGGGGCCCCGTGGCGAATGCGAATGGCATAAGCGTACGTCATATTTTAGTTGTTTTCTGCAATGGTAGGATTAATTGATGGGACGCATTAAAAGAACTAATGCAAGAATATCACACATTAAAAGAACTAATGCAAGATAATAAACCAAGTAAAAGTCGTTGGAACACTTTCGAAAAACCACTCGGTTCTTTTCAAAACTAACTTTTAAATGCGGAGCTTGAGCCACTCTTTTTAAAAGCTATCTCGTTCCATCGATTATATCAAGTTCACTACGTTCACGGTTTCGTCAAAACCATTCGTAGCCTTCCGTCGTTTCACATGAATAGTCAATAGTATTCAAGCAATGTTTGTTGGCCAAAGTCAAGGCATAGTGATTGGTAGCTATTGGGTATTCATGTGCAGCATAGATAGATGCGTTGATTTGGAAAAGTCGTACTGCCTTGTTGGCCAAAGTCAAGGATAGGTACGGGTGGATTCAAATTAACCTGGAGAACGACGGGTAGAACTTGACATGTGACTTATGATTTGTTGGCCAAAGTCAAGGTCATAAGAGCATGTGGCAAAAATCTACATCGGGAGTTTCATAAGTACTGAAACTTGCTAGATTTGCATACCATTTGGAGTGTGATGATTCTGGTAGGATTCCTTCAGTTTCGTCACGCGATGATATTTGGATCCCGATCCTACTGTGAGTATATGCTACTCCTCCGGAAATTTCTCACTAAACGATCAATGCTATAAACTTAGTAGGTGTCTAGAAAGGTGTTAGCGGGGCTACGCCCCGAGGGAAAAGAGGTTCTTAAATTAAGGAACTTCGCGAAAGCGTTGGAAAACCTCACTCGAAGTACCGACACTGGCCTGGCTAAACGGTTAAGCAAGTATTGTGCGGTGGGATTGATCCCGACTAATTCTTCATTTATGGTTTGAGGAGGGATTCGAGAGACAGTGGGAGCCATCCTGTTTAGACAAACTTAAAACCATTCTAAACTTGCAAGAGCATCATGCTGAGTGTTTCTTCTCACTCTCCTAATTGCAGCGACCAATCGACATGACTGGACTTAAGTTACTTCTAGATAAAAACATACTGACAGGGCCAAACTACAAAGATTGGCTCAGGAATGTCAAAATGGCAATCACTTACGACAAGCAGAGGTATCTTCTTACCACCAAAGCTCCCCCCGTCCCAGGTCCCACCTCCAGCGTCGCGGATAAGGAAATCCGTAAGACTTGGGAGATTGATTGCGCGAAGGCCAAGTGCCTCGTGCTTGACTCTATGGACAACGAGCATCAGAGGAGGTACGAGAATATGGACCTGGAATCCATATTTCTCCATACAAAAGAACTGTATGGAGAGCAGTCTCGTATCGCAAGATACGAAGTGTCGAAGAAGTTATTTTCGGCAAGATTGGCCGTCGGATCATCGGTAGCGGAATACGTGCTTAAGATGATTGGCTACATTGAGGAGCTCGCAGAACTTGGGACCACGTTGGAGAGTGAGCTCTATACGGAATTGATTCTCCAGTCCCTTCCTTCCACTTACGCCCAGTTTATACTGAACTTCAACTTACAAGAAAAGGAAGTTGAACTTTCAGAACTCCTCAACATGTTGAGGAGCGCAGAGGGCACCCTACAGAAAGGTAGGAAAACATCCACTTTGTTTATAGGAGGATCTTCTTCTTCTAGGTCCAAGGCGACAGCCAAGGGAAAGAAGAAGAAAGCCCCCGCCAAACCAAGGGGCGGTGTTAGTAAAGTGGATACGAAGGGAAAGGCAAAAGCAACAAAGATAGCGGGGAAGCTTGTGGGTAAAGAAGAATGCTTCTATTTTCATAAGAGTGGACACTGGAAGAAAGATTGCAGGGCTTGGAAGGCCAGGACACAGGAACTGAAGCAGGTTGCGGCTTCAGCTTCAGGTGTGTATGTTATTGATAACTGTCTTTCAATAAACTCTACTTCCTGGATATTGGATACCGGATCAGGATCTCATATCTGTAATTCTTTGCAGGAGTTGAGAAACCGTAGGTTTTTGAACGCAGGTGACATGACCCTCAGAGTTGCAAACGGAGCTGGCATGGATGCTAAGGCCGTGGGGGACTATCACCTGGGAATAACAGATGGACATGTTTTGGTTTTGCGCAATTGCTTTTTTGTACCCAACGCAACTTGTAATATCATTTCTGTAACTTTGGTTTCTAAAGAAGGTTATGAATTTGCGTTTGTAAGTAATGTTGTAAACATTCACCTTAATCAAGTTCTGATTGGGTCAGGTACATTGAGCAATGGTATATACGTATTAAACCAACCACAGATTTTCAATGTCCAGAATACACACAAAAGAAAGTCTCCAGATATAAATCAGGCTTTCTTATGGCATTGTAGACTAGGTCACATCAATGAGAGAAGGTTGACTAAGTTACATATAGAAGGATATTTGGATCCGTTCGAATATCAATCGTATGCCACTTGTCAATCCTGTCTCAAAAGAAAGATGACAAAAACTCCGTTCACTGGACACGGAGTAAAAGCGAGCGAGCTCTTAGGACTCATACACAGCGACGTGTGCGGTCCAATGTCTACACATGCGCGAAGCGGTTATTCTTACTTCATTACTTTTACGGATGACTTTTCAAGGTTCGGTTATGTCTTCTAAATGAAACATAAGTCCGAAGCTTTTGAAAAGTTCCAGGAATATAAGAATGAAGTAGAAAAACAAACCGGCAAAAGTATCAAGATTCTAAGATCGGATCGAGGTGGAGAATACTTAAGTGCCGAGTTCCTGAATTACTTAAAAGAGAATGGAATTCTCTCTCAGCTTACTCCTCCATACACTCCGCAACATAACGGTGTATCGTAGAGACGGAACCGGACCCTATTGGATATGGTACGGTCCATGATGAGTAACGCTGAGTTACCGCGATCATTCTGGCGGTATGCACTAGAATCAGCTGCATACCTTTTGAACCGAGTTCCCACTAAGACTGTGCCTACCACACCATATGAGATGTGGTGTGGAAAGAGGCCCTATCTTAATCACATTAAGACATGAGGATGTCCAGCTTTTGTTAAAAAGCAGCATGCGGACAAACTCGAAGCACGCTCAGTACAGTGCAAGTTCGTGGGATATCCAAAGAACTCCAAGGGATATTTCTTCTACTGCGAAGAGGAACAAAAGGTTTTTGTTTCTCGTCATGCCTACTTCTTGGAAACTGAGTTTTTGGAAAACCAGATAAGTGGGAGCACAGTAGAACTAGAAGAAATTCCAGAACCACGAGCTATTACTGAAAGCCTAGTGGAACCAGAGGTTTCAAAAGAACAGGACATTCCTACGCCGCTCCGCAGGAGCAGTAGGCAGTCTCATCCGCCCGAGAGATACTACGGTTTTCTCATAGACGGGGATAGAGAGGATTGCATCATAGATTATAATTAGCCTACTAGCTTCCAGCAGGCCGTTCAGAACGTTGACTCGGTAAAATGGCTGGATGCAATGCGGACCGAAATGGAGTCCATGTACACCAACAAAGTATGGACGTTGGACATTGCTCCAGACGGGGTAAAACCCGTAGGATGCAAGTGGATCTTCAAAAGGAAGATTGGTGTAGATGGACAGGTTGAGACTCATAAAGCTAGACTGGTTGCAAAGGGTTTTCATCAAAGACCTGGTTTGGACTATGACGAGACCTTTTCTCCAGTAGCTATGCTGAAATCCATTCGGATCCTTCTTGCCATTGCTGCCTTCCATGATTATGAGATTTGGCAAATGGACGTAAAGACCGCTTTTCTAAATGGAAATCTAGAGGAGTGTGTCTATATGGACCAGCCAGAGGGTTTCATTCAGAGTGGGAGCAGCGGAAAGGTGTGCAAGTTGCTTAAGTCCATCTATGGACTAAAGCAGGCATCGCGGAGTTGGAACATCTGTTTTGATGAGACAGTCAAGGAATTTGGCTTTATCAAAAATCCAGATGAACCATGCATCTATAGTAGATTTGTAGCAAGAACTGTAGTATTCCTCGTTTTATACGTGGATGACATTCTCTTGATAGGAAATGACATTCTTATGCTACAATCTGTCAAGGGGTTCTTGTCGCACAGGTTCTCCATGAAAGACCTGGGTGATGCCTCATACATCGTGGGGATCCAGATCCATCGTGATAGATCCAAGAGGATATTAGGACTTTCACAGTCCAGGTACATCGACACCATACTGAAAAGATTCAGTATAGAAGATTCCAAGCGCGGTAACCTACCGGCTTGTCACGGGATCACCCTCTCTAAAGAGATGTCTCCCAAGACTGATTTGGAGAGGGATCGCATGTCTATTATACCATACGCTTCTGCGGTAGGCTCTATAATGTATGCGATGTTGTGTACCAGACCGGAAGTAGCTTATGCACTGAGTGTGGTAAGCCGGTATCAGTCAAACCCTGGGGAGAAACACTGGATAGCGGTAAAGAACATTCTCAAGTATCTGAGAAGGACTAAGGAGATGTTCTTGGTGTATGGCGGAAAAGACCTCCAGATCGAGGCCTTTGGTGACTCCAGCTTCTAGAGTGACAAGGATGATTCCAAGTCCATGTCGGGTTTTGTCTTTACCCTCAATGGAGGGGCGGTGTGTTGGAAGAGTTCCAAACAGGAAACCGTTGCAGACTCGACTATGGAAGCGGAATACATCGCTGCATCTGATGCCGCAAAAGAAGCCGTCTGGATGAGGAAGTTCTTAAAAGAACTTCAGGTAGTTCCGTCCATTGTTGATCCAATACCTCTGTATTGCGACAACAACGGGGCTATAGCTTTAGCGAAGGAACCCAGGTCCCATCAAAAATCCAGACACATCTTAAGGCGGTATCATCTGATCAGGGAGATCGTGGATCGCCAGGAGATCGAGGTTCGGAGGGTTGCTTCAGAAGATAACACTGCAAATCCATTCACCAAGGCCTTGCCCCAGACTCAGTTCGAGCGGCTGATCGAGATGATAGGTCTTCGATACGCCAGTACATAGCCTTAGTGCAAGTGGGAGATTGTTAGTGTATATGCCCTAGAGGCCATTACTGTATCATACTGGTTTATATATTACTTAATGGAAGCTTGGGATATTCACCTTGTATATACAATCTTGCTCAAAATAGTAGTATGCTACTTGGTTTGTTTCTACTTCAATGTGTACATGTGTTTATTTTATGATATCACCTATACGCATTAGTGGAGCCCTTAGGATCTTTGCTTGATTACCGGCGTTGTGATGGCAGTCACACTAGTGGGGGCTGGGTAATCTGTAAGCACATCCTTATGCAGGTCCCTAGTCGCAGGACTATCGAGACAGGGCATCGATACTCCGGAGTAGACTAGCGCATGCGCTTCTCATCCCAGTGTGGGAGACGGTCTGTCCCACAGTCGTCAGTACGTCGTACTTGAGATAGTATGCGGGTGCTTGTTAGGTTACGAGTACACTGGACAGGACTCGTCGGGAACTGACTAGTTGGTTTTATACCTATCGTCAGTTATCAGTTCCCAGGTGACATGAGTACAGCTTAGTTTGCTGACATGACACTGGCACTTCGCCTCGAGTGTGTTCCCACTGTACTTTGATTACTACCCTACCACGGCTCAAAGGAGTCGTGCAAACAGGTAGTGGTTGGGTGCAGTCCCGAAGCACTTGGAGGCAGTGACGGTTAGACAGGATTCGTCTCTCCCAGTATTGGGGGTTGACATCGCGCTGTGTCTAGGAGAGCCATTACACGAGTAGTCCCTGATCAGGGCAAGCGAGATATACTGGTAGGCTTCCAGTGTTATCTCAGGGTGTTTTGGGCTTCACTCCGACATGACTTGTACCGCTATTAGGGGACTGACGTTTACCGCCCCCTAGGCCCGCCATGCGATGTATCAGACGAACAGACCGGACTGTACAGATACTGTCACAGTCAGACTCAGTAGGAGTTCAGATGGGGTTCACCTCGTCAGTCTTCTTATCGGCATCTACCTGGGGACCGTTACGCACAGCCAGTGCCGCTTGCGGTCTGTGGTTAAACCCACTGCCAGCGTAGTGTCGAGTCTTTAGAGTCCCACACAGAGGGCTATTCGCCATTGGGCAAAACAGAGTAGAGGTCGCATGGTTTTGCGACAGGGTTCGTTCTCATCCACGCACTTGTGCACGTTTGGAGTCCGGACTGATATTACTAGCGGGCTCTGATTTGAGCCAGATACTAGTATATGTTTTGGGGTTAGTTTTATCTCATTGTATTCATGTTCCTCGGAACAAGAATGCGGGTGTGTATGCACAGTTGATTGAGGCGGAGGAAGAGGATTTTCATTAGGGTTTCGGAACGGGTGTGTATGCACAGTTGACAGTCGTCTTTTTCCAAACCCTAATGAATTTATGATATATCAATTAATAATATTAATTAAATGAAATTGTGTCATGGTTGGGTTTGTTAACTTGTTGACCAAGGTTGACTTGTTGACCATGGTTGAAACTTTGACTATCATCATTACATATCAAAGATGCTCTTTGATTCTAGCAAAACCATTTAATGTGTGTAATGATAATTGTCATTCCAAACCATCCATCAACTATTCCATTTAGATTATTATTATTAATTTGATAATTCATTTCATATTTTATTATGGTTGTAAACAGGAGTTTCATTCTATCATAACACTTCTCTCTCCTCTCTTCTTCTTCCTCCTCCTCTAGTTCAAGGAGACTCACTCTCATGTGTTGAGAAACTCTCTCCTTGAGCTAAAAACACCCCAAAACCACTCTCTACTCACTCTAGGGTTAGAGGTCTAGCAAGCTAAAGACCCTAGTTCTCTCAAAGTTCGAGAAAGGAGCCCAAAGGTTGAACCCTCAGGTGGATCCATTTTTGACGGAAGAAGGTGACGAGGAAAGCACCATCCAAGCTCTACAAAGGTTTCAACAAGAAGGAGTTCAAGTTAGGTATAACATCTTTTCCCGAGTAGCTTTGTAGCTAGTTTAGTTTAGAAAAGATCCCGACTTTTGTTAGTCCATGTTGCCTAATGCGATAAAAATTTGTTTTTTATACCGTTTCCGCCTCCCCGCAAGAACCGGGGTTGGCAACGTGGACTTACACTTACAGTGGTATCAGAGAGAGGTTAACCACTACCTAACATGTTAGCATAGTAATTAGAAATTCGATCGGAGAAAAAGTCACGAAATACACCCGGATTTCAAACTTTCTGTCGATTTTCAAAGTGCTGCAAAAATTATTTGAGATATACCAAAAATCGACTCAAGGTTTTTAGAAGAAACTGCAAAAATTCGACCCACTGAATCAATCAACGCGCCGCGTTTCCGCGGCCGAGTTGACTCGGTGTGGGGTTTTATTTTTGCAGTTTGTTCATAGGGGTATTTTGGGATTTTTGGAATATGTATTTTCTGCCCAGATTTTCCAGAACAAAAATTTTGTGTTTGGGGCCTGAAAATCCGTATTTTTGATCGAACTTATAAAAGACTTAAGCTGACGGGTTTTTCTGTGATGTGATATTTGTATTGAACGTCTGCTAATCGCTATATGTCGATTAGTGGGGGTTATACAAATCTGTGATCTGTAATGTTATTGGAATGTGTATATGAATTCATTGGATTGTCACGGGTGAATAGCCTGGGGGTTGTGAGACGAGAGTTTTCTTTTCTTTCAATTCATGTAAATTTGTAAATTGATGTAATAATTATTTGTATGGCCGCACAACCGGGTCGGGGTTGTAGCCGTCATTGTATAATTTCTTTTTACTGTTTTTGCTCCTAGGATAGACCCATGGAAGGGGTGCACAAACTACCGGGTATGCCGAAGTGCCGAGTGGCCTACTCACGGAGTTGAGGGAGGTTGCTTCGCTTCGGGTACTTGGCGGGTAGTTTGCCGGACCCGTAGGGGTCTTGGGTGGGGTATTGGCTATTCACCGCGACCGTGTAATCTGCTTTTCGTTACAGGCTCGTACGAATTGCGGATTCCTAGTATATCCAATGTTTTCATCTGTGATCTGAAATGGCTATCATTGCAATATATCTATATATGATATTATTTAGGCGTTGCTTATGTTTTACAGCCGCGCTAGCCCAGCCCCCGCTCTGTCGTTAGTTAAGTAACCTAACGGGTAATGACGGCGCCCCGTGGCGAATGCGAATGGCATAAGCGTACGTCATATTTTGGTTGTTTTCTGCAATGGTAGGATTAAATGATGGGACGCATTAAAAGAACTAATGCAAGAATATCACGCATTAAAAGAACTAATGCAAGAAAAATAAACCAAGTAAAAGTCGTTGGAACACTTTCGAAAAACCACTCGGTTCTTTTCAAAACTAACTTTTAAATGCGGAGCTTTAGCCACTCCTTTTAAAAGCTATCTCGTTCCATCGATTATATCAAGTTCACTACGTTCACGGTTTAGCCAAAACCATTCGTAGCCCTTCGTCGTTTCACATGGATGGTCAATAGTATTCAAGCTATGTTTGTTGGCCAAAGTCAAGGCATAGTGATTGGTAGCTATTGGATATTCATGTGCAACATAGATAGATGCGTTAGTTTGGAATAGTCGTACTGCTTTGTTGGTCAAAGTCAAGGGTAGGTGCGGGTGGATTCAAATTAACCTGGAGAACGACGGGTAGAACTTGACATGTGACTTATGATTTGTTGGCCAAAGTCATGGTCATAAGAGCATGGGGCAAAAATCCACATCGGGAGTTTCAAAAGAACTGAAACTTGCTAGCGTTGCATACCATTTGGAGTGTGATGATTCTGGTAGGATTCCTTCAGTTTTGTCACGCAATGATATTTGGATCCCGATCCTACTGTGAGTATATGCTACTCCTCGGGAAATTTCTCACTTAACGATCAATGCTATAAACCAAGTAGGTGTCTAGAAAGGTGTTAGCGGGGCTACGCCCCGAGGGAAAAGAGGTTATTTAATTAAGGAACTTCGCGAAAGCGTTGGAAAACCTCCCTCGAAGTACCGACACTGGCCTGGCTGAACGGTTAAGCAAGTATTGTACGGTGAGATTGATCCTGACTAATTATTCCTTTTTGGTTTGAGGAGGGATTCGAGAAACAGTGGGAGCCATCCTGTTTAGACAAACTAAAAACCATTCTAAGGTTGCAAGAGCATCATGCTGAGTGTTTCTTCTCTCTCCTAATTGCAGCGACCAATCGACATGACTGGACTTAAGTTACTCCTAGATAAAAACATACTGACAGGGCCAAACTACAAAGATTGGCTCAGGAATGTCAAGATGGCAATCACTTACGACAAGCTGGGGTATCTTCTTACCACCAAAGCTCCCCCTGTCCCAGGTCCCAAAACCAGCGTCGCGGATAAGGAAATTCGTAAGACCTGGGAACTAGACTGCGCGAAGGCCAAGTGCCTCGTGCTTGCCTCTATGGACAATGAACATCAGAGGAGGCACAAGAATATGGACCTGGAATCCATATTTCTTCATACAAAAGAACTGTATGGAGAGCAATCTCGTATCGCAAGATACGAAGTGTCGAAGAAGTTATTTTCGGCAAGATTGGCCGTCGGATCATCGGTAGCGGAACACGTGCTTAAGATGATTGGCTACATTGAGGAGCTCACGGACCTTGGGACCACGTTGGAGAATGAGCTCTATACGGACTTGATTCTCCAGTCCCTTCCTTCCACTTACGCCCAGTTTATCCTGAACTTCAACTTACAAGAAAAAGAAGTTAAACTTTCAGAACTCCTCAACATGCTGAGGAGCGCAGAGGGCACCCTACAGAAAGGTAGGGAAACATCCACTTTGTTTGTAGGAGGATCTTCCTCTTCTAGGTCCAAGGCGAAAGCCAAGGGAAAGAAGAAGAAAGCCCCCGCCAAACCAAGGGGCGGTGTTAGTAAAGTGGATACGAAGGGAAAGGCAAAAGCAACAAAGAAAGTGGGAAAGCTTGTGGATAAGGAAGAATACTTCTATTGTCATAAGAAGGGACACTGGAAGAATGATTGCAGGGCTTGGAAGGCCAGAACACAGAATCTGAAGCAGGTTGCGGCTTCAGCTTCAGGTGTGTATGTTATTGAAAACTGTCTTTCAATAAACTCTACTTCCTGGGTATTGGATACCGGATCAGGATCTCATATCTGTAATTCTTTGCAGGCGTTGAGAAATCGTAGGGTTTTGAAGGCAGGTAACATGACCCTCAAAGTTGCAAACGGAGCTAGCATGGATGCTAAGGCCGTGGGGGACTATCACCTGGGGTTGTCAGATGGACACGTTTTGGTTTTGCGTAATTGCTATTTTGTACTCAACGCAACTTGTAATATCATTTCTGTATCTTTGACTTCTAAAGAAGGTTATGAATTTGCGTTTGTAAGTAATGTTGTAAACATTCACCTTAATCAAGTTCTGATTGGGTCAGGTACATTAAGCAATGGTATATACGTATTAAACCAACCACAGATTTTCAATGTCCAGAATACATACAAAAGAAAGTCTCCGGAAATAAATCAGACTTTCTTGTGGCATTGTAGACTGGGTCACATCAATGAGAGAAGGTTGATGAAGTTACATACAGAAGGATATTTGAATGCGTTCGAATATCAATCGTATGCCACTTGTCAATCCTGTCTCAAAGGAAAGATGACAAAGACTCCGTTCGCTGGACACGGAGTAAGAGCGAGCGAGCTCTTGGGACTCGTACACAGCGACGTGTGCGGTCCAATTTCTACACATGCGCGAAGCGGTTATTCTTACTTCATTACTTTTATGGATGAATTTTCAAGGTACGGTTATGTCTTCTTAATAAAACATAAGTCCGAAACCTTTGGAAAATTCCAGGAATATAAGAATGAAGTAGAAAAACAAACCGGCAAAAGTATCAAGATCCTAAGATCGGATCGAGGTGATGAATACTTAAGTGCCGAGTTCCTGAACTATTTAAAAGAGAACGGAATTCTCTCTCAGCTTACTCCTCCATACACTCCGCAACATAACGGTGTATCGGAGAGACGGAACCGAACCCTATTGGATATGGTACGTTCCATGATGAGTAACGCTGAGTTACCGCGATCATTCTGGGGGTATGCACTAGAATCAGCTGCATACCTTTTGAACCGAGTTCCCACTAAGACTGTGCCTACTACACCATATGATATGTGGTGTGGGATGAGACCCTATCTTAATCACATTAAGACATGGGGAAGTCCAGCTTTTGTCAAAAAGCAGCATGCGGACAAGCTCGAGGCACGCTCAGTACAGTGCAAGTTCGTGGGATATCCAAAGAACTCCAAGGGATATTTCTTCTACTGCGAAGAGGAACAAAAGGTTTTTGTTTCTCGTCATGCCTACTTCTTGGAAACTGAGTTTTTGGAAAACCAGATAAGTGGGAGCACAGTAGAACTGGAAGAAATTCCAGAACCACGAGCTATTACTGAAAGCTTGGTGGAACCAGAGGGTTCAAAAGAACAAGACATTCCCACGCCGCTCCGCAGGAGTAGTAGGCAGTCTCATCCGCCCGAGAGATACTACGGTTTTCTCATAGACGGGGATAGAGAGGATTGCATCATAGATTATGATGAGCCTACTAGCTTCCAGCAGGCCGTTCAGAGCGTTGACTCGGTAAAATGGCTGGATGCAATGCGGACCGAAATGGAGTCCATGTACACCAACAAAGTATGGACGTTGGACATTTCTCCAGACGGGGTAAAACCCGTAGGATGCAAGTGGATCTTCAAAAGGAAGATTGGTGTAGATGGACAGGTTGAGACCTATAAAGCTAGACTTGTTGCAAAGGGTTTCCGTCAAAGACCTGGCTTGGACTATGACGAAACCTTTTCTCCAGTGGCTATGCTGAAATCCATTCGGATCCTTCTTGCCATTGCTGCCTTCCACGATTATGAGATCTGGCAAATGGACGTAAAGACCTCTTTTCTAAATGGAAATTTCGAGGAGTGTGTCTATATGGACCAACCAGAGGGTTTCATTCAGAGTGAGAGCAGCGGAAATGTGTGCAAGTTGCTTAAGTCCATCTATGGACTAAAGCAGGCATCGTGGAGTTGGAACATCTGTTTTGATGAGACGGTCAAGGAATTTGGCTTTATCAAAAATTCAGATGAACCATGCATCTATAGTAGATTTGTAGCGAAAACTGTAGTATTCCTCGTTTTATACGTGGATGACATTCTCTTAATAGGAAATGACATTCCTATGCTACAATCTGTCAAGGGTTCTTGTCACACAGGTTCTACATGAAAGACCTGGGTGATGCCTCATACATCCTGGGGATCCGGATCCATCGTGATAGATCCAAGAGGATATTAGGACTTTCACAGTCCAGGTACATCGACACCATACTGAAGAGATTCAGTATGGAAAATTCCAAGCGCGGTAACCTACCGGCTTGTCACGGGATCACCCTCTCTAAAGAGATGTCTCCCAAGACTGATTTGGAGAGGGATCCCATGTCTATTATACCCTACGCTTCTGCGGTAGGCTCTATAATGTATACGATGTTGTGTACCAGACCGGATGTAGCTTATGCACTAAGTGTGGTAAGCCGGTATCAGTCAAACCCTGGGGAGAAACACTGGATAGCGGTAAAGAACATTCTCAAGTACCTGAGAAGGACTAAGGAGATGTTCTTGGTGTATGGCGGAAAAGACCTCCAGATCGAGGCCTTTGCTGACTCCAGCTTCCAGAGTGACAAGGATGATTCCAAGTCCATGTCGGGTTTTGTCTTTACCCTCAATGGAGGGGCGGTGTGTTGGAAGAGTTCCAAACAGGAAACCGTTGCAGACTCGACGATGGAAGCGGAATACATCGCTGCATCTGATGCCGCAAAAGAAGCCGTCTGGATGAGGAAGTTCTTGAAAGAACTTCTGGTGGTTCCGTCCATTGTTGATCCAATACCTCTGTATTGCGACAACAACGGGGCTATAGCTTTAGCGAAGGAACCCAGGTCCCATCAGAGATCCAGACACATCTTGAGGCGGTATCACCTGATCAAGGAGATCGTGGATCGCCAAGAGATTGAGGTTCGGAGGGTTGCTTCAGAAGATAACACTGCAGATCCATTCACTAAGGCCTTGCCCCAGACTCAGTTCGAGCGGCTGATCGAGATGATAGGTCTTCGATACGCCAGTACATGGCCTTAGTGCAAGTGGGAGATTGTTAGTGTATATGCCCTAGAGGCCATTACTGTATCATACTAGTTTGTATATTACTTAATGGAAGCTTGGGATATTCACCTTGTATATACAATCTTGCTCAAAATAGTAGTATGCTACTTGGTTTGTTTCTACTTCAATGTGTACATGTGTTTATTTTAGTATATCGCCTATACACATTAGTGGAGCCCTTAGGATCTTTGCTTGATTACCAGCGTTGTGATGGCAGTCATACTAGTGGGGGCTGGGTAATCTACAAGCACATCCTTATGCAGGTCCCTAGTCGCAGGACTATCGAGACATGACATCGATACTCTGGAGTAGACTAGCGCATGCGCTTCTCATCCTAGAGTGGGAGATGGTCTGTCCCACAGCCATCAGTACGTCGTACTGGAGATAGTATGCGGGTGCTCGTTAGGTTACGAGTACACTGGACAGGACTCGTCGGGAACTGACCGGTTGGTATTATACCTATCGTCAGTTATCAGTTCCCAGGTGACATGAGTACAGCTTAGTCCGCTGACTTGACACTATCACTTCGCCTCGAGTGTATTCCCACTGTACTTTGATTACTAACCTACCACAGCTCAAATAAGTCGTGCAAACAGGTAGTAGTTGGGTACAGTCCCGAAGCACTTGGAGGCAGTGACGGTTAGACAGGATTCGTCTCTCACGGTATTGGGGGTTGACATCGCACTGTGTCTAGCAGAGCCATTACACGGGTAGTCCCTGGCCAGGGCAAGCGAGATATACTGGTAGGCTTCCAGTGCTATCTCAGGGTGTATTGGGCTTCACTCCGACACGACTTGTACCGCTATTAGGGGACTGACGTTTACCGCCCCCCTAGGCCCACCATGCGATGTATCAGACGAACAGACCGGACTGTACGGAGACTGTCACATTCAGGCTCAGTAGGAGTTCAGATGGGTTTCACCTCGTCAATCTTCTTGTCGGCATCTACCTGGGGACAGTTACGCACAGCTAGTGCCGCTTGCGGTCTGTGGTTAAACCCACTGCCAGCGTAGTGTCGAGTCTTTAGAGTCCCACACAGAAAGCTATTCGCCTTTAGGCAAAAGAGTAGAGGTCGCATGGTTTTGCGACAGGTCGCATGGTTTTGCGACAGGGTCCGGTCACATCCGTGCACTTGTGCACGTACAGTATCCGGACAGTTAACACTAGCGGGCTTTGGTTTAAGCCAGATCCTAGTGTACATTTTGGGATTGGTTTTATCCAGTATGTATTCGTGTTCCTCGTAACGCGAATGCGGGTGTGTATGCACAGTTGACGGAGAGACAGAGGCAGAGGATTCTCATTAGGGTTGTTGACCGTTGACTGTTGACTATTGACTTTTTGCTCAACCCTAATGAGAATATGATATGTAATTAACAATAATATTAATTAAGTATTGTGGTGACATGGTTGTTGAGGGGTTGACTTTGTTGACTTGTTGACTTTGTTGACCGGTTGACTAGGTTGGACTAGTTGACCATCATGATGACAATGGCTATCATTTCATGGCAAAGACTTTTTACTTGCTTGTTCTCTTGTGCAATATGAGTGCATGAAATGATATAGCCATTTTGACTTAAACCATTTACACAATACTTGATTACTATTTTTGTGATGATGGTTTTGGATTATGAGAGCCAGGTGAGAAAAGTCTTGCTCATTTCTATCATTTTCATTCTCTCTCTTGTGTTCTTGAGCTCTCATCTTCTTCCTCTTGCTCTCCCTCTCTTTAGTCTATGGTTCACTTGTCTCATGTGTTGAGAACCAAGAACCATAGAGAAAATCCCTACACACTCTTCTCTACTCACTCAAGTTCATAAGGTTTAGCGAACCAAGTGAACTAGTTTTCTTCAAAGACCGAAGAAGAAGCCAAAGGTAGAAGCTTTCCGGTGGATCGATCTTCGGCGCAAGGAGACGACGGGGTGAAGCCGATCCGGACAACCATCGAGGCTTGAAGACGAAGGAGTTCAAGAAAGAAAGGTATAACCCCCTAACCGAGTAGTTAACAACTCCTAGTTAGGTTGTTAGTTAGATGTTTAACAAAGATCCGGTTTTGAGTCCATGTTACCACCTCTAGAAAATTGTTTTTCACCAAATTCCGCATGCCCGAAAGTACCGGGAGAGGTAGCATGGACTTACATAAGGCTCCCTATCCTAGTAGGTTAAAATCGAAGAAGCCTTCTGCAAATATGGAAAAGGTGTTAGAAGTTTTCAAACACTGTGAAGTCAACATTTCTTTGTTGGACGTAGTCCAACAAGTTCCGGCATATGCAAAATTTCTGAAGGACCTGTGCACGCAAAAACGACGCACAAATGTGCCCAAAACAGTCCTCTTGGCCGCCATACTAAGCGATGTCTTGTCCAAATCCATTCCGGTGAAATATAAGGACCCTGGCTTTCCGACTATTTCTTGCACTATCGGGGACAAGCAAATCAATCGTTCCTTGTTAGATTTAGGGGAAAGCGTAGACTTCCTCCCCTACTCAGTTTAGAAACAACTGGGATTGAGAGAACTCAAGCCGACCAGAGTGACTCTGCAACTGGCAGATCGATCAACGAAAGTAACGAGGGGAGAAATCGATGATGTTTTAATCAAGGTCGGGGAATTCATATTCTCCGTAGATTTCATTATGTTGGAGAATGAACCCGTCACCAATTCCAGCGGTCAAATTCCAGTCATACTGGGACAGCCTTTCCTAGCCACATCCAACGCGTTGATAAATTGTCGTGATAAATCCATGAAACTCTCATTTGGAAACATGACATTTGACCTCAACATCTTCACGCTAGGAAACCAAGCAAGCGAGAAACACGACGACACTTTTGAAGTCAACGCTGTATACGATATGTCTGAGGAGGGGACATTTGACTTCAAAAATGAGTGTCTTGAAGAAACGTTTGAAGAACTATTTTCTGAGGAGCTTCATTTCCTTGAGAAGCTAAGTCCTGAACAGGCTTCCTACGCATATTGGAGGCCCCAATTTGAACCACTTCGTAACGAACCGGCCTTTGAAGTGTGACCATCTGTGGAGGAGCCACCAAAACTCGACCTCAAAGTTCTTCCTGACCACCTCAAGTATGCGTACTTGGGAAATAACGAAACCCTTCCAGTTATTATCGCAACCGACCTTGCGCCTGAGCAAGAGTTAGCCCTCATGGACTTTCTGAGAAAGAACATGGAAGCGATTAGGTGGTCAATGGCTGATATCAAAGGAATCAGCCATGCTATCTGCCTGCAAAGAATCCATATGACTGGTGATTCCAAACCCTTCAAAGATCCTCAACGCCGGCTTAACCCGGTGATGAAAGAAGCGGTACGGAATGAAATGCTGAAGTGTCTGGACAATGGGATCATCTATCCCATATCTGATAGCAAATGGGTAAGCCCTATTCATATGGTACGAAAGAAATCGGGACTCACTGTAATCACGAATGAAGCAAACGAGCTAATCCCAACCCACACACAAACGGGATGAAGAGTCTGTATTAATTACAGAAAGCTCAACGCAGCCACTCGCAAGGATCATTTCCCGTTGCCCTTTATTGATCAAATGCTTGAATGCCTAGCCGGACATGCCTACTATTGTTTCTTAGATGGGTATTCCGGCTACAATCAAATCCCGATTGATCCGGAGGATCAGGACAAAACAACATTCACTTGTCCTTTTGGTACCTTCGCCTACCGTCGCATGCCCTTTGGGCTATGCAATGCACCTGCAACATTTCAGCGGTGCATGATGAGCATCTTTTCTGATATGGTAGAGCGATTATTAGAGGTTTTCATGGATGATTTCTCCGTCTTTGGAGATTCATTTTCTGAGTGTTTGAGGCATCTGGAGTTAGTCATGCTATGATGCAAAGAAAAACACCTCACACTCAACTGGGAGAAGTGTCATTTCATAGTCAAATAGGGCATCGTGTTAGGCCATATCATTTCTGAAAAAGGTATTGAAGTCGATAAGGTAAAAATCGACGTCATTTCAAGCCTCCCACCTCCACGGACTGTCCGTGACAAAAGGGCGTTCTTAGGCCACGCTGGTTTTTACAGGCGTTTCATCAAGGATTTAGCAAACTGGCTAGACCCATGACTTCTTCGCTGGTTAAAGAAGCTCCCTTTGATTTCAACTCTGAGTGTTTTCATGCGTTCAAGCTTCTGAAGTCGGAACTCACTTCTGCTCTGATTTTAAGTGCACCAGATTGGAATGAACCTTTTGAGCTAATGTGCGACGCTTCTGACTTTGCGATAGGTGCTGTCTTAAGACAGCGATTTGAAAAGAAGCCGCATGTTATCCATTATGCAAGCAGGATGTTGAATGACGCACAGCTGAATTACACCACCACAGAGAAAGAATTCTTAGCTGTTGTGTACGTGCTTGAGAAATTCCGTCCTTACTTGATCGGAACCCACATCACGATTTTCACAGATCACTCTGCGCTTAAGCGCCTCTTTGCAAAAAAGGATGACAAGGACAGATTGATACGTTGGATTCTCCTTCTTCAAGAATTTGACTTAACCATCAAAGATAAGAAGGGAACCGACAATGTTGTGGCCGATCATTTTTCTCGCTTGCCAAATGCACCAACCGAGGAAATTCCAATCAATGAGCAGTTCCCTGATGAACAACTTCTCTTCGTATCAGTCGAACCCTGGTTCACTGATATCGTGAACTTTCTAGTCACCGGAGAAACACCTTCTTTTTGGTCGAATCAGGACAAGTCTAAATTTCTCTCCCGGGTCATTATTTTACTGGGATGAACCATACTTGTTCAAATACTGTCCTGATTAGATTATTAGACGGTGCATCTCTAACTCTGAGACAA
The DNA here is from genome assembly GCA_030015575.1 of Agapanthus africanus. Taxonomy (NCBI): domain Eukaryota; kingdom Viridiplantae; phylum Streptophyta; class Magnoliopsida; order Asparagales; family Amaryllidaceae; genus Agapanthus; species Agapanthus africanus. Next base: position 297,201,350 of record JASDDO010000026.1, read on the forward strand.
GAAGTGTTCTGTCCTTCTACCATGACCAAGCTTGTGGGGGCCATTTTGGACACAGAAAGACGGCTGAAAAGGTTTTGCAAAGCGGCTTCTACTGGCTGACGCTTTTTAAGGATGCTTTCAAATACTGCAAAACCTGCAACCGATTCCAACACATGGGAAAGGTTGGAAAACGGAATCAGATGCCCTTACAATCCATTCTGATTATAGAAATTTTCGATGTCTGGGGCATTGATTTCATGGGGGCTTTCCCAAACTCTTTTGGGAATTTGTACATTTTGCTGGCTGTGGACTATGTGTCCAAATGGGTTGAGGCTATCCCATGTCGAACCAACGACAACAAAGTTGTCGTAAAATTCTTAAAACAAAACATCTTTTCTCGGTTCGGTACGCCTCGCACCATCATCAGTGATAATGGAACGTATTTTTGCAACCGATCTTTTGAATCACTGATGAAGAAGTACTCTATCAGCCACAAATTGTCAACGCCCTACCATCCTCAAACTTGCGGCCAGGTTGAAGTCTCAAATAGACAGATTAAACAGATTTTGGAAAAGACTGTCAGCTTTAACCGCAAGGATTGGTCGTTGAAGTTGAATGACGCGCTTTGGGCATTTTGCACGACCTTCAAAACAAACCTAGGTATGTCCCCATACCGACCCATCTTTGGAAAGACATGTCATTTGCCTGTTGAATTAGAACACCGTGCGTTCTGGGCAATCAAACAGCTCAATGTCAGCCTAGAAAAGGACGGTGAGGCAAGAAGACTTCAACTGAACGAACTTGACGAGATACGCAATGATGCGTATGATAACGCCAAACTTTACAAGGATAGAATGAAAGTTTTCCATGACAGGGCAATTCTCAGAAAGACATTCACCGTGGGGCAAAAGGTTTTGTCCGATGACTCTCGACTTCATTTGTTTCCAGGAAAATTGAAATCATGCTGGACAGGTCTGTTTATTGTGCGCATCGTCTTTCCGCACGGTGCTGTCAATATTGAAGATTTGCACACAGGTACCACTTTCAAAGTCAATGGCCAACGTCTCAATCCATTCTTAGAGTTGCCTGCGGAAACTGGGGAGCTCATGTTTTTACATGAGTCGCGTTATCTTGAATAAATCACGTCCCCTACAAAATCTTGTATATACATTTTGTTTTCTTTTTCCCCTGAAACATTTTGTTGACTCTTGTATAGGGTGACAATGAGGACATTGTCAAGTTCAAGTTTGGGGATGTACTCAGTAAGCTTTCTTTTCTTCGCATTCATTTGTATATTTTGGCATTTGCATACTTATTTAAAAACCCATAAAAATTGAATTTTTTTTACTAAAACATAAATCTTTGTCGTCAGGTTAGCTAATAGGGTAACTTAGAGTTTTTATTCCGAAAGTTTAGTTGATACGTTAGAAATAACTAAATCCTAGGCCGAGAAAGTTGAAAACCCTAAAAATAACCTTCCTTCCGTTCAACCTTGGTAAATATGCATCCTTGCAGTTTTATAAAGAGGTAGGTAATCTTGAGTTTATTTCTTGAGTTAAGTCGAGATGAAGGAAAAGTATTGAAAACTTTATTGAAAGATTAGTCTGAAAAAATAGTTCCTATTCTTTAGTCCAATTTCAGAAAGTATATATCCTACAAATCGCACTTACACGTACCTTGAAACTTGAGATAGTAGAGGATACCTAAAAGTACTCTTGCCTGAAAGCCTTGTATGGAAGAAAAAAACGGTATTTAAAGCTAACCACCAAAAGAGCATCATTGAAAAATATCCAGTCTTGAAAACAAAAAAAAGGAAATAAAATCAAGACCTAGAAACTGCTATTTACGCTTTAAGCTCATACATTCAGTAATCGGCTGTTAGTGCCTCAAGAAGCATTAATAATCGCATGAAAGGTGTGTAAGCATCACCGTTCATCCTTAACGAAATGAAGTAGTATTAGGTATTAGGGCAAGGGTACTATAGCTTGAATTGAATTCTTAAGTGTAGGGGTGAAAATTTACATACATGTAGGGGTATACAATCGATGTTTGGAGGAAAGATAGGAATAAAGAATAGGGCTTAGTTTTCCGTAATGGTAATAAAAATTCCGGATTGGAGACTGCGCTTTAGAAGAACAACTCAAGAGAAACCGAGATCTTTCTTAAACTGTCAAAACGTATAGGATCCGAGGTTGAATAAATAGGAGGCGTGAAACATAAGGGTTGAAGACTTCTAGCTTAGGATAATAGAATTTCTATTGTAGATACTAAACCGTAGGAGTAAAAGTCGTTGTTAACTTATGAAACTAACTTGACGGGATTTTGTGGGTAGTATCTGCTGAAAACCCTCAGGAGACAACACTCCTCCTACTAGGGACACCTAGAAGTTTAACGGCTTGTTTCACATACTCAGTGCAATCGTGTTCCCTGGGAAAGTGAGGCTCGGATTTTTGTTTTGTTTTGCTCGGGACGAGCAAAAGATAAGTTTGGGGGTATTTGTTTATCACAGAAAACTGCATTTTATTACCACTCATTCGTTATCTATTTTTGTATATATCGGTACTATTAACCACTTTTGCTCAGTAATTACATATTACAGGTGTTCGTGATAAAAGACTGGAAACACACTCAAAATCATGGATATCACATTTGGGAGCTGACACTGCAAACGGAACAGAAAATCGATCAATATCCAAGGACATCTTGTGTAAACAATATTGTGTACACACATTTTGGTCCAACACATAGCAAGTGTGCACATGGACCATGGTGGGCTGCCTAGGCTACATAACATGATGAATTGGTGCAAGTAGGGAACATGTGCATTTAATGCTAAAAGTATTGATGTGATTTCAAGAAACAAGTTTTCCCTCCAAATCTCTACATACAAATCAGGTTATTTTAGACCAAAAAAACAGCATCATTGTGATTATAGAGAGCACACAAGACCCCACTGCAAACACGAGCCCCATTGCTCGGTTTTTGGCCGGCGAGACTTCAAAGAAATCCAGCGAGATCGGTCTTATCAAGCCCAATGGGCCCCATATTTTCTTTGTCCCTCCCTTGCTACCACGTAAGCTTATTTTTATTGTTTGTTTAATTTTGTTTTAAGCTTATAAATACCAGGCCATTGGGCAAGTATGAGGGCACTACTTCTTTTGTGAGAGAAAAGATTGTGAGATTGTAACTAGTGATCTTGTAGCTCTTAGTGTGAATTCCTTGCCTTCCTTTAGTCTTGCAAACTCTTTTCTTGAACTTGCAAGATTAGATTTTGGTATTTGAATTCACTTGTTTTGTACTTGGATCCATTGTAATCAAGCTTCATTTATATAAGTTGTTTCTTATATATCTTCTCTTTTTGCTCTTTTCTTTTTGTTGTTATCTCAATTTATGATTTGTGAGTAGTTGTTCTTGGGCTATGGTCAGGTAGGTTGTGGAATGACTTTACTTCCAACCCCTCCCTTTTGATTCTTGCATTTTACATTTATTTTCTTAATTATGCAATTTTATTATGTTTTGCTTGATAGGATATATCGTTTTGAATGGTTGCAAATCAACCTATAACATATATCTTATTTCTTCTTTACATTTTATTGTTGCTATATTATGAATTGAAATTGAAATGAATACGAAATTATGTTAAGTGTCGCAACTAGCTAGATAGGATATATAGCACACATGCATATATTCTATACTTGCTAACTTCACTTTACTAACTCCATATTCATTTCATTCTCAAACTCAAATATTTAGTTTCCATTTACTTAACCTTGATATCGTATTCTACGACGCATGTTTCAGATAGATGCGGCATGCTTTCGCAATTCAAATGGAAACTAGAAACTTGAACCTTGAATCAAAACGGAGAGTTAGGGGTATCAGTCGTATGTCTCTAATACTAAACCTTAGCATAAGTTTTCTTTTAAAACCTTTCTTCTTTTAAATCTTGCAATAAGTGACAAACTCATTTTCCAAACTCTTGATTATAACTCAAATTGATGTAGTGATATCCACTCCTTGTGGTTCGACCCGTGCTTGCCGGCTTGCTTCAACGCACCGTGCTTGCCGGCTTGCTTCAACGCACCGTACACTTGCGGTATTTTTAAAACTCGAGACTCACATCGTGCACCTTTCTCACCAACAAAACCGGCATATCTTAATTAAAAAAAACATGAAAAAAGCACAACACCGTGAGAATCGAACAGATCATCAGCCTGCGCAGCCTTAATGCGATCTACAAGAGAAGGATGCACCTGTAACTGCCAGAACTACCTGATTGCACTAGGTGTAATAACCTCTAGTTCAAGCTTCTGAAAATCCTCAATGATGCTCTTCTGACTGGTTAATATCATGACTGCTGGCTTGCGACTGAGAGCGTCTGGTATGACATTTACCTTCCCCGGATGATACTGTGAGTCCAAGTCATAGGCCGACATTAATTCTAGCTATCGGCGTTTCCTCATATTCAGTTCTCTCTGAGTGAACACGTACTTCAGACACTTGTGATCCGTGTACACTTCCACCTTTTCGCTTAACAAGTAATGTCTCTAGATCTTCAATGCGAAAACCACTGCGGCTAACTCCAAGTTGTTTGTTGGGTAGTTCCTCTCGTGATTCTTTAGTTGTCGTGAGGCATAAGCAACTACCCGACCGTGCTGTATCAGGACGCAGCCCAACCCTTTCCCTAAAGCATCGCTGTGTATCACCAAACCACCTGAATTATCTGGCACTATAAGAATAGGCACTGTGGTCAATTCCTACTTTAGTACCTCAAAAGCCCGAGTACACTCCTTCGTCCATACGTACGGTACTTCTTTCCGTGTGAGCTTCGTCAAAGGTTCAGCGACTCGTGCAAAGTCTTAAACGAACCTCCGATAATACCCTGCCAATCCTAGGAAGCTTCTGATCTCAGCCACTGACTTCAGTGTCGGCCAATCTCTAACAGATTCAATCTTTGCTGGGTCTACTGCGATGCCATCTCCCAAAACAATGTATCCCAAGAACTCCACTTTGTCAAGCCAGAACTCGCACTTGCTCAATTTTGCGTATAGCTTCTCTTCCCGAAGAATTTGTAATACTGTCCGTAAGTGTTTGGCATGCTCTTCCCGGGTCTTAGAGTAGACTAGTATGTCGTCGATGAATACAACGACAAACGTGTCCAAGTATTTCGCAAATACTATATTCATCAGATCCATAAATATAGCTGGAGCATTGGTAACACCGAACGGCATCACAAGAAACTCATAATGTCCGTATCGGGTCCTGAAAGCCGTCTTGCATATATCTTCGGCTGCTACTCTGATCTAGTGATAGCCCGAACGAAGATCCAGCTTCGAAAATACCTTGGCCCCACCCAACTGATCAAATAAGTCGTTGATACGCGGAATGGGGTATTTGTTCTTTATCGTAACTCTGTTCAGCTCCGGGTAGTCTATGCACATCCGTAGCGATCTGTCCTTCTTCTTCACCAACAAGACTGGTGCACCCCACGGCGAAGCGCTTGGGCGAATAAATCCTTTCTCCAGGAGTTCTCCAATTTGTTTCTTCAATTCTGCCAACTCAATTGGCGCCATCCTGTAAGGAGCTTTGGAAACCGGCGCCGTCCCTGGAATCAAGTCAATAGAGAATCCCAAGACACGGGGAGGTGGTAGACCTGGTAAATCTTCATGGAACACATCAAGAAAATCCTGAATGATCTCTGGGGATGGACTCTCATCAATCTCCATAGCTGTCAATGCTTTTGGCTTGGCTCTAAACTTGGCTGGCGCCAAAGACTCGCTTCCGCCTTTGAAAACAAACTCAAGGTGATTGGGGATGCGGAAGGTCACTTTCCTAGCTCGGCAATCGATGATCACATGGAAGGTGCTCATTCAATCCATCCCGAGAATTGCGTCATAGCTGCCCGTCCCGAGTAAAAGAAAATTCGCATAGAATTCCCTGCCACATACTACCACCGGACATAATCTACACTCTTAGTTGGACACAATAATACCGTTTCCCGTATGTATCTCCCAACTCTTGGTCAACGGCTTGTGGGGTATACGGTGTGTGTTAACAAACCGTGTGGAAATAAAACAATGCGAGGCACCCGAATCGAAAAGAACTCTAGCTGGTACAGAATAAACAAGGACGGTACCTGTAACCACATCTCCAGAAGTCTCTGCCTGATCGGCGGATAAGGTGAAATCCCGTCCCTGATTCTGACATGTACCGTTCTGCCTCTAATCGAAGGACCGCTGCTGGGGCACCCGAGGTGGACCCCTTTGAGCTGACGTGCCATACGACGGTTGTTGTTGCTCGAACCCTCCCTGTAGCTCAGATCTCTGGGAACACTCGTTGATCCTGTGCTCGCTGGATCCACAAATCAGGCACTGCCCTTTAGCTCTGCGGCAATCTCTCTGCATATGTCCTGGCCTCTGGCAATAATCGCATAACAGGGCCCTTCGCTGCGGCTGCTGAGGTAAGAAGGTGTGCTTCATCTGTGTGACACCCGGCCTGTGAACTAGGATCGCTCCACAGGGGAAGATGGTAGGCCGTGCTTGAACCACATAGGGTCTCATGTCCATCGATCGTTTGCCCTTGGCCTTCTCTGCCAATCTTTCCTGTACTCGGGTAGCGTTCAAAACTTGGTCGAAGGTTGGTAAGTTAAGAGACGAGATGAGTTGTTGTAGTTCAATATCGAGCCCATGCTGGAACCGTCTTGCCCTGGTGGCTTCGGTGGCTACCATGTACGGTGCGAAGAGACTCAGCCGATTGAACTCCGCGGCGTAAACATCTTCTGAGCGCCCATTCTGCTTCAACATAATGAATTTCTCCTCCATCTCGGCCTTGGCAGTAACCGAAAGGTAGTGATCCAGGAAGCATGCGTAGAACGTATCCCATCCAATAGGTTTCTCTAGCCGGCTCTCCTCTACGGACCACCACGTGCGAGCCTCGTCTTCTAGTTGAATCTTCACCACGTTCACCATGTCGTCGTCAGGAATTCAAGCGGCGGTCAGGAGGTTCTTGATTGATCGTTTCTCGATGTGGATAGAAAGTGTTATCACAATCAAAGAATTTATAGCCGCAATCAATAACGGTGTCGATGTAGTTCGTTAATGAGTACGGATCGTCCACTGAGATTCGTGTATTTATTCGTTCTTGCTTTAGTTGAGTCAAAAGAAAATAGTAAAGAAAATTCAAGAAGATGAATCTGTAAGTCCACGGTAGCGCCCCGGCCGTCTTACAGATGCCAAATGAGGAACAAAAACTTTTACAACTGGCGCTATCGGGTACTATAACCCGGATCTGCCATTAAAGCTAAACTAACAAACTATAAAGTGGGTAGAAATGTTATACCCAACGATTCGAGTCCTTCGGTCTTCAACCATCATCCCACGCTTTGTTGCGGCTGCTCCGATCTCCTGAATCTCCAGTCTTCTCGTCTAGATGGCACCACGTCGACGGATCTTTAAACGGGCTCCCGCCTCTGAACCGAGGAAAATCGATCATCATGTTTGCTAAAAGAGATTACCAAGATTGATGTAGAGAATGAGTAGAACACTTTGTCTCGTTACGTCCAAAGCTATGGACGAACGGTTAATGAAGTTGCCTTTTGGATTCAAATGAAAAGAGAAATGAATATATGAAATTTCCATGAAGCCAAAGCCCTAATATTTTTCCAAATGAACAACCATAATCCCTTCACCAAGAGGGGCTGGCCAAAATATAACAAGAGGGGGGTGAGTATAGGAGGGAAGTGGTGACCATTAGCACTAAGTAAAAAGCATGAGTCAAAGAACACCTTGCACTAATCATTTAATGAAAGCGATGAATCATAAACCTAGTCATCAAAACATTAAATGAACCATTAATGCAACCATGAGTCACTAATCCTAGTCACCATCTAGAAGCATCCACACTCATCTCAAGAAAAGATAAATCCATCTTTAACCGAATGTTAAAGACGGGCGATAGAAAACTGGAAAAATTGGCAACTTCCAAAAGTGATTCTGAAACGAATTTCAGGATATCCCCGTAACAGTATAAACATACCCGCATTTGTATTACGACCGAATACAAATGCAACCGAGACAAAGATATTATATCTACACAGTATAATACTAGGATCCGGCTTAAACCAAAGCCTACCAGTATTATCTGCCCGAAAAACGCACGTGCGAAAATGCACGTGCATTTTTTGAACCCTGCCATAAAACCATACGGCCTCTACAACGTTTCGCCCGAACTTGGGAAACTGTCTGTGGGGGACTCTAATGACTTATCAACACACTGGCACTGGGTATAACCACTAGTATGTCAGAGGTACGAGTTGTACATAACGTATGCCTAAGTATTGATTGGAAGGGAAGTTGATGAGCGAACTCATCCAGAAACCCTACTGAGCCTAACAGTGACAATATACATACAGTCCAGTCCGTTCGTCTAAAGAGTATCGCATATCGAGTCTAGGGGTGGATAAAGTCAGACCCCTAATAACGCGATAAATCGTGTTGGCATGAATCCCATCACCATCTGAGAAACTACTGATCCAAATCAGTAATTCTCCACTACCTTGGCCGAGGATTTCTAGTGATGGCCACCCGTGCACTGTGCGACATCAACCCCCAATACCGAGAGAGACGAATCCCCGACGATCCGCTCACTGCCTCCATGTGGCTCGGGACTATACACAAAAAATACCTGTTTGCACGTCTCCTTTGAGCGTGGTAGGGTAGAAATCAAAGCACAGTGGGAACTTACACGAGACAAATGACGATCTCAGGTCGACAAACTAACCTGTACACAGGTCACCAGGGAACTGCTATCTGACGTTATGTATAATACCAACTAGTATGTTCCCGGCGAAAACTGTCCGGTGTACTCATAACCCAATGAGCACCTGTATACATCTTAGGTGAACCAACTGACACCAATGGCTTGTGAGACCGGCCATCGCCCCTCGTCGGGGTCTCGACTGTATACACTAGTCTACTCTGTAGTATCGATGCCCTGTCTCGAAACTCCCACGACTTGGAACACTTTAAGGATGTGCTTATAGACCCCAGCTCCCACGTATATGATCGCCATCATACTGCTGGTAGTCAAGCAAGAATCCTATATGCTCTATCATCATGCAATAGTGAACTAAAGCATGTATACGATGATAATGACAAACCAGATAGCATACTATCATCTCGAGCAAAACTGTCATATCGGTATAAGTCCTCCATCAATCATTGCAATCACGTACCTGCGATCCAATAATTGACTTTGAAGGCACTATATCCAACAATCTCCCACTTGCACTTAAGGATAATTATTGCGATGTCGCATACTAACAACCCATGTGATACCGAACATCCAACTGCTCTACTAATCAGTTTCACAAAGCTTGTTTGAAAAACTATTGTGTTCGAGAAATAGCCTCAGTGAGTGGATCCGTCCTGATGTTTCTTTCTATGTCTCTCTTAATCTCAAGTTCGCGGGGAAAGCCATCTCCCGAATCGAGTAATACCTGTCTTAGAATATGTCTGAATATCTGTTGGGACCCAGTTCATAAATGAACTCCAAATCCAAACTTCTTAGACATTATTGATACTGAACCTAATCAGTATCCAGCACCATGCCTCCCACAGTATCCTCTTGGACCACCTGTCCATAATACTGTCCCTCGTCAGAGGGAAAACTATAACTCTGACAATCACTCTGTCATCTATGTCACCTTGGAAGCCTGGAATGATAACCGTTTCCCGAAGGAGGCTGTTGTCATCAAATCCATAGAACATGCACTTATGTTCTAAAACTGCTTCCTTATGTTTCTCCAGGATTGGATTAATATAAACTTATCGCATCTAGTGCAAAAAACAACATCTGGTGTGGTACTTGACATCTCATGATTGACTCAATTGCCTAAATAAGTGATCTGCCAATCATGCACATCCCTCTCCCCATTAGTCTGTAAGACACCTTTAGAGAGGGTGACTCCATCACCTGCAGGTACACTACCATGCCAGGAGTCAACTATTCTAAAATACTATTAGAATACTGTCAAAATACCCACATTGGGAAACTACCCAAATCTAGATCTAAAACCATTGATCTAGTAACCAGAATGTCAGATATTATATCCATATCCTTTGTGGAGAAATAACTGTGTGACGACCAAAGTACAACCGATCGTAGTATAGGAATTTTACTTCCTACTCTGTGTATGTCATCCAAATATCAGGACATCACACCTTACTACCTTCTCAACAGATCCATCCCCTATTCTGATGAAGTCAAAGCCATGACTTTCTCATCAAAATTAGATGATCAAATCTCCGCTATATTTGCTCAAGCCTATAAATAGATATAAACTACTTACCCACTATGCTTCCGCTGCTCCCACTGACTACGATAACCCTCTGGCAGAATAATATATACGTGCACTTCTAAAGCTAGTTTAGAACGACGCTATACTTATCCTCCTGCCGGGTCCCATTGTTAGGTTTACCTAGCACCTCATGAAGAGTTTGGAAGCATCACATGTGTCAAAATCAAACTTTTTAAGGTGCTAAGTGAACAAACATATAATCATAACTAGAATTTTAGGGTTTCTAAAACAACACATCATCACAAGTAGATAAAGCTAGGGTTTTGAGAGTACAACCTTTGTAGCTCCCTACGCTAGACTCATCGGCTACTTGGGGTTTGGAAAAGATCCGCTTGAACTCCTCTAGGTCCACGATGATCCACCCGGAGTCCGCTTTGTCCAAGCTTGTAACTTTGCAAGATCAAGAAAAGAAAATGGAAGCTAACACTCTCCACTAATGGGCAAGACTAGTGTAGAATGGTGTTGTGGTTACTTTTCTCACTTCAAAATCCTAACTTGGTGAGTATTTTGCTCACTTGAGAAATCTAGAGAGCAAAAGAGCAAAGAGGAAGAAGATGATGGCGTTTAAAAACAAGAGAAATGATAATCTCATATGAAAAATAGAAAATATAAGTATATATATTTTCTACTCTTCATCTCAAACCATGGTTACATAATAAAGATATTATTGTATTTGAGTTAAAACACAAAAGGAAAGTTAACCCATGGTTAAAAAGTGGGTGAACAAAATTAGTTCAAAGAAGAGTGTAGAAACTTAACCATGAATTAACCTTTTTCTTTTTCTTTTGTTTTAACACAAATACAAATAAAAATCCATATATAATCATAAGGTGTGAGTCTTATATTGCCTCCATCTTCTATGTATATACAACCATGATAACCATTATGTATGCATGTATGTGTGCATGCACATCCTATGTGTATGAATGAGAATGAATGCATACATGCATGCATAAATGATAAATCAACACTTGATTTAGCATTCCGGTCATCACATACGACCCGACCAAAAGCAAGTCGCTCGATTAATATGCGGTATCTTATACGCGCATTTTAACCGGGTCCATGTGCATATCGCATATGCGCACCACAACGTTTCGCCTGGACAAGGTAACTCCTTTGTGGGACTCTAAGACTCGTCAATACGCCGGTAGTGGGTGATGATCATATCAAGAACCCCCAAGCCGCAAGCGGTCAGCTAAACGTAACGGCCACCCGGGTATTGAGCGATCAGAAGAAAACAAGCGAACCTGCTATAACTCCCGTCGAGCCAACCGGCAACACTACCGTACAGTCCGGTCTCTTCGTCAGATATGCTGCATATCGAGTCTAGGGATGGTAACGTCGACCCCAACAACTCAATAAGTCGTGCCGACGAAAGGTCTATAACAGATCGAGAAACTACTGATAACACTTATTAGTAAATCCCAACAGCCCTGGCCAGGGACTTCTGATATAGCCAGTCGAGCACAACACAGCATCAACTCCCAATATCGGGAGAGACGAAACCCCTCCTATCGCTCATCGCCTTCGTGCATCTCGGGACTGTACCCAACGGCCACCTGTTTGCACGACTCAGTAGAGCCGTGGTAGTGCGGTAGTCAAAATACAGTGGGAGAACACACAAGACTCTATGACGATCTCGGGTCTACAGACTAACCTGCACCAGTGTCACCTGAGAACTACTATCCGACGATAGATATAATTCCATATAGGAGTTCTCGGCGAGTCCGTCCAGTGTACCCAGTCACCACTGAGCACCCGTATACGATCTCGATGTCAAACATCGATGAATGTGGGAATATCCATCGCCCATCATATAGGTCTAGTATCATATACACTAGTCTACTCTGGTATATCGATGCCCCATCTCGATACACCTGCGACTAGGGACATTCCAGGATATGCTTATAAACTACAGGTGTCCTACTAGTATGATCTCCATTATAATCACAGTAGTCAAGCCAATATCCTCAGGGCTTTATCAACATATATGAATGAATAAAAGCATGATCAAATCAACATGTCAGATAAAGAAGAACCAGATAGCATACTATCATATCGAGCAAGAATGTACACTGAATATATATATATATATATATATATACATGTATAAATACATCCACTATCACATAATGGCCTCTAGAGCATACATATATCCAACAATCTCCCACTTGCACTAAGGCCAGTTATTGGCGTATCTCATACCCAACGTCTCAAAAAGTCGCTCATGCTGCGGCTGAGGGAGGGCCTTGGTGAGTGGATCCGCGGCGTTATTCTTTGTATCTACTCTCTTAATCTCGATCTCGCGGCGATCTACTATCTCCCGGATCAAATGAAAGCGCCTCAGGATGTGTCTGGATCGCTGATGGGACCTGGGCTCCTTGGCTAACGCCATAGCCCCATTATTATCACAATACAATGGTATTGGATCAATAATGGTTGGAACTACTCCTAGCTCCGAGACGAACTTCCTCATCCAGACGGCTTCCATGGCGGCATCATTCGCAGCAATGTACTCAGCTTCCATCGTAGAGTCTGCAACGGTATCCTGTTTGGAACTCTTCCAACTTACCGCCCCTCCATTGAGGGTAAATACAAACCCAGAGATAGATTTGCTGTCGTCCTTATCACTCTGGAAGCTCGAATCGGTAAAGGCCTCCATTTGGAGATCTCCATTACCATACACCAAGAACAATTCTTTAGTCCTTCGCAAGTACTTAAGAATGTTCTTCACAGCTATCCAGTGATTCTCCCCTGGGTTGGATTGATACCTGCTTACAACACTAAGTGCATAAGCTACATCTGGGCGTGTACATAATATCGCATACATTATAGATCCTACTGCCAAAGCATAGGGTATAATGCTCATGCGAGCTCTCTCTTCATCGGTCTTTGGGCAAGATTCCTTGGAGAGAGTGACCCCATGGCAAGCGGGTAAGGAACCCCGCTTGGAGTCTTCCATACTAAACCTTTTTAGGATGGTGTTAATGTACCTGGTTTGGGACAATCCCAACAACCTCTTGGATCTATCCCTATAGATCCTAATGCCAAGGATGTATATGGCATCACCCAGGTCCTTCATGGAGAACCTTAGTGATAAGAAAGATTTGACCGACTGTAGCATAGGAATGTCATTTCCTATCAGAAGAATGTCATCCACGTATAATACGAGGAATGTGACAGCTCTCCCTACATCCTTCTTACAAACACAAGGTTCATCTGGATTTTTGATGAAATCAAACTCTTTGATAACATCATCGAAACAGATGTTCCAACTCCATGATGCCTGCTTTAACCCATATATGGATTTAAGCAATCTACATGCTTTCCCGCTGCTCCCACTGTCAATGAAACCCTCCGGCTGATCCATATAATTGCATTCTTCTAAATCTCCATTTAGAAATGCCGTTTTAACGTCCATCTGCCAGATTTCATAGTCATAGTGAGCAGCAATAGCAAGTAGGATCTGAATGGATTTAAGCATGGCTACGGGCGAAAAAGTCTCGTCATAGTCCAAACCTGGTCTTTGACGAAAACCCTTCGCCACAAGTCTTGCCTTGTAGGTCTCTACCTGCTCATCTACACCAATCTTTCTTTTAAAGATCCATTTGCACCCCACAGGTTTAACCCCAGGGGGTACAACATCCAAAGTCCAAACTTTGTTGGTGTACATAGACTCCATTTCGGATCTCATGGCATCCAGCCACTTCACAGAGTCACCACTCGTGATAGCTTGCTGAAAATTGGTAGGGTCATCATCTTCCATGATGCAATCTTCTCTGTCACCATCAATGAGGAAACCGTAGTACCTCTCCGGTGGGCGAGAAGTCCTACCAGACCTACGGAGTGGCCGAGGTTCCTCAGTTTCTATTGCAACAGCCGGTTCAACCAAGTCGTCATTTGTAGTTTGTGTCTCTAAAACCTCTTCTAGATCCACCACCTTGCCATCATCTTTATCTGTAAAAAAATCTTTTTCTAAGAATGTGGTATACTGAGAAACAAACACCTTTTGTTCCTCCTTGTGGTAGAATAGATATCCATAAGAGTTCTTTGGATATCCCACAAAGTTACACATGACCGACCGTGTCTCGAGTTTGTCCAGATTCTGCTTTTTAACATAGGCTGGGCAACTCCAAATCTTAATTCTCTTAAGAGATGGTCTCTTCCCATGCCATATCTCATATGGCGTGGTAGACACGGTTTTGGTTGGAACCCTGTTCAAAAGAAACGCTGCAGTCTCCAATGCATGCCCCCAAAATGAGACAGATAACTCAGCATCACTCATCATGGAACGGACCATATCTAATAGAGTCCGATTCCGTCGTTCAGACACACCGTTGTGCTGTGGTGTGTAAGGAGGAGTGAGCTGAGAGAGAATCCCATTCTCTTTTAGGAAGTTTGTAAATTCTGTACTGAGGTACTCACCACCTCGATCTGATCGAAGCATCTTGATACTCAAGCCGGTTTGTTTTTCTACTTCTTGTTTATATTCAGTGAATTTCTCGAAAGCTTCGGATTTGTGCTTTAATAAAAATACATAATCGAATCTTGAGAAATCGTCAGTGAAAGTAATGAAGTAAGAAAAACCGCCTCTAGCCTGTGTAGACATTGGACCACATACATCACTATGTATTAGTCCTAGGAGCTCGGTAGCTCTTTCTCCGTGTCCGGTAAATGGAGTTTTGGTCATTTTACCCTTGATACAAGACTGGCAAGTCGCATAAGATTTATATTCAAAAGGGTTTAAATATCCATCTTTGTGTAACTTGTTTAGTCTTGTTTCGTTAATATGACCAAGTCTACAGTGCCAAAGAAAAGCTTTATTTATTTCTGAAAGTTTTCTTTTATTAGTGTGTTGTATGCTGAAAACTGTGTATTGATTTAGGACGTATATCCCGTTATTAAGTGTACCATACCCAACCAACATTTGATTCAGGTGAATGTTCATAACATTGTTCTGCAATACAAAATTATATCCTTCATTGTCTAACAAAGAAACAGATATTATATTACAAAGCATACTTGGTACAAAATAACATAGGTTCAAAACCAATATACACCCAGATGGCAACCCCAAGTGATACTCTCCCACTGCGACTGTATGTACATTGGAACCATTTCCAACGCGGAGAGTATGGTCACCTATCTTCAAAACCTTGCTATTTCTCAGCCCCTGCATAGAATTGCAAATGTGAGAATCTGAACCGGTATCTAATACCCAGGAAGCAGAGTTTATTGAAAAACAGTTTTCTATCACAAACACACCTGAAGCGGAAGCATCCCCATGCTTCTTCTTGAGATTCAAGTACTCCGTACAGTTGCGCTTCCAATGTCATGTTTTGTGGCAATGAAAACATTCCCCTTTCCTCGAGTCTCCAGCTTTGGACTTTTCCTTTCCCTTCACCTTTTTAACTCCACCCTTAGGATTGGTGGGCTTCTTCTTTTTCTTTCCTTTGGCCTTAGCCTTTGGGCGAGAAGAGGAAGATTGTCCAACAGTCATAACGGGAGTTTTCACTGATTTCAGTATGCTCTCTGCACTCCTTAACATATTAAGGAGTTCATGTAGTTCCCTCTCCATGTTGTGCATGTTGAAGTTAACTATGAACTGAGCAAAGGTAGAGGGGAGGGACTGCAGAATAATATCCGTATATTGTTCATTGTCCATAGTCCATCCAAGGTCCTCAAGCTCTTCTATAAGAGCTATCATCTTCAGAACATGGTCTCCTACCGGTGTGCCAGGGGCCATTCGCATCTGAAACAATTTCTTTGATGTTTCGTATCGTAATACGCGGGATTGCTCTCCATACAACTCCTTTGTATGGAGGAATATGGTTTGAATGTCCATATTCTCGTGCTGCTTTTGATGTGTGTTATCCATCGATGCAAGCGTGAGGCATTTGGCCGTGGCACAGTCAGCGTCCCATGTCTTGCGGACTTCAATATCCGCAACTGAGGATTTTGGACCTGGGGTGGGCGGGGCTGAAGCCGTGAGGACATATGATACTTTATCATAAGTCAAGGCTATTTTCAGATTCCTCAGCCAATCTTTATAATTGGTCCCATTCAATTTGTTTTTATCTAGTAGAAGCTTGAGTCCAGTCATTGGTATCTTCCATTAAGAGAGAGAAAAGAATACACTCAGCGAAAGCTCTTGCAAAGATCAGATTGGTTATTATCTTGTCTAATCGATATCTCCCACTGCTTTAATCAAGTTTTTCTTTCAAACCTTAAAAAGAAAACTAGCCAGGATTAATTACAGTCTACAATTTCGCTAACCGTTCAGCCAGGCCAGTGTCGGTAGTTGAGGGAGGTTCCTCGTGCTTTCGCACGGACCTAATTAAAGTAAACCTCGTTTTCCCAGAGACGTATCCCCGTTAACACCTTTCTAGACACCTAATGAGTTAGCTAATTGTAAACTGCAAAACTCTCTTGGGAGCAACTATTGTCCACAGTGGGATCGGGATCCAACCATCATATGGAAGGTATGCAATCTCATTGCAAATCTCAACACTTGAAATTCCCGATATAATTTTTACCCCTAGTACTTATGACCTTAACTATGGTCAACAAATCATAAGTACCAGTCAAGTTCTACCCGTAATTTCTTGATCAATTAGACCCACCCATATGACCCTTAACTATGGTCAACAAAGTTGAATGAATGTCCTAATTAATCTGCATCATATGCAATTTAGGAAGACATCACTTAGCTACCGTACACTACGCCTTAACTAAAATCAACAAACGTAGCACGAATACTAAGTACTCTACTTCCTAAAATGACGGAGGGTTGCGGATGATTTTTAAGAAAATCTTTAACGCTTTGAACTTGATATCGTCGTAGAATCAAATGGTTTTCAAAAAGAGTGGCTTGTGCTCCGCAGTTTTGAAATATAGCTTTTTTATAAAGAGCCGAGTGGTTTACAAATCCGATTCTACAACATCTTTTTAGGTTTATTTTCTTTACATTAATCATATTAATGTAATCCCATCATTTAAGTCCTTAAGCCAATCACAGAAAAGAAACGAAAATACAACGTACGCTTATGCCATCCGCATTCGCCACATTTTCCGTTATGCACCGTTAGGTTACTTAACTAACGGCATACCGGGACGGAACTAGCGCGGGTGCAAAACAAAAGCAACGTCTACTATATATCTCATATATAATATATCATTCGTCTCAGATATCACAGAACACAGGCAGCAGAAACATATATATAATGTGGGATATACTAGGACGTCCGTACTTAGTATTTAGCCAATAATAGAAAATACAGATTCCACAGTCGCGATGAATATCCAAGCCCACACCCGTAGACCCCTACGAGAGCGGCAAGCGACCCTACCAATCCTGGAGTTTAGGAGACCCGGTCTCGACTCCTCGAGATGGCCTCCCACTGAACCCCAGAACCCGGTCACTTATGCTCCCCTCCTTGGGTCTATCCTAATGCGGAAAAGTAAATAATATACAACACTGGTAGCATCAACCTCAACCCGGAAGTGCCCCAAATAAAAGAATATTACATTACATTTGAATTTTACATGAATGAAAATAAAACTCTCATCTCACATAAAGCCCCCCGGCTATTCAATCACGACAATCCTGCACATCATATCTCAGCAACACATAATATCATATATCATCAACGTAAGTAAGTATGCGTACCCCGATTGTCGTTGATGTATAGCAACGAAACCGGTGATAAGCGACATACTACACTTTGTAAGTCCATGTCACGCACCCCACTAACTTACGGGGAGGCGGAATATATGAAAAACGATTATCAAAGCTTCGTAACACGGACTTGAGCGCATGAATCGTAATCTAAACCATTGCTAACGTTATACTAGAGGTTTAACTACTCGGTACCGGAGTTATACCTCACGTTACATGTCCTTCGGGTCTTCATCGCTGTCCTCCACTCCTCGTAGGCTCCTTGGAACATGGGCAACTTCACGGCCTCCTCGAATCAAAGACGATCCACCCGAAAGCTCCTACGCCAAGCTATATCTCAAACTTGAGATAACTAGGTTGCTTAAAGTGCTAATCTAAGCTACCTAGGGGATATAGAGTGAGGTTATGGATGTTTTAGTCTAGCTAACCCTTGATCTCAACACATGAGAGGTTAGGGTTAGGGTTTCAAGAGAGAGTGAGCTTGAGGAGAGAGACGGAGAAGATGAGAATGAAAAGAATAATCAACTCATTTTGAATATAACAACCATAACAATTTAATCAAATAAATAAATAAATGATTTAATCATTATGGTTGATGCATTCACCTTGTGTGATTCATCATATGACTCATTATCTCATTAATGAGTCATAAAGTGCAAAGGATGAATCATACAAATGAGTCATTAATCAATTAATGCTCATGCCACCTTAACCCCTTAGTCACCACTCTTCTAGAAGGTTCCCGACAAATTACGAAAACGCCCCTATAATCCGTGAAAACACGGAAAAACTTTAGACTGTATAAATCCAATAACCCGATACTAGAAACTGGCTTAAACTAAAGCCGGCTAGTATAAACTGTCCGAAAAGTCGTACGTGCGTAAACACACGTACGCATCCGAACCCTTGTCGTAAAACCATACGACCTCTATATCGTTTCGCCTGGAGCAGGGAAACTCTCTGTGTGGGACTCTAAACACTCGACACTACGCTGGCAGTAGGTTTAACCACAGACCGCAAGCGGTACTAGCTGTACGTAACGGTCCCCAGGTAGATGTCGATAAGAAGGTCGATGAGGAAAACCATCTCGAACCCCTACTGAGCCTGATGTGACAATCTCCATACAGTCCGGTCTGTTCGTCTAAGACTATCGCATATCAAGCCTAGGGGGCGGCAAGCGTCAGTCCCTTAATAGCTGTATAAGTCGTGTCGGAGCGAAGCCCATTACGCCCTGAGAAGCTACTGGAACCTACCAGTATATTTCGCTTGCCCTGGCCAGGGACTTTGCGTAATGGCTCTCTGACACAGCGCGATATCATCTCCCAATACCGGGAGAGACGAATCCTATCTAACCGCCACTGCCTCCAAGTGCTCGGGACTGCACCCAACTGCCACCTGTTTGCACAACTCCTTTGAGCCGTGGTAGGGTAGCAATCTAAGAACAGTGGGACACACTCGAGGCGAAGCAGCAGTGTCAAGTCTGCGAACTATGCTGTACTCATGTCACCTAGGAACTGTTAACCGACGATGGATATAATACCAAGCAATCAGTTCCCCGGCGAGTCCTGTCCGGTGTACCCGTAACCTAACGAGCACCTGTATACTATCTCTAGTACGACGTACTGATGGCTGTGGGACGGACCATCTCCCCAACTGGGATGAGAAGCGTATACACTTAGTCTACTCTGGAATATCGATGCCCTATCTCGATAATCCAACGACCAGGGACCTGTATAGGATGTTGCTTGCAGACTACCCAGCCCCTACTAGTGTGACTGCCATCACGACGCTGGTAATCAAGCAAAGTTCCTATGGGCTCTACTAATATGTATAAGTGATATGTTACAAGAAACATATGCACATATTAAAGTAGACTCAAACCAAGTAGCATACTACCATGTTTAGCAAGACTGTTATATACAACTGTGAATATCCCAAGCTTCCATTAAGTAATATACATACTAGTATGATACAATAATGGCCCCTAGGGCATATACACTAACAATCTCCCACTTGCACTAGGGCCATGAGCTGGCATATCGTAGACCTATCATCTCGAATAGCCTCTCGAACTGCGTCTGAGGAATGGCCTTTGTGAATGGGTCAGCAATGTTATCCTCCATCTTTACTCTCTTCACCTCGATCTCCCGGCGATCTATGATCTCCCTGATCAGGTGATACCGCCTTAAGATGTGTCTGGACTTCTTATGGGACCTGGGTTCCTTCACTAAAGCTATAGCACCGTTGTTGTCACAATACGAAGGTATTGGACCAACACTGGAAGGAACCACCTGAAGTTCTGTGAGGAACTTCTTCATCCAGACAGCTTCTTTTGCGGCATCGCAAGCAGCTATGTACTCTGCTTCCATTGTTGAGTCAGCAACGGTCTCCTGCTTGGAACTCTTCCAACAGACCACCCCTCCATTGAGGGTAAAGACATAATCCGACATGGATTTGGAGTCATCTTTGTCACTCTGGAAGCCGGAGTCGGCAAAGGCCTCCATCTGGAGGTCTTTTCCGCCATACACCAAGAACATCTCCTTAGTCCTTCTCAGGTACTTGAGAATGTTCTTTACTGCTATCCAGTGCTTCTCCCATGGTTTGCCTGATACCGGCTTACAACGCTCAATGCGTATGCTACATCTGGTCTGGTACATAACATCGCATACATTATAGAGCCTACCGCAGAAGCGTAGGGTATAATCGACATCCGATCCCTTTCCAAATCAGTCTTGGGAGACATCTCTTTGGAGAGGGTGATTCCGTGACAAGCCGGTAGGTTACCGCGCTTAGAATCATCCATACTGAATCTCTTCACTATGGTGTCTATGTACCTGGACTGTGAAAGTCCCAACATCCTCTTTGATCTATCACGATAGATCCGGATTCCCAGAATGTAGATGGCATCACCTAGGTCTTTCATGGAGAATTTATGTGACAAGAATCTTTTGACTGACTGTAACATAGGAATATCATTTCCTATTAGGAGAATGTCGTCCACGTACAAGACGAGGAATACTACAGCTCTCCCTACAATCTTACTGTATATGCATGGTTCATCTGGATTTTTGATAAAGTCAAATTCTTTGACAGCATCATCAAAACAGATGTTCCAACTCCGCGATGCCTGCTTTAGTCCATAAATGGACTTAAGCAGCTTGCAAACTTTACCGCTGCTCCCACTCTGAATGAATCCTTCTGGCTGATCCATATAGACGCTTTCTTCCAAATTACCATTTAGAAAGCCCGTCTTTACGTCCATCTGCCATATTTCATAATCGTGGAAGGCAGCAATAGCAAGAAGGACCCGAATAGATTTAAGCATAGCCACTGGAGAAAAGGTTTCGTCATAGTCCAAACCAGGTCTTTGACGGAAACCCTTTGCAACAAGTCTAGCTTTATAGGTTTCAACCTGTCTATCTACACCAATCTTCTTTTTGAAGATCCATTTGCATCCTACGGGTTTTACCCCATCTGGAGCAATGTCCAAAGTCCATACTTTGTTGGTGTACATGGACTCCATTTCGGTCCGCATTGCATCCAGCCATTTTACTGAGTCACCGCTCTGAATGGCTTGCTGGAAGCTAGTAGGCTCATCATAATCAATAGTGCAATCCTCTCTATCCCCGTCTATGAGAAAACCGTAGTATCTCTCGGGCGGATGAGATTGCCTACTACTCCTGCGGAGTGGCGTCGGGATGTCCTGTTCTCCTGAACCTTCTCGTTCTACCAAGGTTTCAGTAATAGCTTGTGGTTCTGGAATTTCTTCCAGTTCTATTGCGCTCCCACTCTTCTGATTTTCTAAAAACTCAGTTTCCAAGAAGCGGGCATGTTGAGAAACAAAGACCTTTTGTTCCTCTGCGTAATAGAAATAATATCCCATGGAGTTCTTTGGATATCCCACAAACTTACACTGTACTGAGCGTGCCTCGAGCTTATCCGCATTCTTCTTCTTTACAAAAGCTGGACATCCCCATGTCTTAAGATACTTAAGACAGGGTTTCTTCCCACTCCACATCTGATATGGTGTGGTAGGCACAGTCTTGGTTGGAACTCGGTTTAAAAGATATGCAGCTGATTCTAGTGCATATCCCCAGAATGATCGCGGCAACTCAGCATTACTCATCATGGAACGTACCATATCCAATAGGGTTCGGTTCCGTCTCTCCGATACACCGTTATGTTGTGGTGTGTATGGAGGAGTAAGCTGAGAGAGAATTCCATTCTCTTTTAAGTAACCTAGGAACTCGGCACTTAAGTATTCACCACCTCGATCAGATCTCAGTGTCTTGATACTTTTACCAGTTTGTTTTTCTACTTCATTCTTGTATTCTTGGAATTTCTCAAAGGCCTCGGATTTATGCTTCATTAAGAAGATATATCCATACCTAGAGAAATCATCCGTAAAAGTAATGAAGTAGGAATAACCACCTCGCGCATGTGTAGACATTGGACCGCACACGTCACTGTGTACGAGTCCCAAGAGCTCGCTTGCTCTTACTCCGTGTCCAGTAAACGGAGTCTTTGTCATCTTTCCCATGAGACAAGATTCACAAGTAGCATAAGATTGATATTCGAATGGATTCAAATATCCTTCTCCATGTAACTTAGTCAACCTTCTCTCATTGATGTGACCTAGTCTACAATGCCATAAGAAAGCCTGATTTGTTTCCGGAGACTTTCTTTTAAGTGTGTTCTGGACACTGAAAACCTGAGCTTGATTTAATACGTATATTCCGTTTTCTAATGTACCTGACCCAATCAAATCTTGATTTAGGTGGATGTGAACCACATCTCTTGTAAAAGAAAAATCATATCCTTCCTTAGAAAGTAAGGGTACAGATATGATATTACAACTCGTACCTGGTACATAAAAACAGTTACGCAGAATCAATATCTGCCCAGTTGTCAGTCCAAGATGATATTCCCCTACGGATTCAGCGTTCATGCTCATTCCGTTAGCAACCGTGAGGGTCATATCACCTATCCCGATAACCCTACGGTTTCTCAGAGTCTGTAATGAATTACAGATGTGAGTTCCTGACCCGGTATCCAATACCCAGGAAGTAGGGTTAACTGACATAAAGTTCTCAATAACAAACACACTTGAGGCTGAAGCCACAACATGCTTCTCATTCTGGTTACTGGCTTCTAAAGCCCTGCAATCATTCTGCCAATGTTCATTCTTGTAACAATAGGAATGTCCCTCTTTTACTATATCCAGTCCCGAAACTATTGCCTTTCTCTTTCCTTCTCCTTCCCTGGTTTCCTTCAGGGTAGGAGGCAGAGACTGTAGAATCAAGTCAGTTTTTGACTCGTTTCCCAACGCGGTCTCCAGGTCCTGGAGCTCATCAATACAGCTAGTCATTGTAAGGACGTTTTCCCCTACAGATGACCCGTCAGCTAACCTCGCTTGAATTAATTCGTTCGAGGTTTCATATCTAGTGATATGAGATTGCTCTCCATATAAATCTTTATTATGGAGAAAGATGGAAACTAAGTCCATCTTCTCGTGCTGCTTCTGGTATACACCATCAACTGAAGCTAACACGAGGCATTTAGCTTTTGCTTTATCTTTTTCCCTTGTCTGACGGATATCCATATCCGCGACAGTGGAAACTGGACCTGGGACGGCGGGATCTTGAGTAGTAATAGGGTGGTCCAGCTTGTTATAACCAATGGACATCTGGACAGACCTTTGCCAGTCATATAAGTCAGATTCAGTCAATTTGTTATCTAGATGTAACCTATGTGTGGTCACAAGGTCGCTGCAATTAAGAGAGAGAGAAGAAAACATTTTAGCATGATGCTGTTGCAAGTTTAGATTGGTTTTAAGTTTATCTAAACAGGATGGCTCCCACTGTTTCTCGAATCCTTCCTCAAACCATAAAAGAAGAATTAGCCAGGACAATTCTCACCGTATAACACTTGCTTAACCGTTCAGCCAGGCTAGTGTCGATACTTCGAGGGAGGTTTTCCAACTCTTTCGCGAAGTTCCTTAATTAAATAACCTCTTTTCTCTGGGGGCGTAACCCCGCTGACACCTTTCTTGGCACCTACTTGGTTTATAGCATTGATCGTTAAGTGACGAATCTCCTGATAAATAGCATGTACTCACAGTAGGATCGGGATCCAAAATATCATCGTATGATAATGTTGAAGGAATCCTACCAACTTTCATCAAACTCCAAAATGGTATGCTCTCTCTGCAAATTTCAGTTTCTTTAGAAATTCCCGATGTGGATTTTTGCCCCATGCTCTTATGACCTTGACTTTAGTCAACAAATCATAAGTCACATGTCAAGTTCTACCCGTTATTGTCCAGGTTAATTTGAACCCACCCGTACATACCCTTGACTTTAGTCAACAAGGTAATACGACTGTCCCAAACCAACGCATCTATCTATGCTGCATATAAATATCCAACAGCTACCAAACACTGTGCCTTGACTTTAGTCAACAAACACAGCTTGAATACTATTGACTATCTATATGAAATGACGGAGGGCTACGAATGGTTTTGGCAAAACCGTGAACGTAGTGAACTTGATATAATCGAAGGAACCTGATACTTTTTAAAAGGAGTGGTTAAAGCTCCGCAATTAAAAATCTGATCCTTTTTTTTAAAATAACCGAGTGGTTTCTTTTAAATTTGTTCCAACGATTAAACTTTGGTTTATTTTCTTTGCATTATAATAATGTGTCCCATCATTTATCCTATCATTGCAGAAAACAACGAAAATACCACGTCCTCTTATGCCATCCGCATTCGCCACGGGGTCCCGTCATCACCCGTTAGGTTACTTAACTAACGACAGAGCAGGGGCTGGGCTAGCGCGGGTGTAAAACATAAGTGATGTCTAATAGCTATCATATATAGATATTGTACATTCGTCAGACGCAATAATAAGCATTCCAGATCACAGATGAACTTTATTGGATTTATTAGCAATCCGCATTTGCTTTGAGCCTGCAATAAAAGACGGATTACACAGTTGTGATGAATTGCCATTACCCCACCCTAGACCCCTATGGGTACGGCAAACTACCCGCCAAGTACCAGAAGTGAAGCGGTCTGCCTCAACACTTCAAAATACCTGGTAGTTTGTGTACCCCACCTTGGGTCTATCCTAGGAGCAAAAACAGTAAAAAGAAATAATACAACGGTGGCTACAACCGCAACCTGGATGTGCCCCGCAAAAGAATATTACATCAAATTACATTTACATTGAATGAATATTAAATACATCTCAAACCCCCGGCTAATCATCACAACAGTCCAATACAGTTCATATACACAAACAGTAAACATTTCAGAAATGTGCAACCCCCTGCCAACCGATATACTAGCAGTTAGGGGAGGTTTACGAACACATTAAACATTACAGATAAAAACCCAGTTAGCAATTATCTTAGAACATCGATCGAATACCAAATTCCATGTCTACCCCAAAAGCAAATCATCACAGAGGCAACCTGGGCAGAAACAGTATATACAGAAAAACAAAAAACCCAAAATTATGAATTACTGTGAAACTCCGAGTCAACTCGGCGTTGACTCGGCGGCGGTTCCGCGGCAATAGCTCTCTATTGCCGCGGAACCGCGGTCGTTTTGCCGATTCAGTGACTCGTATTTTCCCAGTATTCATCAATTTCCCTGCTGTGAATTTTAAGGTATGTCAAAAAAAATTTTAGACAGTTTTAAAATTAACAGAAACTATGGGTTTTGGTTTTTTGTATTTCGTATTTTTCGTCGATCGAACTTCTAATCAGTTGCTAACAAGCTAGTAATGGTTTAGTTGGCTCTGATACCACTGTAAGTCCATGTCACGCACCCCACTAACTTGCGGGGAGGCGGAATATATGAAAAACGAATATCAAAGCTTCGTAACACGGACTTGAGCTCATGAATCGTAATCTAAACCATTGCTAACGTTATACTAGAGGTTTAACTACTCGGTACCGGAGTTATACCTTACGTTACATGTCCTTCGGGTCTTCATCGCTGTCCTCCACTCCTCGTAGGCTCCTTGGAACATGGGCAACTTCACGGCCTCCTCGAATCAAAGACGATCCACCCGAAAGCTCCTACGCCAAGCTATATCTCAAACTTGAGATAACTAGGTTGCTTAAAGTGCTAATCTAAGCTACCTAGGGGATATAGAGTGAGGTTATGGATGTTTTAGTCTAGCTAACCCTTGATCTCAACACATGAGAGGTTAGGGTTAGGGTTTCAAGAGAGAGTGATCTTGAGGAGAGAGAAGGAGAAGATGAGAATGAAAAGAATAATCAACTCATTTTGAATATAACAACCATAACAATTTAATCAAATAAATAAATAAATGATTTAATCATTATGGTTGATGCATTCACCTTGTGTGATTCATCATATGACTCATTATCTCATTAATGAGTCATTAAGTGCAAAGGATGAATCATACAAATGAGTCATTAATCAATTAATGCTCATGCCACCTTAACCCTTTAGTCACCACTCTTCTAGAAGGTTCCCGACAAATTACGAAAACGCCCCTATAATCCGTGAAAACACGGAAAAACTTTAGACTGTATAAATCCAATAACCCGATACTAGAAACTGGCTTAAACTAAAGCCGGCTAGTATAAACTGTCCGAAAAGTCGTACGTGCGTAAACACACATACGCATCCGAACCCTTGTCGTAAAACCATACGACCTCTATATCGTTTCGCCTGGAGCAGGGAAACTCTCTGTGTGGGACTCTAAAGACTCAACACTACGCTGGCAGTGGGTTTAACCACAGACCGCAAGCGGCACTAGCTGTACGTAACGGTCCCCAGGTAGATGTCGATAAGAAGGCCGATGAGGAAAACCATCTCGAACCCCTACTGAGCCTGATGTGACAATCTCCATACAGTCCGGTCTGTTCGTCTAAGACTATCGCATATCAAGCCTAGGGGGCGGCAAGCGTCAGTCCCTTAATAGCTGTATAAGTCGTATCGGAGCGAAGCCCATTACGCCCTGAGAAGCTACTGGAACCTACCAGTATATTTCGCTTGCCCTGGCCAGGGACTTTGCGTAATGGCTCTCTGACACAGCGCGATATCATCTCCCAATACCGGGAGAGACGAATCCTATCTAACCGCCACTGCCTCCAAGTGCTCGGGACTGCACCCAACTGCCACCTGTTTGCATAACTCCTTTGAGCCGTGGTAGGGTAGCAATCTAAGAACAGTGGGACACACTCGAGGTGAAGCAGCAGTGTCAAGTCTGCGGACTATGCTGTACTCGTGTCACCTGGGAATTGTTAACCGACGATGGGTATAATACCAACCAATCAGTTCCCCGGTGAGTCCTGTACAGTGTACCCGTAACCTAACGAGCACCTGTATACTATCTCTAATACGACGTACTGATGGCTGTGGGACATACCATCTCCCCAACTGGGATGAGAAGCGTATACACTTAGTCTACTCTGGAATATCGATGCCCTATCTCGATAATCCAACGACCAGGGACCTGTATAGGATGTTGCTTACAGACTACCCAGCCCCCACTAGTGTGACTGCCATCACGACGCTGGTAATCAAGCAAAGATCCTATGGGCTCTACTAATATGTATAAGTGATACGTTACAAGAAACATATGCACATATTAAAGTAGACTCAAACCAAGTAGCATACTACCATGTTTAGAAAGACTGTTATATACAACTGTGAATATCCCAAGCTTCCATTAAGTAATATACATGCTAGTATGATACAATAATGGCCCCTAGGGCATATACACTAACACACTTACGGTCACAGAAAAGAAAGTGTAAAACTACAATATTTGGAATCCACATTCTCTTTAGACATCGTAAATGCGAAATATCACATACTTCGTATTTCATGCCTAACTATATGAATTCCACATATTGTATCACATTCCAGATAAATAGACAGTATTAAAGTTTTCGATCGAATAATCAAATAACCAAAATTCCCTAAAGCTCAACACTTGAGCGGAGTTCAAATGTCCCGGAGTGTGTCACGGTAGCAGCGGTCCAGCCGTAGAAAGGTCAAGCCAACGCCTCACATGTGGCACGCCGTACTGCCTCAAACCTTAAGGTTCAAAAGGCAGTTCAAGACGGTCACATAATCGAGTTAAGGTTTGTTGTCTTCTAGAGGGTCCACCACTTAACTTGTACATATTTCCGAAAGATTTAAACCCCGTGAAAAGGTGAGTTAATGATACCCGTTCGAACATTTTAATACTTTCTAAATTACCCGGAAAAAAGCACGAAATTAAAATTCTGATCGAATCGTAGAATCCAAAACCATCCCCAGAACATACAACACTAGATTCAGATTAAACATACCCAAAAAAATATACAAGCAGGTAGGAAAAACACTTTACAAAAATGAGGCAGTGAATCATCTATACGGCCGCGGTTCCGCGGTAGGGTTTACTGTTCACAGCTTCGTATTTTACAGTTTGTTTTAGATTTACCTGCTGAATTTTTTAAGTATTTTTAATTCTGAAAAATAACAGTTTTGAAAAAATGTCCAGAGAGAGCTAAAAAACCGTATTTTTCGGTTCGATCAGACTTTTAACTTCGTTAAAGTGTCGCCTAAAGTTCTAGGTCGGCTCTGATACCATTGTTAGGTCAGGCAGCCACCCCATCCAATGGGGTCACCGTGGAACCAACGGGTCCCTCAGCAAATACTTTTTATGCATGCCCCCTCGCGAGGACTACAACCCGCCGGAACACCTTTCGGTCTCGGGACACCGTGGGGGTAAGAGCCTATGCTTCGCTACACTGTCACACAGTGAGAACCCTCCATAGGTCGACATCTAATGCCTAGTAGCTCTGATACCATTGTTAGGTTTACCAAGCACCTCATGAAGAGTTTGGAAGCATCACATGTGTCAAAATCAAATTTTTTAAGGTGCTAAGTCAACAAACATAGAATCATCACTAGAATTTTAGGGTTTCTAAAACAACACATCATCACAAGTAGATAAAGCTAGGGTTTTGAGAGTACAACCTTTGTAGCTCCCTATGCAAGACTCCTCGGCTACTTGGGGTTTGGAAAAGGTCCGCTTGAACTCCTCTAGGTCCACGATGATCCACCCGGAGTCCGCTTTGTCCAAGCTTGTAACTTCGCAAGATCAAGAAAAGAAAATGAAAGCTAACACTCTACACTAATGGGCAAGACTAGTGTAGAATGGTGTTGTGGTTACTTTTCTCACTTCAAAATCCTAACTTGGTGAGTATTTTGCTCACTTGAGAAATCTAAAGAGCAAAAGAGTAAGGAGGAAGAAAATGATGGATTTTAAAAACAAGAGAAATGATAATCTCATATGAAAAATAGAAAATATAAGTATATATATTTTCTACTCTTCATCTCAAACCATGGTTACATAATAAAGATATTATTGTATTTGAGTTAAAACACAAAAGGAAAGTTAACCCATGGTTAAAAAGTGGGTGAACAAGGTTAGTTCAAAGAAGAGTGTAGAAACTTAACCATGAATTAACCTTTTTCTTTATCTTTTGTTTTAACACAAATACAAATAAAAATCCATATATAACCATAAGGTGTGAGTCTTATATTGCCACCATCTTCTATATATATACAGCCATGATAACCATTATGTATACATGTATGTGTGCATGCACATCCTATGTGCATGAATGAGAATGAATGCATACATGCATGCATAATGACAAGAAAGGATTTCTAGTGAGAAACTAATGGTTAAATGCTAAATCAACACTTGATTTAGCATTCCGGTCATATCACATACGACCCGACCAAAAGCAAGCCGCCCGATTAATATGCGGTATCTTATACGCGCATTTTAACCGGGTCCATGAGCATATCGCATATGCGCACCACAACGTTTCGCCTGGACTAGGTAACTCCTTTGTGGGGCTCTAAGACTCGTCAATAGGCCGGTAGTGGGTGATGTGTAGGGTTCCTAGGCACCCTAATGAGGTCTCACAAGGCATCAACCATGCCAATTTCAAATTTAAACGGTGCCGAGAAACCCTAGAACGGATCGTTGGCTAGATTTCTAGGCGAAAAAGAAACTAGTTAACACTTAACTACAAGAATACGGAAATACAACCTTTGTAGATCCGGTCCTCCACCTCCACGGCTCCGTGATGAAGTCATCTCCGCTGTCCAAATCAAAATCCGGGCTCTAGTGTCGGCTTCATCGGAGAAAGAGCGGGCAAGGTCGTCGGCTTCGTGCCGAAGATGATCTACGTCGAGGCATCGCTAGATCAAGCTCCAACTTCACCAAGTGATGAAAACTTGTGAAGGAAACACACTCTACTACTTGGCAAGAGGTAGAGGATGAAGAAATAGGAAGTAGGTTCACTTTAGAATTGGATTTCTCACACTTTTCATCAATCCACCATTGATGAAGTGAAGCTTTCTTCAAGGAAGAAGATGAAGAAGAAGAAGAAAGTGTTATGATAAGTTCTTTAAAAATGAAAAGAAAATGAAAACTTATCATAATCTAAACCATGGTCAAGTGTAGAGATTAAACTAGGGTTAGTGGGAATGGTTAGGGTTAAGGATGAGATAAGAATGGTTGACTTGATCAAAGCTTCAACAAGAAACAAAATTAGCCACCATTCTTTTATCTTTATCTTTTCCAAAAGAATAAACAAATAAATGAATAAATAAATAATGGGAGAATAAACAAAACCCTAACCACTCTCACAACCATGGTTTAATCTTCACACAAATCCAAGTTAACATGTATCATCAAACATGATACAATCATTTGCACAAAAAGTATATCACATATACAACTTGTACACCAAGTGAGAAAATCCATTTAAAGTGAACCAATACCAGTTAATGCAAAGTAATATATCAAATATATAATTATGCATTAAATCATTAAATCAACACTTGATTTAACGATCCGGTCATATCGCATATAACCGACTAGTATCCAATGTATCGGCTTATCGAATCAACCCTCGATTCGATAACTAGGTTATATCGCATATAACCATTCGATACATTCATCGCGAGAATAGAATACGGTATCACATACACGCATTATTCTCGGTCCCGCACATATCTCATATGCGCTCCTATTTCGTTTCGCTTGAGCCAGGAAACCTCTGTGTAGGACTCTAAAGACTCGTCAATACGCCGGCAGCAGATGATGATCATATCAAACACCTGCAAGCCGCAAGCGGTCTGCTAAACATAACGGCCACCCGGGTATTGAGCGATCAGAAGATCGACGAGCAAGCCCGCTCACACTCCAGTGAATCCAACCAGTAACACTACCGTACAGTCCGGTCTGATCGTCTGATATGTCGCATATCTCGCCTAGGGGTGGTAAACGTCAGACCCCAATAGCTCGATAAGTCGTGTCGATATGAGGTCTATAACAATTTGAGATACTGCTGGTAACACTTACCAGTACATCTCAGCAACCCTGGCCAGGGATTTCCTGTTATAGCCAATCGAACACAGCGCAACATCAACCCCCTATACCGGGAGAGACGAATCCCCTCCTATCGCTCATTGCCTCCATGTGACTCGGGACTGTACCCAAAAACCACCATTTTGCACGGCCTCTTGGACGTGGTAAGATGGAAATCAAAGCACAGTGGGAACCACACAAGACTCTATGACGATCTCGGGTCAACAGACTACTCTGTACCAGTGTCACCAGAGAACTGCCATCTGACGTGAGGTATAATACCATCTGGGAGTTCTCGGCTAGTCCGTCCAGTGTACCCAGTCTCCACTGAGCACCCGTATAACATCTCTGATGTCAAACACCAATGGATATGGGATCATCCATCGCCCATCTGTATGGGTCGAGAAGGTACACGCTAGTCTACTCTGGTATATCGATGCCCCGTCTCGATACACCCTCGACTAGGGACTTTGAAGGATGTACTTATGGACTACCATGTCCCCACTAGTATGATCCGCATCATAGTCCAGGTAGTCAAGTACAGATCCTAAGGGCTTTACCAACATGCAACAGGGAGACAATCAGTGTACACGTTAAGGTAAAGAGCAACCAGATAGCATACTATCATGTCGAGCAAGAAAGTCCTCCCTATATATGTCCCAGCATCCACTACAATATACATCCTATGTATAGTAATGGCCTCTAGGGCATACATATAACTAACAATCTCCCACTTGCACTAGGGCCATCTGTAGCAGTGGTTGCAGTATCTCATACTCAACCATCCCATAAAAGTCTCTCTCTGGGAACAGGCCTTTGTGAGTGGATCCGCTGTGTTGTCCTCTGAGTCTATTCTCCTTACCTCGATCCCATAGAGATCAACCATCTCCATGATCAGGTGATACTGCCTTAGAATATGTCTGGATCACTGATGGGACCGGCGTTCCTTGGCATAAGCCACAACTCCATTGTCACACAATGGAAGGAACATAGTTCATCTCATGAACCAATATACACCCAAACAGCCTCTTTGGTAGCATCTTAAGTAGCGATGTATCCAGCCTTTATCGTCTAGTATGTCACGGTATCTAGCTTGGAACTCTTCCAACATACCGTCCCTCCACTGAGGGTAAAGACAATGCCTGTGACTGACATTCAGTCGTGTTTATCACCCTGGAACCCTTCCAGTGATTCTCCCCAGGATCGGTTGATATCGTCTCACTACATCTAGTGAGAATTCTAACATCCATTTAGATCTATCTCATAGATCCAAAACCCAGGATTTAGTAGGTATCATTTTGATCCTATTGGAGAATCCTTGTGATAAGCGGAGATCGACCGAGCGTAGCATAGGAAACTCCTTCCCTATCAAGAGTATGTCATCCACGTACTCTACGAGGATCGTCACCATACTCCCTACTACCTTTTTGTTTATACAAGGTTCATCTACCATTTTGATGATGTCAAACTCTTTGACTAACACATCAAAACAGATGTTCCAACTCCGCGATGCCTGCTTTAATCCTATAAAGCATCTTGCACACGTTTCCGCTGCTCCCACTGTCTACGAAGCCCTCTGGCTGTGTACTTATAGACGCACTCTTCTAAAACATCATTTAGAAAAGCAGTCATGACACCCAACCACCAGATATCGTAGTCATGGTATGTAGCCGTGACAAGTAGGATCTGGATGGACTTAAGCATAGCTACTTGAAAAGGTTTCATCATTATCCACACCTGGTCAATGATGCAAACTTTTAACAAGTCTAGCTTTGAAAGTCTCAACTTTTCCATCTAAACCAAGTAATCTTCTCAAGATATACTTGCTCCTGATGGGGATTTAACCCTTCAGATATAGCAACCAAAGTCCATACTTTGTTGGTGTATAAGGATTCCATCTCAGATCGCTAAACATCCAGCCATTCTTACAGAGTCTTACTCTCGATAGCCTGCTCGAAGCTAGTTGGGTCATCATCTCATGATGCAATCCTCGCTCCCACTGTCATAGAGGAACCGAAGTATCTCTCAGGTGGGTGAGGAACCCTACTAGATCGGCGGAGAGGCCGAGGTTCGTTGGTAACTATTGAATCCTTTGGTTCCATCAAATCATCTTCTGTAGTTTGCATAGCTGGAACCTTTCCAGTTCTACATATCTAACCTTGCCTCGAGTTTGTCCGGATTTTGCTTTTAGACATAGGCCGGACAACCCCAAATCTTAACTAACTTAAGACATGGGCTCTTCCCTTTCCATATCACATATGAAGTGGTAGGCATTGATTTGATTCGAACCCTATTCAATAGGTATGCAACTTCTCAAGTGCATAACACCCAAAAGGAAACAGGTAACTCAGTAGTACTCATCATAGAGCACACCTTATCATATAGGGTGTGATTGCTCCGCCCTGATATACCATCGTGCTATGGTGTATACAGAGGAGTAATGCTGAGAGAGAATCTCATTCTCCTTTAGAAAAGTCCAGGAATTCCATGCTCAAGTATTCTCCTCCTTGATCACATCAAAGGACATAATACTTATACCCGTATTTTGGTTCTCTACTTCTAACTTATATTCTGTGAATATCTCAAAAGGTTCGGACTTGTGTTTCAACAGGAACATATGTCTGAATCTTGAGAGATTTATCAGAGAATGTAATGAAGTACAAAGAACCGGTCTTGGCATGTGTAGACTGGGGACCTACATACATCAACATGTATCATCCCAAGAGTTTACTAACTCTTTCTCTGTTTCCAGTAAATGGAGCTATGGTCATCTTATCTTTGTGACATGACTGACGAGTTTCACAAGATGTAAATTCAAACTGATTTAAATATGCATCTATATGTAACTCTAGCTAGTCGGGTCACATTGATCTGAGCTAGTCTACAATGCCTCAAGAAGAATTCGTTCAGTTCTGAACTCTTCCTCTTGTGTGTGTTCTGTATACTAAGAACTGTAGTTTGATTTAGAACAGCAATGCTTTTAGATAACGTGCCTGAACCGATCAACTTTTGATATAGGAAATGTTCAAAACATTATCCAACAATACAAAATTTTATCATTTCTTTACTAATAAAGAGATAGATACGATTTTGTATATCAGGTTCGGTATCTAATAACATTCGTTCAGAATCAATGTATTTGTATTACAGGGTGACAGTGACCAACAGACTTGGCTGCAACATTTGCCCCGTTTTCTGCCTCATGAAACTTATCACCCGTTCTCAGTTCTCTACCTATCTGTAGCCCTATGTAACAGATTACATATCTGGGATCCTGATCTGGTATCACATACCCAGGACGTAAAGGATACTGAGAAACAGTTCTGTATAATGAACACACCCGAAGATGATGCATCAGCATGCACTCTCTTCGTTTGGGCGGCACGGGAATTCTGGTAATCCCCAATTTCCTGCTCTGTCTTATAATAATTATAAGTTGGAGCGGGACCAACGTTCCCCAGCTCAGTATAACAAGCGGGTTCGGTCAATATTCCGTATTATTATCTTGATTAAGGCGTGATATGGTCGCTACCTGGAGAGAGAGAGAAGAAAACACTCAGCGTGCACTCTGTCAAGAATAGATTGGTTTTTATTTTATCTAATCAGGATGGCTCCCACTGCTTTTTATCAAATCTTCCTTCAAACCCTAAAAGGAAAGACTAGCCGGGATTAATTACACACTACAAGTTCGCCAATCTTTCAGCCAGGCCAGTGTCGGTACTTTGAGGGAGGTCCCCCGTGCTTTCGCACGAACCTAATTAATGTAAACCTCGTTTTCCAAGAGGCGTAACCCCGTTAACACCTTTCTAGACACCTACTTGATCGGCTAATTGTAATGTATAAAACTCTCCCAGGAGTAACTCTTACTCGCAGCGGGTATCGGGATCCAACTATCTCATAGAAGGTTTGCAATCTCATTGCAAATTTCAACACTTGAAATTCCCGATAATATTTTGCCCCTAGCAGCTATATGACCTTAACATAGTCAACAAATCATAAGTGCTAGTCAAGTTCAACCCGTCATTTCCCGATTGAATTAAACCCACCCGCACGACCCTTAACATAGTCAACAAAGTCGCACGACTACCCTAATCCAATCACATCATATGGTTATGCAGATAAGCACTAATTAGCTACCGCACACTACGCCTTAACATAGTCAACAAACGTAGCACGAATACTAACTAGTACTTATCTGAAATGACGGAGGGCTACGACAGGTTTTTCTGAAAACCTATTGCGTAATGAACTTGATATCGTTGTAGAATCAAATGATTTTTAAAATGGAGTGTTTTTGAGGCTTTTCTAGTTTTGCTAAAGGAGTCACTCCCGGTGAAGGGATCGTCTTGCTGATCTTCTGATCGCTCAATACCCGGGTAGCCGTTACGTCCAGCTAGTACCGCTGACGGCTTGTGGGTTCTTGATATGATCATCACCTACTGCCGGCGTATTGACGAGTCTTTAGAGTCCTACATAGAGGTTTTACTGGCTCAGGCAAAACGAAATAGGAGATCATATGTGATATGTGCGGGACCGAGAATAATGCATGTATGTGATACCGTATTCTATTCTCGCGACTATTGTATCGGCCGGTTATATGAGATATAGCCGGGTTATCGAATCAAGAGTTGATTCGATAAGTTGGTACATTTTGTGTTAGTCGGTAATATGAGATATAACCGGATTATTAAGTCAAGTGTTGATTTAATAATTTAGTGTATAATTGTATATGTGATATACTAATTTACATTAACTAACATTGGTTCACTTAAGCATTTGTTTTTCTCACTTGTGCATAACTTAATATATATGTGATATATATTAATTGTGTTCATTTTGTATCATGGTTGTTGATACACACTACATGGGTGTATGAGACATACACCATTATAATTATATTGGTTAGGTTTTTAAATTTAAAGTAATTCTAAAAACAAATGGATAATGAGCTCACATGCATGAAGCTTCATGAAGCTTATGGTTGTATTGACTTAGTCCACTAGTTTTGTTTTACTTAAGATATTAATTAATCTAACCACTATAATTAGCCATGGTTATGTCTCTACATGAGTTAGTATATGATACCTACTCATCCATGGTTAGAAAACTCTCTCTTGATTAGTTTTCATTCTCATTTTGAGCTCATCTTCTTCTTCCTTCAATTTCTTTCTAGGGTTTGATAAAGAGAGAGAATGATAGTGAGAAAAGAAATCCTAAAGTGTACCTATTTCCTATTTCATCATCCTCTACTAGACTAGCACTTTAGTTTAGGGTGTTTGTATCACTAATTCTCTAGTTAGTGAAGTAGAAGCTTGAGTTCGTATTCTCTCGACGTAGATCAACTTCGGCCTCGAAGACTTCAAGCAAAACCGTTGCTCTCTTCTCATGGAGCCGTCCGAGAGTCCGGAAGCACGATGATCGCAGCAAAGGGACTACTGCAAGGAGCTTAAGAAGTGAAGGACCGATCTACAAAGATTGTATTTCGTATTCACTTAGAGATAATTGTTATTTACCAGCATGTGTTACCCTAATTATCTAGCAAAGATCTTGTTTAGAGTTATTCGGCACGGCTAAAATTTTAATCAGGCATGGTTGATGCCTTGTAGAACTTTCTTAGAGTGCCTAGTAACCCTACAGTGGTATCAGAGCCTAGCTATAGCATTAGGCGACGTGTTTACAAAGTTAAAGCTCCGATCGAACCTCGATACGACAATAATGAACCCCTCTCTGGAAAATTTTTCAAAACTGTGATTTTTCTGAATTAAAAATACGTAAAAAATTCAGCAGGAGATTCTAGGAATTATTGTGCAAAACGAAAAAGTAAGGAGTACGGATCGCCGCGGAACCACGGCAATACCCTGCTTGTGCCGCGGTTCTTGGGTTTTGCACAGTAATACCCGTATCTGTTATTTCTATTTTCTGGGTATTTTTTATCTGACTCAAGTGTTGAGTGTTCTGGGGTTTATTTTGTAATCGTTGATTCGATCGGAAAATTTAATTTCGTTATGTTTTCCGGATATTTAGAAAGTATTAAAAAGTTCGGACGGATATCAATAACTCACTTTTTCCCGACCCGGAAAATTTCCAAGTGTTGGATTTTTCCGTTGTTTAAGAACGTCTAAATTGTGCAAGTTACGCAATGGACCCTCTAGAAGACAACAAACCTTAACTCGATTATGTGACCGTCTTGAACTACCTTTTGAACCTTAGGGTTTGGGGCAGTACGGCGTTGCCGCATGTGAGGCGTTGGCTTGACCCTTCTACGGCTGGACCATTAGTACTGTGGCATGTGATGGATGTTTTTAAACTCCCCTCAAGTGTTGAGAATTATTTGGAAAAACTTGGGTGTTTGATCATTCGATCAGAAAGTTTAACATTGTATATTTATCTGGAATGTGATACAATATTTGGAATCCATAAGTAGTTATAAGATAACTAATTTAAATGTTATAAACATAGCAGTTTAGTCTCAAATGATTGGTTGCCACGGAATTTTGATGCGATCAAAAGTCCGTCGCAATCATGTAGCGTACGCGGATACTCGCCGGGTAAACTTAATAGACAGCCATGCCCCATAGCCCCGACCAAGTGACTGTAGGAGAACCTCGTCGCCAAAAGCATCCGTTCGGGTGCTCGCGGCAGCAGTGTTCCACCTTAGTGCACTTCGTCGACGACATCCGGGGGTGCAGCCGTCTACTAAAGTTTGTGACGAGCATTCGATCAGGATATCGGGAATCTTGTTGAATTGCCCGACTATATATTGAAAAGTGTTTTCGATATAGAGACTAAAATGTGGGGTTTATAATTGTTAAGCACGCGATGTCTAAGGAGGTTGCGAATTCCAACTGTTGTAGCTTTACACTTTCTTTTCTGCGACCGTAAGTGTAATATGTGATATCGCCGGTTTCATTGCTATATGTCAACGACAATTGGGATGCGCATATTTACTTACGTAGATGACATGTAATGTTTTGTGTTGCTGGATATGTTATATTGGATCGTCGCGTTTTGAATAGCTGGTTTTTTTTTATGTGAGATGAGGGTTTTTATTTTCATTCATGTAAAATTCATTGTATGTAATATTCTTTTATTGGGGCACTTCCGTGATGAGTTTGATGTCACCATTTGTATATTATTTACTTTTTCCGCACTAGGATTGCCACGACCCGCAAAGTACGGAACACGACCGGCACTTAGATTACGAAACGTCTCAAGGCGTCCGTAAAATAAGTAAGCCGAAGCCCAGAATACCAAACCCAATTAAGATTTTTAGAGTGAAGGAAAACCAATAATTGCAACATTTAAGTATTTTACTCCATTACCATATCAAATTCCCGTTTTTAAAATAACTTTCTCTTTTTCCGAAAATTCCACAGAGTTTCCTTTGTAAAACAATCTCCAAACGAGTACAACAGGAATATAAATGAATAACATGAAAATGGCATCCCCAAGCGGGAGCTAGCTCTTCGCCTCAAGGCGGTCACAAACCCCACGCAATGTAAAATGACAATGTGCATAATAAGCATAAGAAATAACATGTCGACTCAAGTGAGCTCGACTACAGATATATCATAAAATAAATCCCCAAGTCTCACAACCTTGTCTCTAAGTCAATATACAGTAATCCAAATAAAACAGGTACAGCTGAAATGATAGTAGCAGTAGATGGAGTGTTCTAGATACAACGAATATATAAGGTGCTACAAAATGATAATAACCCACCTAAGAGCAAAAGCCTCGAGTCCAGGAAAAATGGGCAAAATGAGCAAAAGTGTCCGCCGCTACAGTGCTGACGGAACGGACCCGCAGAAAAGCTGTGGCACAACGGGGGTGAGTTGCCAGCTCCTGAGTAATAAATAACATCTACTGAGGCTATCGTATGCATGTACACAAGTATCCTAGCATCCCGAAAACAGGTATGGCTACATGTACTAGCAGGTATATATGCATCATCAGTGTACTAACAAGTATATATGTCACATGGAGGTAATAAAAGGTATGTATGCCACATGAAAGTACTATCATGTATGTATGCAATATGAGTCAACTCAAGATCTCATCATGCAGGTATATGAATTGTTCCTTCCTTTGTTTTGAAACTTCTTTTTAAAACATCAGCATAATATCCCAGAAATCAATAAAATCCGTGTCCAGCAACGACACCTCAAAACTGTCCAAATCTCATATATCCATGTCCAGTATCTCTGGCCTCAGTCATCCGGCTGATCCATATCAAATATCCATATCTCAATCTAGCGGCCACGGTCGGTATCCTCTGGATATCCGCCGCGTCAAATGAAGTCACCGGTAGGTAATCCGTCCCCTGCCAGGCTCAACGCCATCTCCTGCGATCTTCTTGCCCCGGGGTACCGTACCGGGCCCACCATGTACCCGTAACGGTTCCTCCACTCCTCGACACGGATCTCGAAAACCACAGCAAACTCATGGTGGACGACACTTTACATCACTAGAAAACCGCAACTTTTATATTTTAAAGATGATAAGTTTGATATCTTGCGGCTTTCCCCCGAAATCCAGAAATATCATAAATCTCATGAAATCATCATGTATGCATATGTCAATGATAATGAATGCCGATGGTATCAATTTGCAATGTATGATTTGTACTAGGCATGAGCAGATGATATGATAATACATATGCACGAGTATAGTAATTCCAGTGATTTCATTTTAAATACTTATTGCAATATCACATTTCTAGGCAATTAACATATTTCAGATTTATAGTTATCTAGTGTCGTGACATGGCAATTACCAGGGTGTGTGTGTACACATGAATAGTGCTCATGCTGCATATGGAAACCTGGTAATGGTGCATGTGTCCTACAAATGAGTTTGCGTATATGGAACATCATATAGACCCTAACTGCAGCAAATATCATGCGAGTATTATTATTCTAATGTCACAAGTAAATATCAAGTCTACTATTTTCAAGTTTACTAAATCTATCGGGCGACTCGCGCCATCCAAACGATCGTCCCCCATAGATGTTAAATCTACTCACCCGTGATCCCGTGCTAAGTGTGTCCAACCACCTGCTTGTCTTTCTCCGCTGCGCTTGAAGTTCCCGCCGGCGAACCTAGAATTTAAAAAAGTCACCATATAAGGAAAAATCCTGCAAAACGTGATATATCGATAAAAAGGATACGCGTGCGTGAAACTAAACGCGTGTGCACACGACACGACGCGGCGCGCACAAACCCACCAGAACATAGACTAACACGCTGTGTCGCGCAGCGCGCCACAGAACCACGCGTATCACGCGCGTATCGCACGAGACTTAAAATATCGGAAACACGCAAATAGCTCCAGATTTTGCCTCTGGGCCAAACTTGAAAAGTTGCAGGTACCAGCAGACTAACCTACCCAGAAGAACCCTACACCCAAAACCCCTACACCCCACCCCCTACTCTGGCCGCAATTTGCGGCCAGAATGAATAAATCGGCAGCCTAGAGGGGGAGGTGGGTCCCCGTGCTCTGTGTGTGTGTTCCTACTCAACTCACCATGCTACAGTCTTCACAATTTTATTCTGAAGGGTTCGGGTCAATAGCAGATCCAACAGAGGTTAAAAAGTCACTAAAACTGCCAAAATACGCCAAGTCGGGTAAATCGGGTGTCTTTATGAAATCTGGGGAATTTCATTGGTTGACTGGCCTCACTAGCACCTAAAAGGGTTATTCTAACTAACACAACTTTCACTTTGAAAAAATTCCCTTAAATTTCTCAAAATCACCATCAAAGCATGAAATAAACACTAATTAAGCTAGATTACCATAATTTTAGCAATTTAAGGCTAACCATCTAATTTTAATGACACTACTTGGCTTAAACAGACTAATTAACACTAAAAAGGTTCTATTAAGCTACAATCATTCCAGGGTAACTAAATCTAGCATCACTACACAAGTTCTAGTACTAAAATCCCATTTAACACTAAACTAGTTTAACAATCACATAAATCAAAGTAGTGTGGATAGAGTTTAGGACTTATACCTCTTAGGGACCCTGCAAACAAGGAGAAGAAGAAGAATAGAAAGGCGAGGGCTGCTGTTCCCCTCCAAAGGCGGCCGAGACATGAGACGTCTTTCCTGAGATTCGGGGCAGATGCTAATTGGTGCTATCCGTCTACCTCTCCGAAGATGCCAAGTTGATTTATGGCACCGTGTATCGCAGGTTTAAACGGATGCGTCCGATGTAGCAGACTTCGTCAGATTCCCCATCGTTTGAGGGGTTTTTGATTGTGGGGACGCTCTTCCCTGCAGGCGCAAGCCCCTGCAGTTAATTACGCTACCGCATCGTGGTAACAACTTTCTCCTTCTCCAGCTGGTCACTTCGTGTCGTGGGTGTTTGTTTTGTGTTTTTTTGCCCGTGGATTGTATACGGAGACTGATTTATGTCGTCGCCCGTAGGGCGTGGATTAGTCCAAATCCATGTTTACTTAGATTTGGGTTTGGGGGTTTTGGTTTGAGGATACGTTAGCCATATTTGAGGCTAAGATCAACTCAAACATTTGTTAAGGATATGTTAGTCTAGTTTGAGACTAAGATCAACTTAACGGGATCGTTTAGATCCGACAAAAGAGCGTTTGGGCTCTATTGTTCTAGTTTAGGGACATAGTGGTCCATTGAATGTATGGTCATCGGGATCCGTCACCTCTCTGACGTCGTTGAAGGATTACAACGACAGATGTCAGAAGAGTTCAGAGATGTACCCTTGAACCAAAGTGGATTGGGGGGATCTATAGTCCAATTTGGGACTAAAGTCTGTTTGAAGGTTTAAGGATATGTTAGCCATATTTGAAGCTAAGATCAACTTAAACGGTTGTTAAGGATACGTTAGTCCAGTTTGGGACTAAGATCGACTTAACGGGATCGTTTAGATCCGACAAAAGAGCGTTTGGGCTCTATTGTTCCAGTTTAGGGACGTAGTGGTCCATTTCCAGTTTAGGGACGTAATGGTCCATTTCCAGTTTAGGGACGTAGTGGTCCATTGGTAGTTTAAGGACGCATAAGTCCATGGGTTTAAGGACCCCACAGTCCATATGGGTGTGTTTAAGGACGCATTAGTCCGTTAGTTTAAGGACGCATAAGTCCGCGGGTTTAAGGACCCCACAGTCCGTATCTTGGTTTAGGGACGCATAAGTCCATGAGTTTAAGGACCCCACAGTCCGTGTTGATGTGTGGTTGTCGGGACCCGTCACCTCTCTGAAGACGTTGAAGGATTACAACGACAAATATCATAGGAGTTCAGAGATGTACCCTTGAACCAATGAATTGGTTGAAAGAGCAGATGTGCTCAGTTCAAGATGACTTGAGGACTTATGGCCAGTTTGGGCTAAGTCCAATTATGTTTGAAATATTGGCCCTCTGTTGGTCTATTGAAGGAGAGGCTTTGCCTCTAGAAACTTAGCCAATTGGGCTAAAACTAGTGTTAAACACTAAAGA
This sequence comes from Agapanthus africanus, assembly GCA_030015575.1. Taxonomy (NCBI): domain Eukaryota; kingdom Viridiplantae; phylum Streptophyta; class Magnoliopsida; order Asparagales; family Amaryllidaceae; genus Agapanthus; species Agapanthus africanus. The sequence continues at coordinate 297,244,258 of JASDDO010000026.1, forward strand.
CCAACAGTGTTGAACACTAGGAATAAGATTAGCAAGTTAATGTTAAACACTAAAAGATAACCAGTGTTAAACACTGGGAACAGAGTTTTCAAATTAGTGTTAAACACTAAGCAAATCAGTGTTAAACACTGCAAATAGAGTTTTCCAAATTAGTGTTAAACACTAAGAAAATCAGTGTTAAACACTGAGGACAAAGTCTTCAGATTAGTGTTAAACACTAAGGGGAGAGGGGTCACGTGTGGACACGTGAGAGCGCCCTGATTCCCCTTATTTTATTCTACAGATCAGTGTTTAACTCTTTTAATTCTGACGGCCATCACGTGTGAGCACGTGATGGAGGCCCCCGCTCTGGTCTATTAGAATGCTCATTAGGGGTCACATGGTGACACGTGAGGGCGCCCAAAATGTAGAGCCAGATCTCCTTTGTTTTATCCTCAAATCTGCGAATAAGTGTTAAACACTTTTCCTTTTTATTTCGAGCATCACGTGTTGACACGTGATGGGAATTTATGCGCTGACTGTTAAAACGTTTGCTAAAGGGTCACGTGGTAAACACGTGAGAGCGCCCAAAGCCTTCATTTCCATTGATCTTTCTTTCTGCGTTTTGGGAGTCACGTGGGGGCACGTGATGGCATCAAAAAAGTGGGGCCAGATCCCCTTTATTTTGTTCTGCGAACAAGTGTTAAACACTTTTAATTTTCATAGCCATCACGTGTGGGCACGTGATGTATAATCATGCCCTGATTTATTAGAACACTTATTAGGGGTCACGTGGTAACACGTGAAAGCGCCCAGAATTGTTTCTGCCTTTACTTTTGTTCCATATATAATGAGGGTCACGTGGGAACACGTGAGTCATTGCCTCAAAGCTCATTTTTGGGGGATCTGTTCAGGGGTCACGTAGGGCACGTGACCTTTGTCTTTTCATGCACAGAGACCTTTTAAGTCTCCTTATCTTTAAGAATTAAATTCTTATTTAGGGTAAAACCCTAATTTTTGTTATGGAGGAATTAAATTCCTATTATGAAAGAATTAAATTCTTATTTAGGGTAAAACCCTTATTTTATCCCAAAGGAATTAAATTCCTATAATTTTGTGAGAATTGAATTCTCAGAACTTAATTCCTCCTCTATGTTTTGGATCTGTATGGCAGGATCTCAACCCAATGAGAATTAAATTCTCAATTCATGGGGAGATGTGCACTTTGCAGATCCTCCACCAGAGATAGAACTAAGTTCTTTTCTTTATATAAGACTCTTTTGAGAATTAAATTTTCTTTTGAAGCCTCTCTTTTCTTACCTAGGGTTTTTCTTTTGCAGAGAATTAAATTCTCCTCTCTTTTCTTTTTCCTCTTGAGAATTAAATTCTCCTCCCTCTGTTTCTTCTCTCCAAAAGTAGTTCCCTTCTCTTCTCTTCTTGGATCCTATTTATAGGAGAAGGAAGAGAATCAATTTGTTTAGCAAATATCTCATTGAAAGATTTGATTTGTATGTTGAGAGATTTGAATTATATTTATCATTCATCTGGGCCTTTAGATTGTTAAGTGAATTTTATTCACCATTGGATTTTAAATCCAAAGATATCCCTTTGTTATCTCGGTTAGATTTATGGGGGAAATCTTTCCAAGTCCAAGATTATTCCATAAATTGCTGATTTTTAATCACCCTCGGATTTTTAATCCAACGGTCCTCATAGACCCTCTATGTTTGGAAAGATTTAGAAAATTTTAGAATTTTAATTCTATTAACTGTATGGCTTTGGAAACCAGTCACGTGCTGACACGTGACCCTTGGTCACGTGTGAGCACGTGACCCCCAATTGAGTTCTTTAACGGACGCTTGTTTATGCTTCAGTTTTAAGCATCACGTATCAACACGTGACCATAGGTCACGTGTGAGCACTTGATACCTCATTGAGGTAACTTCTGATTTTTAATCAGGGAACAGATTTTAGAATTTAATTCTATTCATTATTTTAGAGGCCGTAAGAGCCCATCACGTATCTGCACGTGACCCATGGTCACGTGTGAACACGTGATGCCCCATTGGGGTCTTTTTTGAGTTTTTATTATATCTTTTAACTCCTCCAGCGCGTTCTTAAAGGTCCATCACGTGCGGACACGTAATGCCCATAACTTTTGATCCCGGATGAATTATGAGGCCCATTATATATCAAATCGAAGGGTTTTTCAAGACGCTTTCGATACCATCAGAATTTATCTGTTTCTCATTTCGAAGTTTGTCAAAAAACTGCCCGAAAGATACTGGTTCCCATTTTCTTTAGCGTATCGCCGCCATTTGATACCTTGGGCTCTTTTGCGCAGAAATTTTCGGCGGGAACAAATGCCCCCCACTACATTGCCCATGTAAGTATCTACGTGGGTGAAGTAGTGCAAAGTAATGCATAGCGTATGGCCAGTTTCGGGTTGGTATATTACTTTCAGAATCTTGATCTGAGAAGATAACGAGCGGACACAAGCGTCGTCATTTATCATTGACTCAGATCTCGACTCTTAAGAGATATAGTTCCAAACCCTTAACTCCATGAGCCGCACCCCTCCATCTCTTCATATCTTACTCTGGCATGAAGTAGTTTATATGCTTATGAGTAGCTTTTCCGTTTCAGTGGCATGTAGCTTTGGCGAGTGTGGCTCATAGATGGTCTATCTTGACCTCTTTGCAGGGTGGTGATGGCTTAGGAGACAGGGTTAGGATCTGCCACCTAAGACTTTTCAACTTTATGAGCCGTGAGGGTCTCATAAAGACTATTCTCCCTATGAGTCGAGAGGATCCCGCAGGTGTATTTTCTCCTTAGGGGTCGTGAGGACTCCTAAGTGTATTTTCTATTGAAAGTCGTATGGATCTCACAAGAGAATTTTTCCGCTTATAAGTCGAGAGGACTCGTAAGTGGTTGTTTCCCTCCTTGCCGAGATTCGAATTTGGGGAGTGTGACCCGTGGATAGTATGCAAGAGACCATTTTAGGCCGACTTGCGAGGTCCCAGTGCTTAGGAAACAGGTTTTTTAATCCCTACTGCCTAAGGCTTTATCTCACGAGTCGAGACGAATCGAGAAGTTCTCGCAAAGACATCAATTTCCTCACGAGTCGAAACGGATCGAGCAGATCTCGCAAGAATATCCTAACGTCACAGTTAACCTCTGCTCTTTACGACAGAAGTCCGTTAGGGTCTGTGGTACTTAGGGTTTTGGCCGTCGTACCGTCGCATGAGCTGATGTATTCCTCGATAGGAAATCGTGCTGTTCGAGTATCCCTGTGACTGCCGTGTCTCTGATCCCTTCGGGGGCTGGACAAGACGTCTTCAAGCAATACTCCTTGGCAGTTTGACCGTCGGAAGAGCAAGCGTTAGGAATTTGCCATGCCGCTTTTTACTTGAGGTTAGGCTCATTTTGGAGAGCCCCGATGAGTCATAACCACTCCGCGCTGGTGTGGGATGATCTCCGATAGTCTTTCAGGCTTTATATGACTTGCCGTTAAGACCCTGAAGCTAGGAATTTGGCCTTTGCTTCGTTTGCTGGCATTGCGTCCTCTGTATCGAGACGAATGTCGTGGTTGTCTCAAGGTTGCTGATGAACCGTCGAGGTTTGGAACTAGGGATTTTGCCATGGCTCCTTTTGGTGATGTTGCGTCTGCTGTATCGAGAAGAACGTCGAGGTGGTGACCACTCCATGTGGAATGATCTCCGGTGGTCTTTCAGGCTTTATATGACTTGCCGTCAAGACCCTGAAGCTAGGAATTTGGCCTTTGCTTCATTTGCTGGCATCGCGTCCTCTGTATCAAGACGAATGTCGCGGTTGTCTCTAGGTTGCTGGTGAACCGTCGAGGTTTGGAACCAGGGATTTTGCCGTGACTCCTTTTGGTGATGTTGCGTCTACTGTGTCGAGACGAATGTCGAGGTGGTGACCACTCCGTGCTGGTACGAGATGATCTCCGATTGTCTTTCAGGCTTTATATGACTTGCCGTTAAGACCCTGAAGCTAGGAATTTGGCCTTCGCTTCGTTTGCTTGGTGTGTCCTAATCCAGTTGGAGGAAGAACGTTGTTGTTGACATCTCATCTGCTGTATCGAGAAGAATGTCGTGGTGGTGACCACTCCATGTGGGATGATCTCTGATTGTCTTTTCAGTTTTATATGAGTTACCGTCAAGACGTTGAAGCTAGGAATTTGTCCTTCGCTTCGTTTGCTTTGGCGCGTCCGAATCCTGCTTGGGGAAGAACGCTGGGGTGACATTTCATCTGCTGTATCGAGACGATCGTCGACGTGGTGACCACTCCGCGCCGGTGCGAGATGATCTCCGATTGTCTTTCAGGCTTTATATGACTTGCCGTCAAGACCCTGAAGCTAGGAATTTGGCCTTCACTTCATTTGCTTTGGCGCGTCCGAATCCTGCTGGGGGAAGAACGCTGGGAAGAATGCCGAGGTGGAGCTGGGATTTTGCCGTTACTCCGCTTTGTTTCGACCATGGGGTCTTTTGTTGACGTTGCATCTGCATCCAGCTGGACTGCGGAAGAACGCCGTCGTTGACTTCTCGTCTGCTATATCGAGACGAATGCTGAAGTGGAGTTGGGATTTTGCCGTCACTCTGCATTGTTTCGACCATGAGGTCTTTTGTTGATGTTGCATCTGCATCCAGCTGGACTACAGAGGAACGATGTTGTTGACAGTGCGTCTACTGTATCGAGACGAATGCTGAGGCGAAGCTGGGATTTTGCCATCAGTCCGCTTGATGGTGTAACATCTGTGTCATGCTGGAATGAGGAGGCCCACCGTTGTTGGTCTTCGGGCTGCAGATATGGCCATTGAGATTTGGAACTAGGGACTTTGCCATGGTTCCGTTTCGTTGCGACTTTGAGGTCGATTGTTGACGTCATGTATGTATCTGGTTGGAGTGAGGAGAAACGCCGTTGATGATCTCTAGGTTGTCGATGTTGACGTCGAGACCCTGAAGCTAGGGATCTTCCTTTTGCTTCGTCTGTTGACATTATGTCTGCGATTTTGCGACAAATGTCGAGATTGTCTCTAGGTTGTCTATGAACGATCGAGATTTGGTTTCGCTTTCTGATGGAGCCTGTTGGGAAGGTATGGTTCCCTCTTTATATGTACCCCTGGATTGTATACAGGGATCGATGTAATTTCACCTGTAGGGCATAAATTTCATTACATATATTTTTTTTATTTTATTCCTTTCCATGATGCTCTATAATTTCAGCTTTTATATCGCGAAGGTCGTGATTGCCCAATCATTTCGGCTATTTTTCGCGGTGCCCAATCATTTCGGCTATCTATTTTATTTTTACTCGCTGTTTTTTATTGCGAGTTGCCCGATCATTTCGGCTATTTTGCATGCATACATTTTTACTTGCTGATTTTGTTTGCAAGTTGCCCCATCATTTCGGCTATTTCGTATGCATTTTTTTTTTGGCTCGCTGATTTTTTTTGCGAGTAGGAGATTTGGGATCTGATACCAATCTTGGCATCAGCATCGCTGCGACTGGAATATTGGCAGGAGCGAATCATCATTTGCCATGAAAGGACTTGGAATTTGATATCGGTTTAGGCATTAGCATCGCTGCAACTGGGATATTGCCAGGAGCGAATCATCATTTGCCTCTGTCGATATTGAACAAAGGTGGCTTAGTAAACAGGGTTAAGGGTCCTGTCGGCTAAGGCTTTTGACTTCATGAGCCGTAAGGGTCTCACAAAGGTATTTCTCCCTACAAGTCGTGAGGATCTTGTAGGTGTATTTTCTCCCTAGAAATCATGAGGATTCCTAAGTGCATGTTCTCTTATAAGTCGTAAGGATCTTACAAGAGGGTTTTCTCCTTATAAGTCGAGAGGAATTATAAGGGTTGTTCACCATATGGACATGTCCCTAGTCACGGGTATGACTTTGCTTGGGAAATGTTTATTCGCGCCCGTGGATTGTATACAAGGGTCAGTATTGAGCCACTTGTAGGGAAATATCGAAGGTTGTAGAGGTTGCTTAAGAACAGGTTAAGGTTTCTGTAACTTAAGACTTTCAAATCTTATGAGCCGTGAGGGTCCCATAAGAGAATTTTCCTTACGAGTCGTAAGGATCTCGCAAGTGTATTTTCTCCTTAGGAATCGTGGGGATCCCTAAGTGTGTTGCTCCCTTGTAAGTCGTAAGGATCTCACGCGGGTGGTTTCTCCTTATAAGGTCGAGAGGACCCTGTAAGTGTCTTTTAACGAGGTTGCGCCCTTTCGGATTTTCACAAACACTCGCCGGTAGCCCTGCTGTTTTTACTCACGGAGCCCTTTCGGGTTTTCATCCGTGCCCATTTTGCTTATGGACATACCGTTTTTTTTTGTTTTTGTTTTTGTTTTTTTTTACCACGCCAGCCTGAGGATGCTGCGGGTTGATAGTAGTTTAACGACGTTTCGGTCAATCGTTAGTTTAAGGACGTTTCGGTCCACAGCCAGTTTTAGGACATAGTGGTCCATCGTTAGTTTAATGACGTTTCGGTCTACAGCCAGTTTTAGGACATAGTGGTCCATCGTTAGTTTATTGACGTTTCGGTCTATCGTTGCCATATTTGAGGCGGATTCTTAGTTCCCGGACTTTTTGGTCCAGGAGGCCTTCCCTATGAACGAGCATGATGCCCCCGGCATATCCACATTTTTCGAAGCATGTTGTTGTGGCGGGTTTACTTTCCACTTTTCGGGCAGCGCGAACTTGCCCTGTTGGTATTGGTCTTCAACCCAGTTTTTGAAGATGTAGCAATTGTCGAGTGGGTGACCCATTACTCTGTGGTAGGGACAATAGTTAGGATTGTTAATGTCACCTGGTTGCAATGGACGTTTTGGATCTGGCAGAGTGATAAGCCCGCTGCGCACTGCTAGCTCGAACAATCTCTTTGTTTTATCTTTAGGAAACGAGTAAGGACGTTTCAACTTCTCATTGAGGTATCGCAGCTTGTTGTTTTGACGACAAAGCGGTCTCGGGTTACTCGGCTGTTGTTGAGTGTTGGCAACAAAGGCCATTTTTTCCTTTTCCTTTCTCATTTCGTTTGCTCCGTCGTTTGCGGGTCCGAGATTCTTTCCGGGTAGCGTGAGATTGTGCAGCTAAACATTCTCGCAGCTCTTCTTTTCTTCCTCTTTTCCTAAGGTGGATTCTTTGAAGGGAGGGCTGAGAGTCATTTCTTCTTCAGAATTGCTCCCGAAGGTGAGGGCTTGCGATCTTCTGCCGCCAACCATGTAACCGTTGCCGGCAGTTTTCATATGCTCATTTGTCATGTCTGTTTCCGACGAGCTTCGCGCTTCAATCGCTGAACGTGCTGCCGGTGAGCAACGTATTCCTGCAACCAGTTTTTAAAGGAATTGCATTCTTCAGTAGGGTGTGCAATCTTCTGATGATATAAGCAGAAGTTAAGATGCATGTCCGCTTCATCAAGATATATATCGGTGGGAGAATTTCCTCTGAGAGAAGGGAGCTTCATTCCCATTGATATGTCTTTGGCGAATCTTTTCCTCATCTTGAACCTGCTTTTATTTGCGGCGGATGTACTTTGATCTGGAGGGAGTGTTTCGGCCCTTTTATCTAGTCGCCGGCGTTTGGCTTTCTCGAATATGGCCATCTCGCGCTCTCGATCAGCTTTGCTTTTAAGACGGGCTTCGTTCTGGAATGCATCAATCATTTCGTCTGATGGTCCTAGAAGTTTTGGCTCAGGATCTGCCCCCAGCTTCTCTGTGTAAGGAGCTCCTTCGTTGTTTATCAACGAGTGAGAGATCACATGGCGTCTTGCCACATAATCTTCAGATTCATCTGACGAGTCCTCTCCATTGTCATCATCTCCGTCCTTAATGATGTGGCTAAGAAATTCTTGGCGTGTGATTGGATTCCGCGCTTTTTGATTGTATTCTTCCAACGCGTCAATCTGCTTTTGCATGTCCGTGCACTTGTCATTAGGCTTCACGGGCTTTTTGGTCTTCTTCTTCGACGACTTTGATGGCTGGGTGTGCGAGCTTTGGCTATCACCACTGATCCTTAGAGTTGGGCGTCGCTTTAGCATCCCTTCTACGACCTCGGGTTCTAGTGCATCTTTCCATCTGATCGTCAGGTATGTCTGGAGATCATTCAGCATCCTTTCGGTTTTGGCGGAAAGCACGACCCTCCATGGAACTTCTTCAACAAAAGAACAAGTTGCTCCCGGCGTGTCCGTTTTCTTTGGAGTGTGCGGCTGTGGTGGGTTTACTTTCCACTTTTCAGACAGCGCAAACTTGCCTTGTAAGTACTGATCCTCGATCCATCCTTTAAAGACGAAGCAATCCTCGATCGGGTGACTTACCGTTTGGTGATAAGGATAATAATTAGGATTGTTGACATCGCCTGGTTGCAACGGACGCTTTGGACTCGGCAGATTGATGAGTCTGTTACGCACTGCCAGCTCGAACAGTCTTCTCATTTTATCCTGAGGAAACGAGTAAGGACGTCCCAGTCTCTCCTCGAGTGATGGGCGTGGATGCATATTGTTTTGACGGACAACCGGCTTTAAGTTGCTCGGCCGTTGCTGAGTATTGGCAACGAAGGTTGCCTTCCCTTTCCCCTTTTCATTCCAAGGCTCTGTCTTTGAAGAAGAAGGCCTATGGCCCATCTGGTCCATTTGGGCCAGCTTGTCAATCAAGGCCTGGAAGGTGGTCGGCTTGAAGAACATCATGAACTGGGAGATGGCCGCTTGAGGGTCAAGAGTGCCCACGAACATGCCTACCGCAGGTGCTTCTTCGATGCGTTGTTCGCATTTCGACCATAGGTTCCGCCATCGTGTTGCATATTGGACCCACGTTTTGCCTGGCCTTATCCTGGCATTGATCAGTGCTGTTATCGGGGTGCGTTCACTAGCACTCGCGAATCTTTGTGTAAACAGTAGCTCCATCTCCGCAAATGTTTTGACAGAGTCGTTAGGTAGCTCCGAATACCATTCAAAGGCTGTTTCTGCTAAGCTGCCGACGAATTGGCGAAGCAACAATTTGTCATTGCCTCCAGTATTGCCGCATAAGGCCCTGAATTAAGCGACACGCTGATGCGGATTTCCCGTCCCCTTATATACGTGGAACTTAGGGATCGTATATCCTGGCGGGTAACTAATTTGGTCATACCAGCCCGGGTAGGGTTGTCCGGTTCTAGCAATTTACCCAGCCGCTTCATTTGCCTGGTGAGCTCGTATTTGCTGAGCTATATGGTCATCCAGTGCGGCCTTGGAAATGGTTTCTTCCTTGGCTGCTGAAAGAGCCGGAGGAGGATTCGATGTCTCTCCTTTGTCATCTTCAAGGACAACCGGAGGATCTTCAGCAGGAGGATCTTGCTGGATCATCATCCCCACCATATCTTGGAAGAGAAGCGCCATTTGTTTTATGTTAGCCGCTTGATCTGCGGCTTCTTTGTCCTTCTTTTCGAGGACTCTGCGTAGGTAGTCAGCGTCAGTTTCTTGTTCATGACGTTGCTCTGATGATGCCTCCGAGCTTTCTTTTGGCCCGATAAGTGCGGCCATTGCAGTCATCATTTCCTGAAGCTTCTGTTGCTGTTCTTGAGCCTTCGTCACGGATCGGGTGAGCGGTCGGTGACCCGTTGAAGCACGGCTTTCCTCCTTTCCGAAAGCCATATAAATAGTGTGCACCACTATGCCCCCAGACTTGGGGTGTTTGTGCTCAGCGTGTTTACGGTTCGCCATGTTAACAGGGGCTTTTTGCGGCCTCTTTTTATTTTGAGCGATTGACGTTGAGGGTGCCGTTGCAGTGGGCACCCAACTAGCTGTTGCTTTTTCTGGCTTGACAGAGTAGCCCTTCTCCTGCCGAACCTTCATCTTTTTCTGTCGGCGGAGATAGTCTTGATCAATCACCGACTCTTGGACCTGTCGCCAGACCTTGTAAATTTTAGAGGACAGCCGTCGAGGGGGCTGCTCCCGCTTCTTCTCTGGAGTATTCTCCACAGGTGAATGAGTTTTCTTCAGCACCGCAGTAGGAGAGTTTCTGCGCACCTTGTTTAGCAATTCAAAGCTGTTCCCGGTTGGAACAGCAGCATCGATCCCCCCCGTTGGAGCTGGCGGAGTTATCCCAGAGGGGGAGTTGCCCCAGCCTTCCTCACTCGGCGCCATTGGCGACGTCGAGCGTGTCATGCGGATGGAATTGTTTCAGCTATAAGGGTGACTTCGTCGTGCCCCCTCTGGGCAGGGGAAGCAGCTTTGAGGACCTCCCTTTGAGCAGCAATTGAAATGGCCGGCCTTGTAAAAACTAACTTCTTGGAAGGAGGAGCCTTTCCAATGATTTCGTCCGCTTGAGCCGGGATGGCTATCCGCTTTGGGATGGCAGCTTCGTGTATCACGGGGTTGTAGACGTTCTGGCCCAGTCTGTTGGAAACTGAGGTATTGAAGTTGGGCGACCCGTTGAGAGGGGCCGCAGTAGTAGCAAGCCGATCGAATACTGACTTCTTAGGAGCTTCTTGTGATGGTGCAGGGGCGTTGAAGCTCATGGGTGGGAGTATGGTCCCGAAGAATAGTCCAGCGGTGGCTTGAGTTACCTGCTCCACTGGCATCTTGAAGATGGAGGCCGCTTGAGGCCCATAGGCTATACCTCCAGGTGAGGCGGAGCGTCGGTTGCATTTGCATTTGGAGCAGCTTGAGCAGTTGGACGCCATTGCTGTTTGATTTCTGCGCCAGGCAAAAGACCAAATCTTAGTGACTTGAAACCCAAAGGCAACCATTAACGAACCGCGATTCGTTCGCGAAGACGACACACGAAGTGTGCAGTGGAAAGAGGAAAAGGTCCCACCGGGCGTGCCAGAATCTGTTCCCCTCCGAATGGCGGCCGAGACATGGGACGTCTTGCTTGAGATTCGGGGCAGATGCTAATTGGTGCTATCCGTCTACCTCTCCCAAGATGCCAAGTTGATTTATGGCACCGTGTATCGAAGGTTTAAACGGATGCGTCCGATGTAGCAGACTTTGTCAGATTCCCCCTCGTTTGAGGAGTTTTTGATTGTGGGGACGCTCTTCCCTGTAGGCGCAAACCCCCGCAGTTAATTACGCTACCGCATCGTGGTAACAACTTTCTCCTTCTCCAGCTGGTCACTTCGTGTCGTGGGTGTTTGTTTTGTGTTTTGTTGCCCGTGGATTGTAAACGGAGACTGATTTATGTCGTCGCCCGTAGGGCGAGGATAAGTCCAAATCCGTGTTTACTTAGATTTGGGTTTGGGGGTTTTGGTTTGAGGATACGTTAGCCATATTTGAGGCTAAGATCAACTCAAACGTTTGTTAAGGATACGTCAGTCTAGTTTGAGACTAAGATCAACTTAACGGGATCGTTTAGATCCGACAAAAGAGCGTTTGGGCTCTATTGTTCTTGTTTAGGGACATAGTGGTCCATTGAATGTATGGCCGTCGGGATCCGTCACCTCTCTGACGTCGTTGAAGGATTACAACGACAGATGTCAGAGGAGTTCAGAGATGTACCCTTGAACCAAAGTAGATTGGGAGGATCTATAGTCTAATTTGGGACTAAAGTCTGTTTGAAGGTTTAAGGATACGTTAGCCATATTTGAAGCTAAGATCAACTTAAACAGTTGTTAAAGATACGTTAGTCCAGTTTGGGACTAAGATCGACTTAACGGGATCGTTTAGATCCGACAAAAGAGCGTTTGGACTCTATTGTTCCAGTTTAGGGACGTAGTGGTCCATTTCCAGTTTAGGGACGTAGTGGTCCATTTCCAGTTTAGGGACGTAGTGGTCCATTGGTAGTTTAAGGACGCATAAGTCCATGGGTTTAAGGACCCCACAGTCCATATGGGTGTGTTTAAGGACACATTAGACCATTAGTTTAAGGACGCATAAGTCCGCGGGTTTAAGGACCCCACAGTCCGTATCTTGGTTTAGGGACGCATAAGTCCGTGAGTTTAAGGACCCCACAGTCCGTGTTGATGTGTGGTTGTCGGGACCCGTCACCTCTCTGAAGACGTTGAAGGATTACAACGACAAATATCAGAGGAGTTCAGAGATGTACCCTTGAACCAATGAATTGGTTGAAAGAGCAGATGTGCTCAGTTCAAGATGACATGAGGACTTATGGCCAGTTTGGGCTAATTCCAATTATGTTTGAAATATTGGCCCTCTGTTGGTCCATTGAAGGAGAGGCTTTGCCTCTAGAAACTTAGCCAATTGGGCTAAAACTAGTGTTAAACACTAAAGACCAACAGTGTTGAACACTAGGAATAAGATTAGCAAGTTAATGTTAAACACTAAAAGATAACCAGTGTTAAACACTGGGAACAGAGTTTTCAAATTAGTGTTAAACACTAAGCAAATCAGTGTTAAACACTGCAAATAGAGTTTTCCAAATTAGTGTTAAACACTAAGAAAATCAGTGTTAAACGCTGAGGACAAAGTCTTCAGATTAGTGTTAAACACTAAGGGGAGAGGGGTCATGTGTGGACACGTGAGAGCGCCCTGATTCCCCTTATTTTATTCTGCAGATCAGTGTTTAACTCTTTTAATTCTGACGGCCATCACGTGTGAGCACGTGATGGAGGCCCCCGCTCTGGTCTGTTAGAATGCTCATTAGGGGTCACGTGGTGACACGTGAGGGCGCCCTAAATTTGGAGCCAGATCTCCTTTGTTTTATCCTCAAATCTGCGAATAAGTGTTAAACACTTTTCCTTTTTATTTCGAGCATCACGTGTTGACACGTGATGGGGATTTATGCGCTGACTGTTAAAACGTTTGCTAAGGGGTCACGTGGTAAACACGTGAGAGCGCCCAAAGCCTTCATTTCCATTGATCTTTCTTTCTGCGTTTTGGGAGTCACGTGGGGGCACGTGATGGCATCAAAAAAGTGGGGCCAGATCCCCTTTATTTTGTTCTGCGAACAAGTGTTAAACACTTTTAATTTTCATAGCCATCGCGTGTGGGCACGTGATGTATAATCATGCCCTGATTTATTAGAACACTTATTAAGGGTCACGTGGTAACACGTGAGAGCGCCCATAATTGTTTCTGCCTTTACTTTTGTTCCATATATAATGAGGGTCACGTGGGAACACGTGAGTCATTGCCTCAAAGCTCATTTTTGGGGGATCTGTTCAGGGGTCACGTGGGGCACGTGACCTTTGTCTTTTCATGCACAGAGATCTTTTAAGTCTCCTTATCTTTAAGAATTAAATTCTTATTTAGGGTAAAACTCTAATTTTTGTTTTGGAGGAATTAAATTCCTATTATGAAAGAATTAAATTCTTATTTAGGGTAAAACCTTAATTTTATCCCAAAGGAATTAAATTCCTATAATTTTGTGAGAATTGAATTCTCAGAATTTAATTCCTCCTCTATGTTTTGGATCTGTATGGCCGGATCTCAACCCAATGAGAATTAAATTCTCAATTCATGGGGAGATGTGCACTTTGCAGATCCTCCACCAGAGAAAGAACTAAGTACTTTTCTTTATATAACAGTTAAACTCTTTTGAGAATTAAATTCTCTTTTGAAGCCTCTCTTTTCTTACCTAGGGTTTTTCTTTTGCAAAGAATTAAATTCTCCTCTCTTTTCTTTTTCCTCTTGAGAATTAAATTCTCCTCCCTCTGTTTCTTCTCTCCAAAAGTAGTTCCCTTCTCTTCTCTTCTTGGCTCCTATTTATAGGAGAAGGAAGAGAATCAATTTGTTTAGCAAATCTCTCATTGAAAGATTTGATTTGTATGTTGAGAGATTTGATTTATATTTATCATTCATCTGGGCCTTTAGATTGTTAAGTGAATTTTATTCACCATTGGATTTTAAATCCAAAGATATCCCTTTGTTATCTCGGTTAGATTTAGGGGGGAAATCTTTCCAAGTCCAAGATTATTCCATAAATTGGTGATTTTTATCACCCTCGGATTTTTAATCCAACGGTCCCCATAGACCCTTTATGTTTGGAAAGATTTAGAAAATTTTAGAATTTTAATTCTATTAACTGTAAGGCTTTCGAAACCAGTCACATGCTGACACGTGACCCTTGGTCACGTGTGAGCACGTGACCCCCAATTGAGTTCTTTAATGGCCGCTTGTTTATGCTTCAGTTTTAAGCATCACGTGTCAACACGTGACCATTGGTCACGTGTGAGCACGTGATACCTCATTGAGGTAACTTCTGATTTTTAATCAGGGAACAGATTTTAGAATTTAATTCTATTCATTATTTTAGAGGCCGTAAGAGCCCATCACGTGTCTGCATGTGACCCATGGTCACGTGTGAACACGTGATGCCCCATTGGGGTCTTTTTTGAGTTTTTATTATATCTTTTAACTCCTCCAGCGGGTTTTTAAAGGTCCATCACGTGCGGACACGTAATGCCTCATAACTTTTGATCCCGGATGAATTATGAGGCCCATTATATATCAAATCGAAGGGTTTTCGAGACGCTTTCGATACCATCAGAATTTATCTATTTCTCATTTGGGAGTTTGTCAAAAAATAGCCAGGAAGTTACTGGTTCCCATTTTCTTAAGCGTATCGCCGCCATTTGATACCTTGGGCTCTTTTGCGCAGAAATTTTCGGCGGGAATAGCTGCAGTGCTGCTGCGATCCAGGAGCTGCTGCTGAAAACGGCTGATGCTGATGCAGGTTTGGAGGTGTTGAGCTGAGGTGATATGGTGTTGGGCTGAGGTGGTGTGGCTGGTGGTGTGGTGCCGGGTTGGAGCTATTGCTATTTTCAGGGTGAAAAATCCTATTTTCAGCTGATGCTGAAACTGAAACAGGCCTGGGTGCTTGTTGTTTGGGAGTGGTAGCAGCAGCAGGGGTTTGGGAAATCTTGAGGGAAGGTTTGAGTGTTGTGAGGGGGGTGTTATGTATGGAGTTGGGGCTGAAACTGATGTTTTGAAGAGGGTTGAAGTTGATGTAACAGCTCATGTGCAGGCTGATGCACATGGCTGCTGTTGCTGTTTTGGGGTAGCTGATGTTGATTTGGAGGCTGAAGTGAGCTGGAAGTGGGCTGATGTGTTGGTTTTGATGGCTGATGATGTTGTGCTGCTGATGTGAGGGTTAAGTAGCTGTTGTAGAGTGGTAGGTGGCTGATACAATGAGGTTGCTGGGAGCTGAAGTGTTGCTGCTGATGTTGATGCATGGCTGAAGTTAGGGCTGCAGGCATTGTTTTGGTGGCTAAAAGATGATGTTTGGTGTATGAGTGAGGTTTTGGAGTGGAGTCATGTTAGTAATGATGTTGGGGCTGAAGGTGCAGCAGTTAGTGTGCTGGTTGTAATGTTTTGGTGCTGAATTTGATGGCTGAAACAGCTGTTGCAGCAGTTCAAGTGAAGAAAAGAGTTGGGATCAGCTGATGGAAATCATCAGCTGCTGTAGCAGCACTAAGAGGTGGCTTGGGGCTGAATTGATAAGGTTTTGGGCTGATATTGGTAGTGTGAGTGAGAGAGAGGTGATAGGAGTTTGAAGTGAGGTGAGGGGACTTAACCTTAAACTCCCTTTCACAACCAAAAGCCATCATGACACATCACATCCCTCACTCTCTCCCTAAGTCAACCTTAAACTCACTAATTACCCATGGTCAAAGCCAACCATCCACCATTTGAACCAATAAGCTTTAATAACTCAATTAACTTAATCAAGAACCTAACCCACCATGGTTAACTTAAACATAGCAACCCACAAGCTCAAATATATGGCAAACCTTAATCTTAATCCATTTAACGTGCACAAGTGTGTGTGGTCGAGATAAAATTCCACAAAAATAACCATAAACCCAGATAATTTACTAGAATCCCGTTTTGGTAAACTTTTTACCAAAAACCCCTACATTAACACACAATTACTACTAACCCTAAAATCAGGTGTTACAAGGATAGACCTAAGGAGGAGAGCATAAGTAACCGGGTTCTAAAGTCCAGTGGGAGACCAACTCGAGGAGTCGAGTCTGGGTCTCCTAATTCTAGAATTGGTAGAGTTGCTTGCCGCTCTCGTAGGGGTTTAGGGGTGTGGGTTTGGCTATTCATCGCGACTGTGGACTCCGTGTTTTATAGAGGCTCAAAATAAAACATGGACGTTCTAGTATATCCAATGTTTCATATGTTTCTTCTGCTGCGATATCTGTGATGTCATCATTTGATATGTTGTGATAAATACGGTATATAGTATATATGATATATTATATAGACGTTACTTATATTTTACACCCGCGCTAGCCCTGCCCCGCTGTAACGTTTTAAAAATAATTAAATAAATAATTAAATGAATAAAATAGTTTAAGTGAATTTTATGATTTTCGGCAAAGTAAAATGTATTTTTTGTAAAACCTAGCCGTGATTGTTTTTCATTATAATTTCAAAAATACATATTTTAATTATGTAATTACTAGTAAATGGTGTTTATTTAGCCACTTATAAATTTTTAGTTTAATTAAATATTTTTCCTAAATTAATTATATTAAATACTAACATAAGCTTTATTTTACACTAAATTAGTGTAAATTACAAATTTAAATGGTTTTAATTTGTAAAAATGAACCATGGCATGTTAGAATTTAGTGTGTATCATGCAAAATTTATTTGCAAATTTTTCCTATTTTCTAGAGCTTTCTTGAGTTGCTATAGTAAAGAAATAAAAGAAAAATAAAGAAATGCATGAAAAGACATAATGAAGTGATATTTTGGTGGAGACTTCTACACAACTTTTGTCACTCTCTTCCTTCTCTCCCTCACCTCCAAAAATGGCCGGCCTCACCCCCCATGGTAGCCCCCATTTTCCTCATTTTATTTTGCTCCAAAATTCATCAAAAATACATCAAAAATTCAATTAAAATTCTACAAAATCCTAATAAATTCCTACCCTTTGTTCTTTGCTCTTCTTTACATGGATTTTGGAGTGGGAAAACATGCATTTTGGAGGCTCATTTTCATGTTTGGATTTCATATTTTGAAGGTATAAATTTCCTTCTTTTGTTTTATTTCTATTAGATGTTTCTTTTAAAGCATAATTAGATTTATTAAATTAATTCTAGTTGCAAATTTTAAAATTCAAGTTAGGGTTTGTAAATTCAAGTTGTGGTTTTATTAATTAAATAAGATTATAATAGCTAGTTTAACATCTTTTAGAGTGGAAAAATCTTGCATGGTTGTTGTATAATAAATTGTTTATTCAAATTGTTTTAATCAAGCTATTTAGCTAACTAGATTTTTCTAAAATGTGTTTGTGGGTAAAATAAAATTCTTATTAAGGTTGTTATCATTAGATAGTAGTTTTAATGAGAATATTAGCATGTTAATGGAAAGAAAAACTTAGTTTGATCACTAGTTTCCTTTGATAATTGGAAAATAGTAATAAAATGCCAGTATTTTGTAAACTAGATTTTGGAAATTCCTATATAAATGAAATTAAAAATATAATCATGGTTTCATTATATCATTATCATCATGAATTGTAGTTTAATACATTAATCATGCAAAATCACGTTTTGTGGTGGAATTGTGGTATTTTACTTGAAAAATGTTGAAAATTGTTAAAGGTTGCAAACTAGAAATTTCAAATTAATACAAAATTGTGTAATAAAAATATAGTAATGGTTTGTATAGTCTAGTTATGCTATTTAATGAGTTTTATAACCATTGGTTTCATTTAAATGTCAAGTTTTGTTGAAAAACGGTAAATTGGTATTTCGGGTTTTACGAAATTGGACGGTTTGATGGATTTTAGGGTTTCGATGGATTTAATCATGTTTTATAATTTAAGTAATGTGTTTTAAAACTACGAGTTATTTGTTGATGTTTATCTCGATCCATCGGAGTTTGTACGCCGATATCGAGCGATATTTGGTTCTTTTGCGTGGACGGGACATAGGTTTTAACCTATGCCGGTTCATTGCGTCGTTTTGACTTTTGTATGTGGTTCAATTTACAATGCTATTTATATGTTTGCATTTAGGTACCCCTCACGTGGACCGCGGGCGATGAAGAGGAGGATGGCGACACCGTCTTTGGCAGACATGGACCAGGTGAGTAGATGCATATCTACGGGGGAAAGTCGGGTGGATGGCGTTTAGCACCCCCGCAACGTAGAATAGGAATAGTACTTATTGACATTAGGAAACCAGATGTGACCCTAGATTCTTAATGAGTAGGACCCTAGTAATGACCCTAGGCTGGACTAGACTGATTTAGGAAAACCATATCAGAGGATGAGTACCTTGGAAGAGGTTCGTAGGTTTCAGGTAGAAACACACACACGCACACACTGAAACACGACATGGTGTATACGTGCATGTGTATATATATATATATAGGACGAGGTATAGGTATATATATATATAACACGTATATGGGATACATTGATGTGATATGATATCCGAGGTATGATGAAACAGTGTAACTGGGCTTGATGCCGTGATTCTTGGCTATACAGTTGTATTAAGTGTTAGCGGATCATTAGAGAATGAGATAATGAACATGTGTACATAAATTATAATGGGTGGTGATGATGTTGAGGTACATAGGACTCTAAAATAGTACCCGGACTATAACTTGTGACTGATCACGATATGATATATGTATGACTTGATTACGACATCATATAGGTGTGACCTGATGTCGATATCATATATGTGTGACTTGATGACGATATGATATCAGTATGACTTAATCACAATATAATACATATGACATGATATTTCTGAGGATAAACTAATGATGTATATTTATGATGGCAATGATATATGTTTGATGTATGCGATTACAGTATAGCACCTTGATCTTGACACTTGTTGATGATAAAATTATACGAATAATGAGACACGTAGGTGACACTTGACCCGTACCTCGATATTGTGATGACGTACGATGGATTTTACCGTACAAGGCATAGATGTGATGATTGATCCGCACTCCTGATTTGAGGAAGTCGTACTATGTACGTGACGCTAGTGAGGCAGGATCGCCGACTATTAGAGATATGGACTCGGGTTTTAGGTGTACTTCTATCGACCAGTTCTTAGGTTTAGTTTTCCTTAGAGGGGGGTTAGATGGACACTAGATTAGGTTCGAGTCATATAGTGGTAGTGGTAATTGTATATCAAATGAGTGGATAACACACATCCGTCTTTACTTTCACATTGTAATCATAATGATGCATGTTCTTACATATGCTGCTATAATCAGTATAAACTTTACCTGTTAGGACACCAGCACCATTACCGATGATGCGCATATTCCACGCACACTTATTTGCCGGCTCACACACATCATCATCGGTAATTGCTATGTCACGTACACTTTAGATTATATTATCTTTTATTGATAGAATCAGTTAACAACTTGACCGATATAATATTGTGATTATTCTCTGATGTTAGTATAGACATGATATTTATTACTTAGACATTCATGCATTCATATTTTCATGTTATCATGCAGTATTATGGGCATATGCCGACACTTATCATATACTTACTCATGATTTTGAGATTTGGGTTTCTATGAGATTTCTGGATTTTTGGGGAAAACCGCAAGAATATATAAAAACTTCTCTCTCTCTCTCCTCTTCTCTTTTTAAAATAAGATGCGGTTTTCTCGTGATGTATGTGTCGTCCACCATGAGATTTCATGTTTTCTGTTGGATTTCGAGACCCGATTCGAGGAGTGGATGAACCATCTCGGGTACATGGTGGGCCCGGTATGGTACCTCGGGGCAAAAGATCGAGTTGTAGACGATGAGCCTGGCAGGGGAAGGCTACCTACCGGTGATGTCTGGCGCGGCGGATATCCGGAGGATACCGACCGTTGTCGTGAGATTTGATGATATGGGCCGATCCGGACTGACGGAGCCCGAGGTATTGAGACTATGAGACTTGAGATTTACATGTTTGTGTCGATACTTGACACGGATTTCCATGGATTTTATTGTTGAGATTTCAGATTCCTATACACATTTTACTATAATAACAGTTAAAGATTTCTTATACAGATATATCTGGATTTCAGGATTGATTATTTTATATTCATGGTGCATGCATATCCATTCATATGGCATAGTATTATATGAGGCACTGACACGAGCACGGAGTATCTGCATTTACACGTAGTTTTACCCTGCTATTACTAGATGATAGGGATATTATAGTGTATTATTATGACCTAAGATAGCGTCGTGCATTCGATTTCTTTTCGTAGATGTCTTCTACTCACGAGTTGGCAACTCACCCCCGTTGTGCCAAATTTTATTACAGGTTCGATGTACAGGTTTCCCTGGCAGCTTGCTGGCACATCATTTCATTCAGGGTAACTTGCACGGTAGGTTGGTTCACTTGTATCTGAACCACCATTGTACTTTTATTCATTCATTTGTATCTAGTAAGCTCCATCAACCTGATTGATAGAATATGTGCGTGTTCAAGTTTTAGTTTAAATACCGCAATCAAGACGGTTTCGCTTGTAGCTAGCAGGTTGAGTACGGGTCGTCCGCAGGGAGATGAGAGTGTTTTTCTATGTGTTTTAACGAGTTAAGTCCGAGAGTTCAGAGTTGTTTGTGATTATCTAAGTGTTAAGTTGATGTTTTAAAGAGAGCTTGTTAGGGTTAGAATTAGGTTAGTTTGAGTTAGGAGTCTCCACATCTTTCGTTGCCCCTCTTAATATCGGTATTACGGTAATAGGCAACAGCGGGGATTAGCACGACTAGGAAGGAACTTGCGAGTATAAGCTAGGCTTTCCAACGCATAAGTCCTTCCTTTTGGTGCTTGTCCGTCCGTTCTTGGCTCTTAGCCATAACCTCCGGTTAATTCAACCACAACCGGTCTCACTGCGGAATCACCGCTATCATGTAGGATAGGGTGCCGTAAGGAGCGGATTGTGGTTCAATTAACGGGAGTCGATTTAAGCTGTTGGGCAAGGAAAGAGTGAGAGAGATTTCCTTCTCTCAAACTTTCCTTATCCTACCCTAACAAGTATGAACTACTCACACTTCATGATAAGGAAAAACAAAACAAAACAAAAGAGGAAGATAGAAAGAAGGAGATTAGAAGAATACGACTAACTATTTGCGACCTCACCTTGGCGAGGATCAAGCGTAAGCATCATTGTCGTATGTAAGGATAAAGAAAAAAGAGAAGAAAGAAACAACAAGGAAATAACAACAACTACTTAACGAATTTAAAGTTACAACAATTATAGCAAAAGTAAGACAAGCATGATAATAAAATGATCTTCTTTATTCACCATTCCTCACTCACAAAGCTCACTACAAGTTTAATGGAGAAGAGATGAGAAGAAGAAGAACATGTAAACTAAAACCTAGCAAAAAGAAAATACAAGAATGGACCCTTTCCTTCACAAAGTTCTGGGCTATTTATAGGCTGGAGAATGGAAACCTAGGGCAACCACCAGAACAAAAACGAAAATACCAAAATACCCCCAAAATCCCTGCACATGCGGCGCCTATATGGCCGCGGATCCGCGGCCTAGACCCCCATTTGACCGCGGATCCGCGGCCCTTTGGTTGAGTTGGGCCCCCCAATTTGCTGTGGTTGCCTGGTCCTCTGTGCCCTTTATTCTGGTATCTGTATTTTTTCCTAATTTCTTCACGAATTTTCCAGAATTTCTGTTGAGGGAAAGGTGGACTTTTTGTAAAGATTTGGTATGATTGCCTCGAGCTCCGCGTAGATTTCTTGGAACTTGTTGTTGCCATTGAGCCTTGTGCATGAAGGTGACAAACGATTTGCCATTTTGTCTTCCTAAACTGGTATCTGGCAACATACGGATGAAGAGCGGAGACCGTGTTTTATCTGTGGTTGGCAGGAACCCGGATTTTTTCGTGTTTTCCATGAATTCCACCGTTTTAGAACCGAGAACCTGTATCCTGCAATTGACTAGCAAACACGGCTCAAGAGTATCTACCGATATGCAATGTGATAAAAATTGGGCGGTATGGAAATGCAAAAATCTGATATGAACAAATACCCCCAAACTTATCATTTGCTCGTCCCGAGCAAAGCCCATTTATTCACAAAAAATTTCCTAACCTCAATTTCGCAGGGAACGCGATTGCACTGAGCATGTGCAACAAGCCGTTAAACCTCTAGGTGTCCCTAGTAGGAGGAGTGTTGTCTCCTGAGGGTTTTCAGCGGATACTACCCACAAAATCCGGTCAAGTAGGTTTTGTAAAATAACTAAGATTCAAACCCTAAAGTTTTGTTTTTAGAAAATAACAATTCTGTAATCCTAAGTCTAGACCATCGAACCTTTATTTTTCACACCTCGCTTCTTGTTTAACTACAGATTTTATATGTCTTTACGTGCAGTGCGAATAGTGTCGTTAAGTTCCAGAAGGATCGATTAAAGTCATCATGTCGCACAATAAAGCCCAGATAACAATTTTAAAAGGATCACATAAGTTTTATAAAGAGTTAAGCATTTTCAAGTTTCGTTTTCCAGTAAGGTTTCAACTTCAGAATTTCTATCTTCTTTAACAGGAAACTAAGTCGTATTTTTCACTCCACCTTTTTCTTGTTTTCATTTCATACACACCTCTGTGAACGTGCAATAGTCTTTATCACAGAATAAAACCTTCATATCTCCGCTAAAATTTTTTTTTTATAAAAGCCTGTCTTTTATCAAGATTATTCTCACACAAACAACCGTTAGGAATTTTAACTCGGAGAGAACACTTGCTTGACTTTGTTTTAAACTGGACTTTCTAGGCTTCTTAGCGAGCTTTGGGCCAATGCACCCAAATCAGTTGGATTTAGGGCATTAGGTGTAGAAACACCCCAGCGGACTTAATTACTCAAGTTACCTAGGTCCAAAAACAAAAGACAGTTTGGCGTGAAAATCAGATGATTTAATACGAACGGAGATATAACCGGCAGTTCAATTATTTTTTTTTTGGATAAAAGAAGTGTTTAGTGGGTTTGGTGTGTAATCATTCCAATCATGTTTCAGATGGGTTATTTTTCAGACTTAGCTCCAATTACGGCATCAATAACATTCCTTCATATTCGCTTTACTTCATAAACTATTCTTGACATTACTTATTTCAGAACAAACCTATTTGATCCTCAGAAAATCATTTATCTGTTTAAAAGTTTAAACATGAAAGACTTGTCATCTAATTCCCAAAATCTTACGACACGTGTAGTGTGATGTAAAGACGTATATCAGCTATAGTTAACTTCAAAGGAGAGTTATCTTTCAGGTTTTCAAAATCCAAACATAAGATTTAGTTATTCCTATTTTTTTCAAACGAAAACCGTCGAATGTTGAATCAGAGTTCTTCCACAAGCTTACTTGACAAAAAAGTTTTTATATTTTAAGAAAATTTTCAGATTTTTATGGATTTTATGGATTTTAATATGCAGATGCAAAATATACACATGAATGCGAAGGTAAGAAATGCGTACCGAGCGTACCCCCAAACTTGAATTGGACAGTGTCCTCACTGTCGTTGCATGAAGAGATCATTTGAAGGGTCAAAATTGTCGGTTAGCGATATACAAATTTTTATTTGTTTTTGTTTTTAGAGAAAAAAGAAAAAGAATATACACAAATATATACAAAATGGTTTGTACATACCCCCAAACTTATTTGGAACAGTGTCCACTGTTCTTGGCTGGATAACCGAAGTTTGGAGGTAGGCAGAGGAAGATCATTCAGGGTAAACAGGCTCCTGTAAGAACAGGAGCTCCTCTGTTGGTTCGGCGCTAAGGTATGGTTTGCATCGGTGTCCAGTTACTTTGAAAAGTGAACCGTCCTTTGGATTTTCCAAATCCACGGCGCCCTGCGGATACACATTCCGCACAAAATACGGCCCTTTCCAGCGAGATCTGAGCTTTCCAGGATGGAAGTGAAGTCAGGTGTCGTAAAGAAGTACCTGCTGACCAGGTACGAAGGTTTTGCGCAAAAGGTGTTTATCATGAAACACCTTCGTTCGATTCTTAACGACAACCGCGTTATCGTAAGCCTCATCCCTAAGCTCATTCAGTTCGTTCAACTGCAGCTTCCGATGGCTGCCCGCATCCTCAAGAGATAGATTCAGCTCCTTTATCGCCCAAAATGCGCGATGCTCTATTTCGACAGGTAGGTGGCAGGCTTTTCCGTACACAAGCCGATAGGGAGACATGCCAAGGTCGGTCTTATAAGCGGTTCTAAATGCCCAAAGGGCATCAGTGAGTTTTAGCGACCAATCCTTACGGTTCCTGGAAACCGTCTTCTCCAGTATCTGCTTGATTTGCCGATTTGAAACTTCGGCCTGCCCGCAGGTTTGGGGGTGGTAGGGCGTAGAAAGCTTATGATTAATGGAATATTTCCGCATCAAGGCCTCGAAAGTCCTATTGCAGAAATGACTTCCATTGTCGCTAATGATCGCTCGAGGGTGGCCAAACCGGGAGAAAATGTTTTCTTTAAGGAACCTAACGACAACTTTGTTGTCGTTAGTCCGGCTCGGCACAGCCTCGACCCATTTAGAGACGTAATCAACAGCTAGAAGGATGTACAAGTTCCCAAAAGAGCTGGGAAACGGCCCCATGAAATCTATCCCCCAAATATCGAAAATCTCCACAACCAAGATCGGTTGGAGCGGCATCTCGTTCCTCCGGGATATCCGGCCCATGTGTTGGCACCGGGAGCAAGTCTTGCAATAGTCATGAGCGTCTTTGAAGAGTTGTGGCTAGTAGAAACCACATTGCAAGATCTTCTCAGCTGTCTTTCTGGGCCCAAAATGCCCGCCACACGCTTGATCGTGGCAAAATGACAGCACACTCTTGAATTCCTCATCAGGGACACACCGACGAATAATCTGGTCGGGACAGTACTTGAACAAGTAGGGTTCGTCCCAGTAAAAGTGTTTTACTGGGGATAAGAAGCGAAGTCTGTCCTGACTCGACCATTCAGTCGGAAGTAATCCTGTGGCCAAATAGTTCACAATATCTGCGAACCAGGGTTCGCATGATACTGTCAAGAGCTGTTCATCCGGGAAAACGTCGTTGATCGGAATTGGAAGCGTAGGCGAAGAAGGAAGTCGTGAGAGATGGTCGGCAACCACGTTTTCACATCCTCGTTTGTCCTTAATGACAAGGTCAAACTCTTGAAGCAAGAGGATCCAACGGATTAACCGAGATTTTGCATCTTTCTTCGCAAAAAGATGGCGCAGAGCAGAATGGTCAGTGTAGACAATGACTGGAGAGCCGATGAGGTAGGGCCTGAACTTTTCTAAAGCAAATACAACAGCTAAGAATTCCTTCTCAGTTGTTGTATAGTTGAGTTGGGCATCGTTCAGGGTTCGGCTAGCGTAATAGATTACGTGCGGCATTTTGTTGATGTGTTGTCCAAGGACAGCACCAATGGCAAAGTCGGATGCATCGCACATAATCTCGAATGGGTGCGTCCAGTCAGGTGAAGAAAGAACGGGAGCAGAAGTGAGTGAGCGTTTCAGTGACTCGAAGGCAGTTACACAGCTCGAGTTGAAGTCGAAAGGCGTATCCTTGGCCAGCAAAAGAGTCAAGGGCCTAGCAATCTTGCTAAAGTCCTTGATGAACCGTCTATAGAAACCGGCATGGCCAAGGAAGGCTCCGATATCTCTGACGCATCGGGGAGGAGGCAGATTGGAAATGACCTCAATCTTTGCTTTGTCAACCTCTATGCCATTTTGCGAGATGATATGTCCTAAGACAATACCTTCGCGCACCATGAAGTGGCATTTCTCCCAGTTCAGAGTGAGATTCTTGTCCTTACATCGGGTAAGGACAGCGTCAAGATGCAGCAAACACTCGTTGAAGGAATCGCCGAAGATGGAGAAGTCATCCATGAAAATCTCCAGAAATTTTTCCACTATGTCTGAGAAAATTCCCATCATACACCGCTGGAAGGTAGCGGGCGCATTGCATAACCCAAAGGGCATGCGACGATATGCAAACGTGCCGAAAGGACAAGTGAAAGTGGTCTTGTCCTGGTCTTTTTCGGCGATGGGAATTTGATTATAGCCGGAGTAGCCATCAAGAAAGCAGTAGTACTCGTGTCCGGCCAATCGTTCAAGCATCTGGTCAATGAAAGGTAGCGGAAAGTGGTCTTTCCGCGTTGCGGCGTTGAGTTTTCTGTAATCAATGCAAACTCGCCACCCAGTTTGGGTGCGAGTAGGGATTAACTCGTTCGCCTCGTTAGTGATGACCGTGATGCCCGACTTCTTGGGGACAACATGAATGGGGCTAACCCACTGGCTATCAGAGATAGGGTAAATGATACCACTATCTAGACATTTGACGATCTCCTTCTTCACAGCCTCCTTCATGACTGGATTAAGACGTCTTTGTGGATCCCGGGCTGGTTTGGCATCATCCATCAGATGAATGTGATGCTCAACGATCAGGGGACTAATCCCCTTGATGTCCGCCATGGACCAGCCAAAAGCTTGCCTGTTGCTGTGCAAGACCGCGAGAAGGGCTTTCTCTTGCTCGGGAGCTAGAGAAGCCGAAATGATGACAGGGAGGGTCTCGTTCTCACCTAAGTAAGCGTACTTAAGGTGAGACGGCAACGGCTTGAGTTCGAGCGTTGGAGGTGAAACGATGGAAGGCAAGACTGGTGCAAAGGTCTCGAACTCAAAGGACTCCAGCAAAGGTTCAAAACGAGTGTAGGCAACCGAGTCGGATGGTTCAGGTAACTCATCCGGAAAGTCGAAGGATTCAAACTCGGGTTGTGCGCAGCTAAGATCGTTTGAGAACGTGAAACACTCGTAGTCGTTGTCGGGCGCAGAAACAGCAGCAGGTTCGAAGAGAAACGCACTAGTGGCGTCAAGATTATCGTGATCAAACAGAAACTCTTCGAATTCACACTCTTCTGGGGTGATCTCCTGGATCGAGCAGACGTCCAGTATATGAGCATTAGGTTCGGCGGGCTGATTCCCCAACCTAAAAATGTTGAGTTCAATCGTCATATTTCCAAAAGAGAGGTTCATCGAACCATTGCGACAATTGATCACAGCATTTGAGGTTGCGAGAAATGGGCGACCGAGTATCACCGGAATTTGATTCCGGGGGTTAGCTACAGGCTGTGTATCTAATACAATGAAGTCAACGGGGAATATGAAGTCCCCGACTCTTATCAACACATCCTCTAGCTCACCCCTAGGATGGGTGATCGATCGGTCGGCCATTTGGAGAGTGCAGTGTGTGGGTTTCAACTCTCCGACGCCTAATTGCTCGTATACTGAATACGGAAGCAGGTTAACACTGGCACCAAGATCTAATAGTGCGCGGTTGATGTTCTTATCCCCAATGGTAATTGAAATCGTAGGACAGCCAGGGTCCTTCCGTTTTTGTGGTAAAGATTGGGTAAGGGCATCACTCACAGCACTAGCCAAGAAAACTTTCTTGGGTACCTGAAACTTCCTCTTTTTCGTGCACAAGTCCTTTAAGATTTTCGCGTAGGACGGGACTTGTTGGACAGCATCTAAAAGAGGAATGTTAATGTTAACCTGCTTAAATAACTCCAGAATCGTCTCCATTTGAGGATTTTGTTTGTTAGACCTCAACCGGTTTGGAAATGGAACATTTTGAAAATTGGTTGAGTCTAATGCTGGAGGAGGAGATTGTGGAGTTGGAACGGATCCCAAAATAGGTGTCTTCGTGGAGTGAGAAGTGGGTCCGTTCAGAGCAGAAGAAGAGGGAGGGGAGCCTTGTGAAGAACGGAGAATAGGCTCAGAAGACGAAGAAGAAGAAGAAGAAGAAGAAGAAGCAGCGGCCGGGGTGTCATCGTTGATCCGTTTTCCAATGTTGTTTTGCAGCATCCTCCCCGATCTCAGTGTGGTCACGGCACTCACATTATGGTTTTGTTGTTCAAGAGCAACATGTGCATTATGTGGGTGACTGGGATTTGGAAGTGGCTGGGACGGGAGCTTTCCCTTTTCTCGCTCGCTTAAGGCCGCGTTTAGCTGTGCAATCTGGGCCTCGATGGTCTTGATGCTTTGCCCGTGTGCGGCAGTGTGTTGCACTAAAGATTGAATGGAAGACTGGATGTTGGCGGTGGATTGAGTCGATTGTTTAACAAACGCCTCCAGACTTCGCTCGAGCGAGGAAACCTTATCGTTGTTTGACGGAACAAAGTTGTTTGGTGGAAAAGAATTGTTGGGTGCAAAGTTGTTCGTCTGATTTTGGAAAGGTTGGGGTTGGAAGGGCTGCTGACATTGATGTTGAGTTTGTTGTTGCGCTTGTTGTTGCGGCGGAGGGGCCCTTTGGAAATTGTTGCCCTGGAATTGATTCTGATTCTGATTCCAGGCGAAATTGGGGTGGTTCCTCCAACCGGGATTGTAGGTGGAAGAGTATGGATCATTCCTCGGTCTTTGCTGGAATGCAGCATTAACCTGATCCTGTCCTTGCGAGGGTGGATTGTAAGGACACTCTTCGGTCAAGTGGGAAGGATCGGAACAACAAGCGCAGATGGTACGAAGGGGGAGAACAGGGGCAGGAGCAGGAGAAGAAAATTTGCTCTCTATCGCTTCAAGCTTTCTTGTTATTGCAGCCATTTCAGCTTTCATCGCAATAGAGACGTCAAGTTGGTGGATTCCTACCCTAGACTGACCGGTAGAAGTGGAGGTAGAAGAAGAAGAAGAAGTCGGTCTGGTGCTCTCCCACTGTAGCGTTTGCTCCGCAAGGTCGTCAAAGAACTGCCACGCTTCCTCGTCAGATTTGGATAGGAAGTGGCCCTGACAGATGGTTTCCAATAACTGCTTCGTTGCTGGGTTCAGTCCCTCGTATAAGGTTTGGCAGAGTTGCCATTTCTCTATACCGTGGTGAGGACACTGAACAAGAAGGTCTTTGTACCGGTCAAAGCACTTCCAGAAGGGTTCAGAAGGAAGCTGGGAGAATTGGTTGATTTCATTTCGAATCCTTGCGGTTTTATGATTCGGATAAATTTTTTTCAGAAACGCTTTAACAAACTCGTCCCAGCTGGTGATTGAGTGGGAAGCGGTGCTATACAGCCATTTTTCAGCGAGATCGCATAAAGTGAACGGAATGACCCGTAGACGTATAGCATCGTCCGACAGCTGGGTGGTTTTCATCATGGCACAGACGTTTTGAAATTTGTCAATGAAGATATAGGCATCTTCAGATTCAAGCCCATGAAAACGTGGAAGCATGTTGATGAAATGGGGCTTAATTTCAAAGTTGTCCCCATTGGCCGGAGGAAGAGAAAGGCAGGTGGGAAGTGCAGAACGGGTGGGATAGAAACAATCCTGGAGCGCGATTCGCTGCGGCGCTACAACAGGCGGAGGTGGTGGGAGATTGGTCTCCGTAGGAGGTGGAGCCAATCCAGCGGTGGTCAAAGAGATGTTCGGATTAAATCCCGACATCGCGGAAGAAGAGGTTGGTGAAGGTGAAGGTGAAGATGTATGAACAGAATTCCGGTCAACGTCGGAGTTGGCCGGCAAAGGAAGGGGTGAAAGAGGAGTGGACGGAGTATCGACTTCGGAGTCGATCGCGTAGTCGGTAGCGACTAACGTAACGCGGACTAGACGGGCGCTAGTGTCCCGAGTCCAAGCGGACATACACTAAACGAGTTTAGTATAGTCAAAGTGGAGAAGGTGAGGGTAAGAAAACGTCAATGGAGAAAGGCGATGGGTGGTGGGTGAGAAAATGGATTTGGCGACAAAGGGCAAGTTTTTATAAAAGTTTTTTTTGATTTTTTTTTTTTGTTTTTAGAAAGAGATTTACAGAAATATGTACGGAAATACGGCTTAAGCAATCACAAACAAGATATGCACAATCACACCTAGATCTAGGGTAACCTAGGTCTACTAGACCTGCTCCTGAACTTGATTGTCGAAGTTAAACAGTGCCGAGAAACGGGCTTAAAAATACACTGATCACGAGGCCAGGTAAGTGCAGAGATAAGGGGAGGTTGTCCAACGCTTTCGCGAAGTTCCTTAATTAAATAACCCTTTCTCTTTCGGCGGTTGCGCCTTTAACACTTTCCTAGACACCCCGTAAACAATGTACCGTTAAGCGAGGTTCTAAACACGGTTTATCTTCTCCTAATGAGCGCGAAGTCCTTAGGGCTGAAGTCTAGTATTTTTTAATTTACAATGGACAATGCATATGCTTTTGTGATTTTTGGGGTCCTGGGAAGGGTGATGAAATCCCCACCCAATCTGGATTGGTTTCAAGCCCCTTAAGTCCGTATTAAAGAATGCAAAGCAGTAACAAATCAACTGCAAACAATTTTTATTTTGCAGCGCAAAGAATCCTGCACAAGAACAGTTTATTGGAAGGGGGAGAAGAATTTGCGCAAAGAAATCTGCAGAAAACACAGTTCAGTGGAGTTCAGAGGAGAGGAGAGGAGCAGAGAGACTTACAGAGAAGAGATGGCAGCCCAAGGCCACCAAATGGCCGCGGATCCGCGGCCTAAGCCCACTATTGCCGCGGATCCGCGGCGGAAATGAGGAGTTGGCTCTTCATTTTTCTGGTGTGGGCTGTTTTTGGTGTCCTCTGCTTGTCTGGATGTACTGAAGTTTTACTTGCTCACTGTACCTACTCCAGATTTCTACAGTAGACCGTTTGCTTTGTTTTGTCCGTCGCGGTGTAGCCGCGAAATGTGGGTCTATCTTCCCACGTCTTTGGCACTGTACTTGAACTCCGTATTTTCAACGTCTTGGCCACTGAACTCGAAACTTGTATTTTCCTGCACACTTGCACAAAAGCTAATCAAAAATAACAAGATGATTTTTTTTTACAAGTATATTTTTTTTTGTTTTTTTTTTTTGGTTATATTTATACTTACAAATTAACCCGAAATTACACAAGGAAATAAACTACCGTCTCCCCGTCAACGGCGCCATTTGATTGATAGAATATGTGCGTGTTCAAGTTTTAGTTTAAATACTGCAATCAAGACGGTTTCGCTTGTAGCTAGCCGGTTGAGTACGGGTCATCCGCAGGGAGATGGGAGTGTTTTTCTATGTGTTTTAACGAGTTAAGTCCGAGAGTTCAGAGTTGTTTGTGATTATCTAAGTGTTAAGTTGATGTTTTAAAGAGAGCTTGTTAGGGTTAGGATTATGTTAGTTTGAGTTAGGAGTCTCCACATCTTTCGTTGCCCCTCTTAATATCGGTGTTACGGTAATCGGCAACAACGGGGATTAGCACGACTAGGAAGGAACTTGCGAGTATAAGCTAGGCTTTCCAACGCATAAGTCCTTCCTTTTGGTGCTTGTCCGTCCGTTCTTGGCTCTTAGCCATAACCTCCGGTTAATTCAACCACAACCGGTCTCACTGCGGAATCACCGCTATCATGTAGGATAGGGTGCCGTAAGGAGCGGATTGTGGTTCAATTAACGGGAGTCGATTTAAGCTGTTGGGCAAGGAAAGAGTAAGAGAGATTTCCTTCTCTCAAACTTCCCTTATCCTACCCTAACAAGTATGAACTACTCACACTTCATGATAAGGAAAAACAAAACAAAACAAAAGAGGAAGATAGAAAGAAGGAGATTAGAAGAATACGACTAACTATTTGCGACCTCACCTTGGCGAGGATCAAGCGTAAGCATCATTGTCGTATGTAAGGATAAAGAAAAAAGAGAAGTAAGAAACAACAAGGAAATAACAACAACTACTTAACGAATTTAAAGTTACAACAATTATAGCAAAAGTAAGACAAGCATGATAATAAAATGATCTTCTTTATTCACCATTCCTCACTCACAAAGCTCACTACAAGTTTAATGGAGAAGAGATGAGAAGAAGAAGAACATGTAAACTAAAACCTAGCAAATAGAAAATACAAGAATGGACCCTTTCCTGCACAAAGTTCTGGGCTATTTATAGGCTGGAGAATGGAAACCTAGGGCAACCACCAGAACAAAAACGAAAATACCAAAATACCCCCAAAATCCCTGCACATGCGGCGCCTATATGGCCGCGGATCCGCGGCCTAGACCCCCATTTGGCCGCGGATCCGCGGCCCTTTGGTTGAGTTGGGCCCCCCAATTTGCTGTGGTTGCCTGGTCCTCTGTGCCCTTTATTCTGGTATCTGTATTTTTTCCTAATTTCTTCACGAATTTTCCAGAATTTCTGTTGAGGGAAAGGTGGACTTTTTGTAAAGATTTGGTATGATTGCCTCGAGCTCCGCGTAGATTTCTTGGAACTTGTTGTTGCCATTGAGCCTTGTGCATGAAGGTGACAAACGATTTGCCATTTTGTCTTCCTAAACTGGTATCTGGCAACATACGGATGAAGAGCGGAGACCGTGTTTTATCTGTGGTTGGCAGGAACCCGGATTTTGTCGTGTTTTCCATGAATTCCACCGTTTTAGAACCGAGAACCTGTATCCTGCAATTGACTAGCAAACACGGCTCAAGAGTATCTACCGATATGCAATGTGATAAAAATTGGGCGGTATGGAAATGCAAAAATCTGATATGAACACAACCATACTTGTATTACTTGATAAGTTTATTGGACCGGTTATTTATTTCGACCTTAGAGTCGGGCATGTATTATTCTGATCTGGTGGTTTTGTTTTGTTTTGAGTTTTGAGCCTCGCCCTTTGGCGTTGTATATTATTGTGCTTGTTGTGGTTGTTTCCGCCTGTTGGCGTTGAGCTAGCTCCCGTTTGGGGATGCTTTTTACTGTTTATGTATATTATACTTGTTGTACCCATTTGGGGGCCAGTTTTTATAGAGGAGACTCTGCCGAAATTTTTGAGAAAATTTGCTGATGCTTTTAAACTTGTTTTTCTTCATGTTTTCTTTTCTTCTTCTTCTTTTTTTTATGGTTTAGATTTCTGGGCTTCGGCTTACTTAGGTTACGTTGCGCCTCTAGACGTTTCGTAATCTAAGTGCCGGTCACGTTCCGTACTTTCGGGTCGTGACAAAGTTGGTATCAGAGCGCTAGGTTTAACCTTGTATAAGTCTAGGTGACCCTTGGTTGATGGAGTAGGCGATTTAGGTAGAGTAACGTACCGTGGGTATGGTCCGCGGCATACTTATGATACGCTACTCTGCTTAAGGAGCCTTAGGATGTACAATTGTTTGCACCGTATTCCATTCGTTCTTTTGATCTATCTTCGTCAATGTTGGAGGGTGGTTTCTGTTACCACGGGCACACTGGCAGAGGGAGCTGCGGCTCGAATGCGATAACCATTAGGGTATCGTTCATTCTTGAGGATTGGAGCATTGTTTAGCGTGCGGACGAAGGGTATTCATATGGTGTCCAGGCGAAGTTAAAAGGTTCGAACGATTATCAGAAAAACCATTTTCCTAAGTTTAAAGTATTCGGAAGAACATGCAGGTATTTCGATGGACCCTCTAGAAGAATGAAACCCTAACTCGACATAATGACCACGAGAACGCCCTTGAACCTTAGGGTTTACGACAGTTCCGCGGTGTCATTAGTGAGGCTTGGGTTTGCCCTTCTACGGCTGGACCATCGATGCTGGGGTATGTACCGGATATTTTTTAAACTGTACTTGAGTGTTGAGCTCTAGGGGAATTATGGGATTTTGATGGATCGATCGAAAAGTTTAATGTAGTCCGGATATCAAGTGAAGGGATCGACTATGTGGAAGACTCTAGATATGAGTATTGCCATGGGTAGCACAGTCAACACAGCTACGAAGAGACGAGTTCGAAGCAATCGACATCAGAGGAAAGAGGCGGACATCGACGATAGTGTTTACGATTGTGATTTAGTGATTTGAATTTCATATTTTCGTTGATTGGATTTTGGTATTTTGAGGACTTTGTTCTACGATTGGTATTTCATGTGTGTACCTTCATTTCATTCTATTTATGTTTCATATATCAGTTGTATTGATGTTGTTTAGTACACACCCAGTACACTTGATTTGGTTTTATATATTTTGAGATTTTTGATTTGATTTCGTGCATAGGGGTTACACATGATTTTGACATATGTTTCGACCTAGTTTTCATGCATTTTTGTGCTGTGATTTCAATTTTGGTATTCGATGTATGTTTTCGTGCACCATGTGCACCTGATTAGGATTCTTGTGCATATTTGGCGCACTTGATGCGATTTTGTGCACACCAGATGCACTAAATCGGGGTTTTATGCAGATTAGATGCACCTGATATTAAGTCGTGCATGCCCGTTGCACTTGACAGATGTTTTTGGTGCACACCTGTTGCACTGAGTTTTGTTTTTGTGTATTTATGGCATCTGTATTTGGTTTCGATTTCAGTGCGCACAGGACGCACATGATATTTTCATGATATTATTGGGATTGATTTCAGTTTGAGCAGTATGTTTCATAATCATTATTATTTGATTTAGTAACCAGGCGGGACGTGTATGTTAAATAAAAAAAATATATATATAGCTATTTTTTTAAAAAAATAAACGTCCGCTACTTATGCCGTGACACGTGCATTGCACGGCGATTTTCAAGAGGGTTTTTGTATGCTTCTTTATTATGATGTTTAGGCGATTTTACTAGGATGCGAACTATATATAAGTTATAGATTGATGTATATTATGATGGTTTTCATACTGGGTTTTGATATTTTATTCTCGCCATAACTCTGATGATTGTGTTATGCTTGACGGAGTTGATTTTAGTTATGTATTGATGATTTCGGAGCCCCGACGATTTGAGTGTTTGCTAAATATTTTAATATTTGGAGGGGGAGTTTTAATTTAAATTCGGGGACCGAATTTCTTAAAGGGGGGAAGATTATAACGTTTTAAAAATAATTAAATAAATAATTAAATGAATAAAATTGTTTAAGTGAATTTTATGATTTTCGGCAAAGTAAAATGTATTTTTCGTAAAACCTAGCCGTGATTGTTTTTCATTATAATTTCAAAAATACCTATTTTAATTATGTAATTACTAGTAAATGGTGTTTATTTAGCCACTTATAAATTTTTAGTTTAATTAAATATTTTTCCTAAATTAATTATTTTAAATACTAACATAAGCTTTATTTTTACACTAAATTAGTGTAAATTACAAATTTAAATGGTTTTAATTTGTAAAAATGAACCATGGCATGTTAGAATTTAGTGTGTATCATGCAAAATTTATTTGCAAATTTTTCCTATTTTCTAGAGCTTTCTTGAGTTGCTATAGTAAAGAAATAAAAGAAAAATAAAGAAATGCATGAAAAGACATAATGAAGTGATATTTTGGTGGAGACTTCTACACAACTTTTGTCACTCTCTTCCTTCTCTCCCTCACCTCCAAAAATGGCCGGCCTCACCCCCCATGGTAGCCCCCATTTTCCTCATTTTATTTTGCTCCAAAATTCATCAAAAATACATCAAAAATTCAATTAAAATTCCACAAAATCCTAATAAATTCCTACCCTTTGTTCTTTGCTCTTCTTTACATGGATTTTGGAGTGGGAAAGCATGCATTTTGGAGGCTCATTTTCATGTTTGGATTTCATATTTTGAAGGTATAAATTTCCTTCTTTTGTTTTATTTCTATTAGATGTTTCTTTTAAAGCATAATTAGATTTATTAAATTAATTCTAGTTGCAAATTTTAAAATTCAAGTTAGGGTTTGTAAATTCAAGTTGTGGTTTTTATTAATTAAATAAGGTTATAATAGCTAGTTTAACATCTTTTAGAGTGGAAAAATCTTGCATGGTTGTTGTATAATAAATTGTTTATTCAAATTGTTTTAATCAAGCTATTTAGCTAACTAGATTTTTCTAAAATGTGTTTGTGGGTAAAATAAAATTCTTATTAAGGTTGTTATCATTAGATAGTAGTTTTAATGAGAATATTAGCATGTTAATGGAAAGAAAAACTTAGTTTGATCACTAGTTTCCTTTGATAATTGGAAAATAGTAATAAAATGCTAGTATTTTGTAAACTAGATTTTGGAAATTCCTATATAAATGAAATTAAAAATATAATCATGGTTTCATTATATCATTATCATCATGAATTGTAGTTTAATACATTAATTCATGCAAAATCACGTTTTGTGGTGGAATTGTGGTATTTTACTTGAAAAATGTTGAAAATTGTTAAAGGTTGCAAACTAGAAATTTCAAATTAATACAAAATTGTGTAATAAAAATATAGTAATGGTTTGTATAGTCTAGTTATGCTATTTAATGAGTTTTATAACCATTGGTTTCATTTAAATGTCAAGTTTTGATGAAAAACGGTAAATTGGTATTTCGGGTTTTACGAAATTGGACGGTTTGATGGATTTTAGGGTTTCGATGGATTTAATCATGTTTTATAATTTAAGTAATGTGTTTTAAAACTACGAGTTATTTGTTGATGTTTATCTCGATCCATCGGAGTTTGTACGCCGATATCGAGCGATATTTGGTTCTTTTGCGTGGACGGGACATAGGTTTTAACCTATGCCGGTTCATTGCGTCGTTTTGACTTTTGTATGTGGTTCAATTTACAATGCTATTTATATGTTTGCATTTAGGTACCCCTCACGTGGACCGCGGGCGATGAAGAGGAGGATGGCGACACCGTCTTTGGCAGACATGGACCAGGTGAGTAGATGCATATCTACGGGGGAAAGTCGGGTGGATGGCGTTTAGCACCCCCGCAACGTAGAATAGGAATAGTACTTATTGACATTAGGAAACCAGATGTGACCCTAGATTCTTAATGAGTAGGACCCTAGTAATTACCCTAGGCTGGACTAGACTGATTTAGGAAAACCATATCAGAGGATGAGTACCTTGGAAGAGGTTCGTAGGTTTCAGGTAGAAACACACACACGCACACACTGAAACACGACATGGTGTATACGTGTATGTGTATATATATATATATAGGACGAGGTATAGGTATATATATATACAACACGTATATGGGATACATTGATGTGATATGATATCCGAGGTATGATGAAACAGTGTAACTGGGCTTGATGCCGTGATTCTTGGCTATACAGTCGTATTAAGTGTTAGCGGATCATTAGAGAATGAGATAATGAACATGTGTACATAAATTATAATGGGTGGTGATGATGTTGAGGTACATAGGACTCTAAAATAGTACCCGGACTATAACTTGTGACTGATCACGATATGATATATGTATGACTTGATTACGACATCATATAGGTGTGACCTGATGTCGATATCATATATGTGTGACTTGATGACGATATGATATCAGTATGACTTAATCACAATATAATACATATGACATGATATTTCTGAGGATAAACTAATGATGTATATTTATGATGGCAATGATATATGTTTGATGTATGCGATTACAGTATAGCACCTTGATCTTGACACTTGTTGATGATAAAATTATACGAATAATGAGACACGTAGGTGACACTTGACCCGTACCTCGATATTGTGATGACGTACGATGGATTTTACCGTACAAGGCATAGATGTGATGATTGATCCGCACTCCTGATTTGAGGAAGTCGTACTATGTACGTGACGCTAGTGAGGCAGGATCGCCGACTATTAGAGATATGGACTCGGGTTTTAGGTGTACTTCTATCGACCAGTTCTTAGGTTTAGTTTTCCTTAGAGGGGGGTTAGATGGACACTAGATTAGGTTCGAGTCATATAGTGGTAGTGGTAATTGTATATCAAATGAGTGGATAACACACATCCGTCTTTACTTTCACATTGTAATCATAATGATGCATGTTCTTACATATGCTGCTATAATCAGTATAAACTTTACCTGTTAGGACACCAGCACCATTACCGATGATGCGCATATTCCACGCACACTTATTTGCCGGCTCACACACATCATCATCGGTAATTGCTATGTCACGTACACTTTAGATTATATTATCTTTTATTGATAGAATCAGTTAACAACTTGACCGATATAATATTGTGATTATTCTCTGATGTTAGTATAGACATGATATTTATTACTTAGACATTCATGCATTCATATTTTCATGTTATCATGCAGTATTATGGGCATATGCCGACACTTATCATATACTTACTCATGATTTTGAGATTTGGGTTTCTATGAGATTTCTGGATTTTTGGGGAAAACCGCAAGAATATATAAAAACTTCTCTCTCTCTCTCCTCTTCTCTTTTTAAAATAAGATGCGGTTTTCTCGTGATGTATGTGTCGTCCACCATGAGATTTCATGTTTTCTGTTGGATTTCGAGACCCGATTCGAGGAGTGGATGAACCGTCTCGGGTACATGGTGGGCCCGGTATGGTACCCCGGGGCAAGAAGATCGAGTTGTAGACGATGAGCCTGGCAGGGGAAGGCTACCTACCGGTGATGTCTGGCGCGGCGGATATCCGGAGGATACCGACCTTTGTCGTGAGATTTGATGATATGGGCCGATCCGGACTGACGGAGCCCGAGGTATTGAGACTATGAGACTTGAGATTTACATGTTTGTGTCGATACTTGACACGGATTTCCATGGATTTTATTGTTGAGATTTCAGATTCCTATACACATTTTACTATAATAACAGTTAAAGATTTCTTATACAGATATATCTGGATTTCAGGATTGATTATTTTATATTCATGGTGCATGCATATCCATTCATATGGCATAGTATTATATGAGGCACTGACACGAGCACGGAGTATCTGCATTTACACGTAGTTTTACCCTGCTATTACTAGATGATAGGGATATTATAGTGTATTATTATGACCTAGGATAGCGTCGTGCATTCGATTTCTTTTCGTAGATGTCTTCTACTCACGAGTTGGCAACTCACCCCCGTTGTGCCAAATTTTATTACAGGTTCGATGTACAGATTTCCCTGGCAGCTTGCTGGCACATCATTTCATTCAGGGTGACTTGCACGGTAGGTTGGTTCACTTGTATCTGAACCACCATTGTACTTTTATTCATTCATTTGTATCTAGTAAGCTCCATCAACCATACTTGTATTACTTGATAAGTTTATTGGACCAGTTATTTATTTCGACCTTAGAGTCGCGCATGTATTATTCCGATCTGGTGGTTTTGTTTTCTTTTGAGTTTTGAGCCTCGCCCTTTGGCGTTGTATATTATTGTGCTTGTTGTGGTTGTTTCCGCCTGTTGGCGTTGAGCTAGCTCCCGTTTGGGGATGCTTTTTACTGTTTATGTATATTATAATTGTTGTACCCATTTGGGGGCCAGTTTTTATAGAGTAGACTCTGCCGAAATTTTTGAGAAAATTTGCTGATGCTTTTAAACTTGTTTTTCTTCATGTTTTCTTTTCTTCTTCTTTTTTTTATGGTTTAGATTTCTGGGCTTCGGCTTACTTAGGTTACGTTGCGCCTCTAGACGTTTCGTAATCTAAGTGCCGGTCACGTTCCGTACTTTCGGGTCGTGACACCCGCTCTGCCGTTAGTCACCTAACCTAACGGTGCACGAGGGGACATCGAGGCAAATGCGGATGGCATAAGTGTACGTCGTATTTATCTGTGATGTTTAGGTGTTTAAATGATGGGACTTCATTAATGTGATTAATGAAAGAAAAGAAACCTAAAAGATGTTGTGAAATCGAATTTTCAAAAACAGGTAGCTACAGTTCTTGCTTTGCATCGAGGTGTTCCTTGTAGAATATTCTGCACCTTATTCGATAAGGAAAGGGCCGAGATCCTTTCACCGGGAGTGACCCCTTTAGCAATGACTGGCAGATGCTACACCCCCTCGGTTTTGTCTTTTGATTGCTTTTCTAGTTCTTGCTTTGTACAGTGATATATATGATATATCCTGCACCTCATTTGCCGAGGAAAGAGCCGAGATCCCTTCACCGGGAGTGACCTCTTTAGCGAAACTAGCAAAAGCCTAAAAAACACTCCATTTTAAAATTATTTGATTCTACAACGATATCAAGTTCATTACGCAATAGGTTTTCAGAAAAACTTGTCGTAGCCCTCCGTCATTTCAGATAAGTCCTACTTAGTATTCGTGCTACGTTTATTGGCCTGCGTCAAGGCGTAGTGTGTGGTAGCTAACTAGTATTTATCTGCTTATGCATATGATGCAGATTCGATTAGGGTAGTCGTGCGACTTTGTTGGCCTGCGTTAAGGGTCGTGCGGGCGGGTTTAATTCAATCAAGAAATGACGGGTTGAACTTGACTAGCGCACTATGGTTTGTTGGCCTGCGTCAAGGTCATGGGACACTAGGGGCAAAATAATCGGGAATTTCAAGTGTTGAAATTTGCAATAAGATTGCATACCTTCTATGAGATAGTTGGATCCTGATACCCGCTGCGAGTAAGAGTTACTCTTGGAAGAATTTTACACATTACAATTAGCCGATCAAGTAGGTGTCTAGAAAGGTGTCAACGGGGTTACGCCTCTGGGAAAACGAGGTTTACTTTAATTAGGTCCGTACGAAAGCACGGGGAACCTCCCTCAAAGTACCGACACTGGCCTGGCTGAAAGATTGGCGAACTTGTAGTGTGTAATTAATCCCGGCTAGTCTTTCCTTTTAGGGTTAGAAGGAAGATTTAATAAAAAACAGTGGGAGCCATCCTGATTAGATAAGATAATAACCAATTTGATCTTGCAAGAGCGCACGCAGAGTGTTTTCTTCTCTCTCTCTCCAGGTAGCGACCATGTCATGCCTTAATCAAGATAATAAGATGGATGTATTGACCGAACCCGCTTGTTATACTGCGCTGGGAAACGTTGGTCCCGCTCCAACTTATAATTGTTATAAGATAGAGCAGGAAATAGGGGATTACCAGAATTCCCGTGCCGCCCAAACGAAGAAAGTGCATGATGATGCATCTTCTTCGGGTGTGTTATTGCAGAGAACTGTTTCTCAGTATCCTTTATGTCCTGGGTATGTGATACCGGATCAGGATCCCACATATGTAATTTGTTACATGGGCTACAGATAGGTAGAGAACAGGGAACGGGTGATAAGTTTCATGAGATAGAAACGGTGCAAGTGTTGCACCCAAGTCTGTTGGTAGTTATCACCCTGTATTACCAGAATACATTGATTCTGAACAAATGTTATTAGATACCGAACCTGATATACAACATCATATCAGTCTCTTTATTAGTAAAGAAGGATATAATTTTGTATTGTTGGATAATATTTTGAACATTTCCTATATCAAGAGTTGATCGGTTCAGGCACGTTATCTAAAAGCATTGACGTTCTAAATCAAACTACAGTTCTTAGTATACAGAACACACACAAGAGGAAGAGTTTAGAAATGAACGAATCCTTCTTGAGGTATTGAAGACTAGGTCATATCAATGCGACCCGACTAGCTGAAGTTACATATAGATGCATATTTAAATTAGTTTGAATTTATATCTTGTAAAACTTGCCAGTCATGTCACAGAGATAAGATGACCATAGCTCTGTTTATAGAAAACAGAGAAAGAGTTAGTGAACTCTTGGGATTAATACATGCTGATGTATGAAGGTCCCCTGTCTACACATGCCAAGATCGGTTCTTTGTACTTCATTACATTCTCTGATGATCTCTCAAGATTCATACATATGTTCCTGTTGAAACACAAGTCCGAAGTTTTTAAGATATTCACAGAATATAAGTTAGAAGTAGAGAACCAAAATGGGTATAAGTATTATGTCGTTTGATATGATCAGGGAGGAGAATACTTGAGCATGGGATCCCTGGACTATTCTAAAGGAGAATGAGATTCTCTCTCAGCATTACTCCTCCGAATACACCATAGCACGTCGGTGTATCGGGGTGGAGAAATCACACCTTATGTGATATGGTGTGCTCTATGATGAGTACTACTGAGTTTTCTATTTCCTTTTAGGGAGTTATGCATTTGCGAAGTTTCATACCTATTGAATAGGGTTCCGATCAAATCAGTTGCCTACCACTTCATATAAGATATGGAAAGGGAAGAGCCCATATCATACGTTTGTTAAGATTTGGGGTTGTCCAGCTTATGTCTAAAAGCATAATCCGGACAAGCTCGAGGCAAAGTTAGTTCTGTGGAAGTTTGTTGGATATCCCAAGCATTCGCAAAGGAATATCTTCTACCCAACCGAGGAACAAAAGATGTTTTGTTTCTCAGCATGCCACCTTTGTGAAAGGGAATTTCTTGTGAAGAAATTAGTGGTCATGAGGTAGAACTGGAAGGAGTTCCAGCCAAACAAACTGCAGCTGATGATTTGGTAGAACCGGAGAATTCAATAGTTTCCAACGAAGCTCAGCCTCTCCGCCGATCTAGTAGGGTTCCTCACCCACCTGAGAGATACTTCAGTTTCTCTATGACAGTAGGAGCGAGGATTGCATCATGAGATGATGACCCAACTAGTTTCGAGCTGGCCATCAGGAGTGGGACTCTGTAAGAATGGCTGGATGCTTAACGATCTGAGATGGAATCCTTATACACCAACAAAGTATGGACTTTGGTTGCTTTATCTGAAGGGTTAAATCCCCATCAGGAGCAAGTATATCTTGAGAAGATTACTTGGTGTACATGGAAAAGTTAAGACTTTCAAAGCTAGACTTGTTAAAGGTTTGCATCATTTGACCAGGTATGGATTATGATGAAACCTTTTCTAAGTAGCTATGCTTAAGTCCATCCAGATCCTACTTACCACGGCTACATACCATGACTACGATATCTGGCGGTTGGGTGTCATGACTGCTTTTCTAAATGATGTTTTAGAAGAGAGAGTCTATAAGTACACAGTCAGAGGACTTCGTAGACAGTGGGAGCAGCGGAAACATGTGCAAGATGATTTATGTGATAAAGCAGGCATCGCGGAGTTGGAACGTCTGTTTTGATGTGTTAGTCAAAGAGTTTGACATCATCAAAATGGTAGATGAACCT
Organism: Agapanthus africanus; assembly: GCA_030015575.1. Classification (NCBI taxonomy): domain Eukaryota; kingdom Viridiplantae; phylum Streptophyta; class Magnoliopsida; order Asparagales; family Amaryllidaceae; genus Agapanthus; species Agapanthus africanus. The sequence goes on from JASDDO010000026.1 coordinate 297,286,969, forward strand.
TGTATATACAAAAAGGTAGTAGAGAGTATGGTGGAGATCCTCGTAGAGTACGTGGATAACATACCCTTGATGGGGAAGAAGTTTCTTATGCTACGCTCGGTCAATCTCCGCTTATCACAATGATTCTCCACATAGGATTAAAGTGATACCTACTAGATCCTGGGTTTTGGATCTATGAGATAGATCTAATTGGATGTTAGGATACTAACTAGCTGTAGTGAGATGGTATCAATTGATCCTGGGGAGAATCACTGGAAGGGTTCCAGAGTGATAAGGACGACTGAAAGTCAGTCACAGGCATTGTCTTTACCCTCTGTAAAGGGACGGTATGTTGGAAGAGTTCCAAGGAAGATACCGTGGCATACTAGACGATAAAGGCTAGATACATCGCTCCAAAAGATGCTACCAAAGTGGAAGTCTGGGTGTATATTAGTTCATGAGATGAACTTTGTTCCTACCATTGTGTGACAATAGAGTTGTGGCTTATGCCTAGGAACACCCGTCCCATCAGTGATCCAGACATATTCTAAGGCAGTGTCACCTGATCATGGAGATGGTTGATCTCCAGGGGATCGAGATTAGGAGAGTAGACTCAGAGGACAACACGGCGGATCCACTCATAAAGGCATTTTCCCAGAGAGAGACTATTATGGGATGGTTGAGTATGAGATACTACAACCACTATTATTAGATGGCCCTAGTGCAAGTGGGAGATTGTTTGTTATATGAATGCCCTAGAGGCCATTACTATACATAAGATGTATATTGTAGTGGATGCTTGGACATATATAGGGAGGACTTTCTTGCTCGACATGATAGTATGCTATCTGGTTACTCTTTACCTTAACGTGTATATTGATTGTCTCTCTGTTACATGTTGGTAAAGCCCTTAGGATGTGTACTTGACTACCTGGACTATGATGCGGATCATACTAATGGGGACATGGTAGTCCATAAGTACATCCTTCAAGGTCCCTAGTCGTGGGTGTATCGAGACAGGGCATTGATATACCAGAGTAGACTAGCGTATACCTTCTCGACCCATACAGATGGTTTCGTAGATCCGCTCCACCATTTGTAGATCCGCTCCACCATTTCTTTAGCTCCGTGTTGACGTCCCTCCGCTGCGATCATCGGATCCTGGACACTAGCGATGGTTTCGTCGGAGAAATGATCGGGCTAGGTCATTGACTTCGAGGCCGAAGATGATCTACGTCGGGGAGACTCAAACTCAAGCTATTCCTTCACTTGGTCAAAAACTTTATAAAGAGAACACCCTATACTACTTGGCAAGTGGTAGAAGATGAAGAAATAGGAAGTGGGTTCACTTTAGAATTGGATTTCTCACTCTTTTTCTCATGGCACCATTGGAGCTCTCAAGCTTTTGTGAGCTTGATGAAGATGAAGAAGAATAAAAGAATCCTATGAATTAAAAGAATAATATGAATACTTATCCTTTTAATCATGGCACCATGGTTGAGTTAAGCCCTCATGCTTAACTCATGTAGAGAATTAACCATACCATAAGGTTAAGAGTTGGGTTAGCTAATATCTTAAACAAATGACAAAGAGAGTTGACTTTGTCAATGTTCATCAAGCTTCATGAAGCTTGATAACTTTGACCAAAGTCACACTCTTTTGTTATATGCTTAGGAAAATAGTAAAGCCTAATCTAACCTTGATTTGCTTCAAGTCTCATACACACAACTTGTTTGTATCATCAAGCATGATACAAACATGTACACTTGCATATATCACATATAAACAATATGCACATTCAAGTGAGAAAATCAATCTTAAGTGAACCAATACTAGTTAATGTAAAGTAATATATCAAATATATAATTATACATTAAATCATTAAATCAACACCCGATTTAACGATCCGGTCATATCGCATATAACCGACTAATATCAAGTGTATCAATGTATCGAATCAACACTTGATTCGGTAACCCGGCTATATCACATATATCCGACCGATGATACAATCGCGAGAATAGAATACAGTATCACATACTGGTATTATTCTCGGTCCCGCACATATCTCATATGCGCTCCTATTTCGTTTCGCTTGAGCAGGAAACCCCTGTGTAGGACTCTAAAGACTCATCAATACGCCGGCAGTAGGTGATGATCATATCAAACACCCATAAGCCGCAAGCGGTCTGCTAAACGTAACGGCAACTCGGGTATTGAGCGATCAGAAGATCAATGAGCAAGCCCGCCCACACTCCTGTGAATCTAACGAGTAACACTACCCTACAGTCCGGTCTGTTCGTCTGATATTTCGCATATCTCGTCTAAGGGTGGTAAACGTCAGACCCCAATAACTCGATAAGTCGTGTCGATATGAGGCTCATAACGGGTCAAGAAACTACTGGTAACACTTACCAGTAAATCCCTAAAATAGCCTTGGCCAAGGACTTCCTGTTATAGCCAATCGAGCATTGCGCAACATCAACTCCCTATACCGGGAGAGACGAAACCCCTCCTATCGCTCATTGCTTCCATGTGACTCAGGACTGTACCCAAAAACCACCGTTTTGCATGCCCTCTTGGATGTGGTATGATGGAAATCAAAGCACAGTGGGAATCACACAAGACTCTATGACGATCTCGGGTCTACAGACTAACCTGTACCAGTGTCACCAGAGAACTGCCATCTGACGTAAGGTATAATACCATCTGGGAGTTCTCGTCGAGTCCGTCCAGTGTACCCAGTCTCCACTGAGCACCCATATATCATCTCTGATGTCAAACACCAATGGATATAGGATCATCCATCGCACATCTGTATGGGTCGAGAACTACACACTAGTCTACTCTGGTATATCGATGCCCCGTCTCGATACACCCACGACTAGGGACTTTGAAGGATGTACTTATGGACTACCACGTCCCCACTAGTATGATCCGCATCATAGTCCAGGTAGTCAAGTACACATCCTAAGGGCTTTACCAACATATAACAGAGAGACAATCAGTGTACACGTTAAAGTAAAGAGTAACCTGATAGCATACTATCATATCGAGCAAGAAAGTCATCCCTATATATGTCCAAGCATCCACTACAATATACATCCTATGTATAGTAATGGCCTCTAGGGCATACATATAACTAACAATCTCCCACTTGCACTAGGGCCATCTGATAGCAGTGGTTGTAGTATCTCATACTCAACCATCCCATAAAAGTCTCTCTCTGGGAAAAGGCCTTTGTGAGTGGATCCGCCGTGTTGTCCTCTGAGTCTACTCTCCTAACCTCGATCCCCTGGAGATCAACTATCTCCACGATCAGGTGATACTGCCTAAGAATATGTCTGGATCACTGATGGGACGGACGTTCCTAGGCATAAGCCACAACTCCATTGTCATACAATGGGAGGAACGACGTTCATCTCATGAACTATTATACACCCAGACTGCCTCTTTGGTAGCGATGTATCCAGCCTTTATCGTCTAGTATGCCACGGTATCTAGCTTGGAACTCTTCCAACATACCGTCCCTGTGCTGAGGGTAAAGACAATGCCTGCGACTAACATTCAGTCGTCTTTATCACCCTGGAACCTTTCCAGTGATTCTCCCCAGGATCGATTGATACCATCTCACTACAACTAGTGAGTATCCTAACATCCAATTAGATCTATCTCATAGATCCAAAACCCAGGATTTAGTAGGTATCACTTTGATCCTATATGGAGAATCCTTGTGATAAGCGGAGATTGACAGAGCGTAGCATAGGAAACTCCTTCCCCATCAAGAGTATTTCATCCACGTGCTCTACGAGGATCACCACTATACTCCCTACTACCTTTTTGTATATACAAAGTTCATCTACCATTTTAATGATGTCAAACTCTTTGACTAACTAATCAAAACAGATGTTCCAACTCCGCGATGCCTGCTTTATCACATAAAACATCTTGCACACGTTTCCGCTGCTCCCACTGTCTATGAAGCCCTCTGGCTATGTACTTATAGACGCTTTCTTCCAAATCATCATTTAGAAAAGCAGTCAAGACACCCAACCGCCAGATATCATAGTCATGGTATGTAGCCGTGGCAAGTAGGATCTGGATGGACTTATGCATAGCTACTTTAGAAAAGGTTTCATCACAATCCATAGCTGGTCAATGATGCAAACCTTTAATAAGTCTAGCTTTGAAAGTTTCAACTTTTCCATGTACACCAAGTAATCTTCTCAAGATATACTTGCTCCTGATGGGGATTTAACCCTTCAGATAAAGCAACCAAAGTCCATACTTTGTTGGTGTATAAGGATTCCATCTCAGATCGATAAGCATACAGCCATTCTTACAGAGTCACACTCCTGATGGCCAGCTCGAAACTAGTTAGGTCGTCATTCCATGATGCAATCCTCGCTCCCACTGTCATAGAGAAACCGAAGTATCTCTCAGGTGAGTGAGGAACCCTACTAGACCGACGGAGAGGCTGAGGTTCGTTGGTTGCTATTGAATCCTTTGGTTCTACCAAATCATCAGCTGCAGTTTGTATAGCTGGAACTGTTTCCAGTTCTACCTCACTACCAATAATTTCTTCACAAGAAATTCCCTTTCACAAAGGTGGCATGCTGAGAAATAAAACATTTTTGTTCCTCGGTCAGGTAAAAGATATTCCCTTGCGTATGCTTGGGATATCTAACAACCTTCCACAGAACTGACTTTGCCTCGAGCTTGTCCGGATTTTGCTTTTAGACATAGGTTGGACAACCCCAAATCTTAACTGACTTAAGAGATGGGCTCTTCCCTTTCCATATCTCATATGAAATGGTAGGTATCTGATTTGATCTTAACCCTATTCAATTGGTATGCAACTTCATAAGTGCATAATTCCCTAAAAGGAAATAGGAAACTCAGTAGTACTCATCATAGAGCACACCATATCACATAGGGTGCTATTGCTCCGCCCCGATATACCATCGTGCTATGGTGTATATGGAGGAGTAATGCTGAGAGAGAATCTCATTCTCCTTTAGAATAGTCCAGGAATTCCGTGCTCAATTATTCTCCTCCCTGATCTCATCATAGGACATAATACTTATACTCGTTTTTGGTTCTCTACTTCTAACTTATATTCTGTGAATATCTCAAAAGGTTCGGACTTCTGTTTCAACAGGAACATATGTCTGAATCTTGAGAGATCATCAGAGAATTTAATGAAGTACAAAGAACCGGTCTTGGCATGTGTAGACAGGGACCTTACATACATCAGCATGTATCAATCCCAAGAGTTTACTAACTCTTTCTCTGTTTCCAATAAACAGAGCTATGGTCATCTAATCTTTGTGACATGACTGGCAAGTTTCACAAGATGTAAATTCAAACTAATTTAAATATACATCTAAATGTAACTTCATCCAGTCGGGTCGCATTGATATGACCTAGTCTACAATGCCTCAAGAAGGATTCGTTCATTTCTGAACTCTTCCTCTTGTGTGTGTTCTATATACTAAGAACTGTGGTTTGATTTAGAACGTCAATGCTTTTAGATAACGTGCCTGAACCGATCAACTCATGATATAGGAAATGTTCAAAATATTATCCAATCAATACAAAATTATATCCTTTTTTTATCTAAATAAAGAGACTGATATGATTTTGTATATCAGGTTCGGTATCTAATAACATTTGTTCAGAATCAATGTATTCTGGTAATACAGGGTGACAGTGACCAACAGACTTGGCTGCAACACTTGCACCGTTTTCTGCCTCATGAAACTTATCACCCGTTCTCAGTTCTTTACCTTTCTGTAGTCCATGTAATATATTACATATGCGGGATCCTGATCTGGTATCACATACCCAGGACGTAAAGGATACTGAGAAACGGTTCTTTATAACGAACACACCCGAAGATGATGCATCAACATGCACTTTCTTCGTTTGGGCGGCACGGGAAATCTGGTATTCTCCAATTTCCTGCTCTATCTTATAACAATTATAAGTTGGAGCGGGACCAACGTTCTCCAGCTCAGTATAACAAGCGGGTTCGGTCAATATATCCGTTTTATTATCTTGATTAAGGCATGACATGGTCGCTACCTGGAGAGAGAGAGAAGAAAACACTCTACGTGCGCTCTTGCAAGATCAGATTGGTTATTATATTATCTAATCAGGATGGCTCCCATTGTTTTTATCAAATCTTCCTTCAAACCCTAAAAGGAAAGACTAGCCGGGATTAATTACACGCTACAAGTTCGCCAATTTTTCAGCCAGGCCAGTGTCGGTACTTTGAGGGAGGTTCCCCGTGCTTTCGCACGGACCTAATTAAAGTAAACCTCGTTTTCCCAGAGGCGTAACCCCGTTGACACCTTTCTAGACACCTACTTGATCGTCTAATTGTAATGTGTAAAACTCTCCCTGGAGTAACAATTACTCGCAGTGGGTATCGGGATCCAACTATCTCATAGAAGGTATGCAATCTCATTGCAAATTTCAACACTTGAAATTCCCGATAATTTTGCCCCGAACGATCTATGACCTTGACAAGGTCAACAAACCATAGACCGCAAGTCAAGTTCAACCCGTCATTTCTTGATTGAATCAAACCCACCCGCACGACCCTTGACAAGGTCAACAAGGCCGTACGACTACCCTAAAACAATCTGCATCATATGCATAAACAGATAAATACTGGTTAGCTACCGCACACTGCGCCTTGATAAGGTCAACAAACGCAACACGAATACTAAGCAGGATTTATCTGAAATGACGGAGGGCTACGACAAGTTTTTCTGAAAACCTATTGCGTAATGAACTTGATATCGTTGTAGAATCAAATAATTTTAAAATGGAGTGTTTTTGAGGCTTTTCTAGTTTTGCTAAAGGGGTCACTCCCGGTGAAGAGATCGTCGGCCCTTTCCTCATCGAATAAGGTGCAGGATATATCATATATACCGCTGTGCAAAGCAAGAACTATAGGAGCAATCAAAAGACAAACCGAGGGTTGTAGCATCTGCTAGTTATTTCTAAAGGGGTCACTCCCGGTGAAGGGATCTCGGCCCTTTCCTTATCGAATAAGGTGCAGGATGTTCTACAAGGAACACCGCAATGCAAAGCAAGAACTGTAGCTACCTGTTTTTGAAAATTTGATTCCATAACATCTTAGGTTTCTTTTCTTTCATTAATCATATTAATGAAATCCCATCATTTAAGTCACCTAAACATCACAGATAAATACGACGTACACTTATGCCATCTGCATTCGCCTCGATGTCCCCTCGTGCACCGTTAGGTTAGGTAACTAACGGTAGAGCGGGGAAGGGCTAGGGCGGGTGTAAAACATAAGTAACGCCTATATAATATATCATATATACTATATACAGTATTTATCACAGAACATCAAATGATCAAATCACAGATATCGCAGTAGAAGAAACATATGAAATATTGGATATACTAGGACGTCCGTGTTTTTAATACAAGCCTGTATAAAACACAGATTCCACGGTCGCGATGCATAGCCAAACCCACATCCCTAGACCCCTACGAGAGCGGCAAGCAACCCTACCAATTCTAGAGTTAGGAGACCCGGACTCGACTCCTCAAGTTGGTCTCCCACTGGACTCCAGAACCCGGTTACTTATGCCCTCATCCTTGGGTCTATCCTAGTGCGGAAAAGTAAATAATATACATCAACGGTGACAGCTTCCGCAACCTGGAAGTGCCCCAATAAAAGAATATTACATACAATTAATTTTACATGAATGAAAATGAAAAACACCCATCTCACATAAAAACCACCGGCTATTCAAAACGCGACGATCCAATATAACATATCCAGCAACACATAACATCACATGTCATCAACGTAAGTAAATGTGCGCATCCCAATTGTCGTTGACATATAGCAACGAAACCGGCGATATCACATATTACACTTACGGTCGCAGAAAAGAAAGTGTAAAACTACAACAGTTGAAATCCGCAACCTCCTTAGACATCGCATGCCTAACAGTTATAAACCCCGCATTCTAGTCTCTATATCGAAAACACTTTTCAATATCAAGTCGGGCAATTCAACAAGATTCCCGATATTTTGATCGAATGCTCGTCGCAAACTTTAGTAGACGGCCGCACCCCCGGATGCCGTCGACGAAGTTCACTAAGGCGGAACACCGTTGCTGCGAGCACCCGAACGGATGCTTTTGGCGACGGGGTTCTCCTACAGTCACTTGGTCGGAGCTATGGGGCATGGCTGTCTATTAAGTTTACCGGTGAGTATCCGCGTATGCTACGTGATTGCGACGGACTTTTGATCACATCAAAATTCCGTGGCAACCGATCAAGTGAGACTAAAGTGCTATGTTTATAACATCCAAATCAGTTATCTTATAACTACTTGTGGATTCCAAATATTGTATCACATTCCAGATAAATAGAAATTGTTAAACTTTCCGATCGAACAATCAAACACCCAAGTTTTCCCGAAAAGATCAACACATGAAATAAGTTTAAAAACATCGACTTCATGCCACAGTACCAACGGTCCAGCCGTAGAAGCATCAAGCCAACGCCTCACATGTGGCACGCCGTACTTCCCCAAACCCTAAGGTTCAAAGGGCAGTTCAAGATGGTCACATAATCGAGTTAAGGTTTGTTATCTTCTAGAGGGTCCATCGCGTTACTTGCACTATTTAGAACGTTTTCAAACTACGGAAAAATCCAACACTTGGAAATTTCCCGGCAAAGGAAAAATTGGGTATTTTTATCCGGTCGAACTTTTTAACATATTCTAAATTATCCGGAAAAACACAGACAAAGTTAAAGATTCCGATCGAATCGCCGAACTCCCAATACAACCCAGAAAACTCAGCACTTGAGTATACAATAAAAATTTCCAGAAGATTCAGTAAACTAATAAGGAAGTTACTGTGCAGAAATAAACTGTCAATGTCACTGAACGGCCGCGGAACCGCCGCACGAGCTATGCTCGTGCCGCGTTTGCGCGGCGCTTTAATCGAATTAGCAACTCGTTTTGCACAGTAACTCCTAAAAACGCCTGCTGATTTTTCTGCATATTTTTAATTTGGAAAAATCCACATTTTCAGAAAATGTACAGAGAAGGGTTTGAGTTAGGGTTTCGGGGTTCGATCGGATTTGTAACATCGTCTACACTTCGCCTAAAGCTCTAGCTAGGCTCTGATACCACTGTAGGGTTCCTAGGCACACTCAAGAGGTTCCACAAGGCATCAACCATGCCATACAAAAATTTTCCGGTGCCGAGAAACCCTAATATAGATCGTTAACTAGAAATTAGGCGAAAAGCAAGCAAGTAAACAACTTTATTGCTAAGTGAAAAGGGACTACAACCTTTGTAGATCCGCTCCACTATTTCTTTAGCTCCGTGTTGATGTCCCTCCGCTGCGATCATCAGATCCTGGACTCTAGCGATGGTTTCGTCGGAGAAATGATCGGGCTAGGTCATTGACTTCGAGGCCGAAGATGATCTACGTCGGGGAGACTCAAACTCAAGCTATTCCTTCACTTGTTCAAAAACTTTGTGAAGAGAACACCCTATACTACTTGGCAAGTGGTAGAGGATGAAGAAATAGGAAATGGGTTCACTTTAGAATTGGATTTCTCACTCTTTTTCTCATGGCACCATTGGAGCTCTCAAGCTTTTGTGAGCTTGATGAAGATGAAGAAGAATAAAAGAATCCTTTGAATTAAAAGAAAAATATGATTACTTATCCTTTTAATCACGGAACCATGGTTGAGTTAAGCCCTCATGCTTAACTCATGTAGAGAATTAACCATACCATAAGGTTAAGGGTCGGGTTAGCTAATATCTTAAACAAATGACAAAGAGAGTTGACTTTGTCAATGTTCATCAAGCTTCATGAAGCTTGATAACTTTGACCAAAGTCACACTCTTTTGTTATATGCTTAGGAAAATAGTAAACCCTAATCTAACCTTAATTTGGTCCAAGTCTCGTACACACAACTTGTTTGTATCATCAAGCATGATACAAACATGTACACTTGCATATATGACAAATAAACAATGTGCACATTCAAGTGAGAAAATCAATCTTAAGTGAACCAATACTAGTTAATGTAAAGTAATATATCAAATATATAATTATACATTAAATCATTAAATCAACACTTGATTTAACGATCCGGTCATATCGCATATAACCGACTAATATCAAGTATATCAATGTATCGAATCAACACTTGATTCGGTAACCCGGCTATATCACATATATCTGACCGATGATACAATTCGCGAGAATAGAATACAGTATCACATACTGGTATTATTCTCGGTCCCGCACATATCTCATATGCGCTCCTATTTCATTTCGCTTGAGCCAGGAAATCCCTGTGTAGGACTCTAAAGACTCGTCAATACGCCGGCAGTAGGTGATGATCATATCAAACACCCACAAGCCGCAAGTTGTCTGCTAAACGTAACGGCCACCCGGGTATTGAGCGATCAGAAGATCAACGAGCAAGTCCGCTCACACTCCTGTGAATCCAACGAGTAACACGACTGTACAGTCCGGTCTGTTCGTCTGATATGTCGCATATCTCGTCTAGGGGTGGTAAACGTCAGACCCCAATAACTCGATAAGTCATGTCGATATGAGGCTCATAACGGGTCAAGAAACTACTGGTAACACTTACCAGTAAATCACTAAAACAGCCTTGGCCAAGGACTTCCTGTTATAGCCAATCGAGCACTGCGCAACATCAACTCCATATACCGGGAGAGACGAAACCCCTCCTATCGCTCATTGCCTCCATTTGACTCGGGACTGTACCCAAAAACCACCGTTTTGCACGCCCTCTTTGACGTGGTATGATGGAAATCAAAGCACAGTGGGAATCACACAAGACTCTATGACGATCTCGGGTCTACAGACTAACCTGTACTAGTGTCACCAGAGAACTGCCATCTGACGTAAGGTATAATACCATCTGGGAGTTCTCGGCGAGTCTTTCCAGTGTACCCAGTCTCCACTGAGCACCCGTATATCATCTCTGATGTCAAACACCAATGGATATGGGATCATCCATCTCCCATCTGTATGGATCGAGAAGCTACACACTAGTCTACTCTGGTATATCGATGCCCCGTCTCGATACACCCACGACTAGGGACTTTGAAGGATGTACTTATGGACTACCACGTCCCCACTAGTATGATCCGCATCATAGTCCAGATAGTCAAGTACACATCCTAAGGGCTTTACCAACATGTAACAGAGAGACAATCAGTGTACACGTTAAAGTAAAGAGTAACCAGATAGCATACTATCATATCGAGCAAGAAAGTCATCCCTATATATGTCCAAGCATCCACTACAATATACATCCTATGTATAGTAATGGCCTCTAGGGCATACATATAACTAACAGGGACTAGAGTTGTGTTAGGTAAATTAGCCGTTTTGTGTTAACTTCTGGCAGAGATTTTTTTGTTGCGCGATACGTATTAGAGTTGTGTGCCAATCGGATAGGAGATAGAGATTCGTCCGTCGTTTTGATCCCTCTAGAGATGTTGGATTTGCCGTTCTCCTGGGCACGAAATGGTCAGTGATTGTTACGAAAAAGTGTTTGTAGTTTAACCGCAATCAATAACGGTGTCGCACGTAGCTAGACCGAGATGAGTACGGGTCGTCCTCTGGGAAACGTGGAACCTTTTACTTTTACTTTAGATATGTTGAGAAAGAGAGGAGGGATAAGGAGTTTTATAGAATGGTTTCTAGATCTATGTTAAACAAGAATGTAAAATATAGATCTAGATTATTTTAAAGATGTAGTTAATATAATAAGAGGGCTTGTAGGGTTCGTTAGGATTTAGTAGTTATGAACGATTAATTAAAAGTTACCCTTTTTATCCATTAATAGATTTAGAACTAGAACGACGGTGATGCGTGTAGATTAGGGTTTCCGGAGGAAAAAGGAATCCCACTCTTAACCCTTATCTCGACACGGAACTCCGTTCATAATCTAGCCTTTACCAAAACAATCATTAATCTAATCTCTAATCGCGGTCGGAACTAGCAAAGAATTGCTAGCGCGCCCGATTAGGATGTTAATGATTCTTTTGATAAAGTTCATAAACTTTATAGGACTTAAAAAGGGTTTAATTATTTTCATCGTCCATTAGCCTACCCTAATCCTACGAACCCTAACAAGCGGAGAATTACTCGCGTATGTTGGGAGAAGAAGATGAAAAGAAAGAGAGGGAAAACATAATGTAAAAGAAACAATTAAATAAAACAACTACCTTTATTAATCGACTTGAACAAACTACACTTTAATCCATAGAAAATAATTACAACTAGTTGCTTCTCGATCTTTCCTAAGGAGGTAGTCGAACAGTCGATGATCAGCCTGGATGCGTGAGCCGTCTTGGACTTCGTGATCTCGTCGGCTTGATAGCTTTTCCAAGAGGCTCTCGGTGCCTTTTTATAGTGCAAAGCCAGAATATTTTGCTTCAAAAGTTGGTAAAATTCATCATAGATTCACCCCAAAAATCCTCAGCTCCCAACTCCATAGAAGTGCGGCGGATCCGCGGCAAATGGTGGCTAGGGCCGCGGATCCGCGCTCAAGGGGTGAGATCTCTTTGTCAATTTTCTTGGGCTTTCTGATTGTGACATTTGGCAATCCAAGGCACCTTCATATTTCAGAAATCTTCTCTCGGTTGCTTCCAGACTTGGTCTCCAAGTTTGCTTCTTAATTTGGCAAGATTTCTTCAACAACTTGATTTGCTTGATTCTAGCCTTGGAAAATTCTGCACAACTTGGAAATATTCTGCACAACAACTCAAATAAGATTTTAGTAGACTTTGTTCTACTAGGATTAGGTCAATAATATTATTTGCATACATTTTCCTACCAAATGATAATAAAAATATATTAACACATGGAAAATAATGTTTTTACACATAAACCCTCATATGTATAATATATCATATTAAAGTCCTTTTTTAATATAAAAATGGTAGGAAAAATGTACTACAAATGTGCAGTTTTATCGACTGAACAAATACCCCCAAACTTATCTTTGATCGTCCCGAGCAAACTAGTTTATTCAAGAGGAGAAAAAAGAAAGGAGAAAACTAAGCACACTTTCGTAGGCAGACACGATTGCACTGAGCACGTGCAACAAGACGTTAAACCTTTAGGTGTCCCTAGTAGGAGGAGTGTTGTCTCCTGAGGGTTTTCAGCGGATTACACCCACAAAATCCAATAACAAAAGAAAGATGGGGAAATTTACATATAAAGATAAGAACCATAAAAGAAAGGCCTTGAAAAGAAGAGTTTCCAACTATACTAGCTTTTCAGTTGTCATGAGCCCTATCTTAATAGTCATGAAAAAATGTTAGAAATCACATCATCCCTCAATAAAACATCGTCTTTATTCTTCATTCCTACCTTTCATCCAAACATTGATCATATAACCCCACGTGTGTGTAAAGAACATCCCTACACTCGGAGAATTCAATTCAAGCTATCATACTCTTGTCCATCTACCTCAGTACTTTTTAATTTTATGAATACTTAGGTTTGCTCACACATTTTTATGCGACCGTTAATACTTCTCGAGGTACTAACCGACCGATTACTCATGTGCTTGCAGATTCGGTGATAATATTTTCCTCGTCTTGCACCACCTAAGGCTTAGCAGTGACTCCCAGACCAGTTGGCCTTAGGGCACTAGGTGAAGAGGCACCCTCGCTATATTTTTTTATTGCTGCCTTGGCGATACAAAACCAGTGTTCATTTTTTTTTCTTTTCACCATTTTTATATTTTCTTCATTTTTTCACTTCCTTCATACTTTGGCTTTTAGACAAGAGCATTTCAAGGTATCCTCTACTATCCCGAGTTTCAAGACGTGTGTAAGTGCATATAGTAGGGTATCAACATTCAAATGTTTGGCTTTCAGAATAGAAACTATTTTTCAGACTTATTTTTATCCTCAGATTAGTGACTTCCTTCATTTTACTAACCCTTGGGACAACAGCTCATAACTGCTTATTACTAGTTCATGTAAGAAAACTTCTAATTTTCTTGGTTTTCTTAAACTATTCCAATCTTTTGGATGTAATTTTTCACTTTCTATTCTTTTGTTATAAAAAAAATTTTTAATGCCCGGTGTCAAAGATAATTCAGTGAATACAAACCTCCCCCCCAAACCTGTTTTCAGCAGTGTCCTCACTGATGTAGCCTTTTGAGAACATGGACCTGTAGACTAAGGGAGAGATACAAGGGGTAAAATAATAGTGAAATGAAAAATTTCCCCAAACTTATTCTTTGACACGCACAGATATTCAATCAAATCATTTTTTTACTCACCTCCATTCTTAAAATGTGAAAAAGTTATCAAAACATGGAGGTGAGGCGGAGGAATTTTAGTTTTGATAAAGCGGCTCCTGTAAAAACAGGAGCTCCTCCGCGGGGTCAGCAGAAAAATACGGTTTTAATCTATGCCCATTTACTTTAAAAATCGAACCGTTTTTCAAATTTTCGACTTCAACTGCTCCGTGCGGGTATACATACCGCACCACAAAAGGTCCTTTCCAACGAGATTTAAGCTTACTCGGATGAAGATGGAGACGGGAATCGTAAAGAAGGACTTGTTGCCCCGATATGAAGGTTTTTCTAAAAAGATTTTTATCGTGGAACACTTTAGTCCTATTCTTTACTATCACCGCATTATCGTAAGCTTCATCGCGGAGTTCGCTTAGCTCATTCAATTGCAGCTTCCGATAGCTGCCTGCATGATCAAGATCAAAATTAAGCTCTTTAATAGCCCACATTGCCTTATGTTCAATCTCGACAGGGAGGTGGCATGCCTTCCCAAACACAAGACGGTATGGAGACATACCAAGATCGGTCTTATAAGCGGTGCGGAATGCCTAAAGAGCATCCGTCAATTTGGTTGACCAATCCTTACGGTTTTTCGAAACCGTCTTCTCCAATATCTGTTTGATCTACCTATTAGAGATCTCAGCCTGCCCGCTTGTTTGGGGGAGATAGGGCGTAGAAAGCTTATGAGTGATTGAATATTTCCGCATCAAGGCCTCGAAAGACCTATTGCAGAAATGTGTCCCGTTGTCGCTAATGATAGCGCGAGGGTGTCCGAATCGCGAAAAGATATTTTCTTTAAGGAACTTAATGACAACATTGTTGTCATTAGTGCGACACGGTATAGCTTCCACCCACTTTGAGACATAATCAACCGCTAACAAGATATATAAATTCCCAAAGGAGTTGGGAAAAGGGCCCATAAAATCAATACCCCAAACATCAAATATTTCCACAACCAATATAAGTTGGAGCGGCATCTCATTCCTTCGTGAAATCCGACCCAAATGCTGACATCGCGGACAAGTTTTGCAATGTTCAAATGCATCTTTAAATAATGTTGGCCAATAAAAGCCACATTGCAAAACTTTCTCCGCCGTTTTTCGAGGTCTAAAATGACCGCCGCATGCCTGATCATGACTAAATGATAACACGCTCTTGAATTCATCGTTAGGGACACACCTGCGAATGATTTGATCGGAACAATACTTGAATAGATATGGTTCATCCCAATAAAAATATTTTACTTGGGATAAAAATCGAAGTTTGTCTTGTTTCGACCAATCGCTAGGTATGAGTCCCGTCACAAGATAGTTCACGATATCCACGAACCAAGGTTCGTAAGATACATTCAAGAGCTGTTCGTCGGGAAATGGGTCATTTATTGGCACGGTCACAGTTGGCGAAGAAGTGATGCGTGAAAGATGGTCGGCTACAACGTTTTCACATCCACTCTTGTCTTTGATGACAAGATCAAATTCTTGTAACAATAGGATCCAACGTATTAGCCTGGCCTTCGCATCCTTCTTCGATAAAAGATGTCGTAGGGCGGAGTGATCTGTGTAAACCACAATAGGCGAGCCAATCAAGTAGGGCCTGAATTTCTCTAATGCAAATACAACTACCAAGAGTTCTTTCTCGGTAGTTGTGTAATTTATTTGTGCATCATTCAAGGTCCTACTTGCATAGTAAATTACATGTGGCATCTTATCAATATGCTGTCCTAAGACAGCACCAATAGCAAAATCTGACGCGTCACACATAAGCTCGAACGGGTGGTTCCAATCCGGAGATGATAGAACGGGGGCTGTAGTGAGTGATTCTTTAAGTGATTCAAAAGCAGCCACACAATCCGAATCGAAGTGAAAAGTAGTGTCCTTGGCCAATAGAAGGGTTAAGGGTCTAGCAATTTTGCTAAAGTCTTTAATGAATCTCCTATAAAATCCTGCATGACCAAGGAAGGATCGTATATCTTTGACGCAATTGGGACGAGGGAGGTTTTGAATGACATCTATTTTAGCTCTGTCAACCTCAATGCCTTTATGTGAAATTATATGTCCAAGTACAATACCTTCTTGGACCATAAAATGGCATTTTTCCCAATTCAAAGTCAAGTTTTTATCCTTACAGCGGGTAAGAACAGCGTCAAGATTACGAAGGCAGTCCTCAAAGGAGTCCCCAAAAATGGAGAAATCGTCCATAAAAATTTCTAGAAAATTTTCCACCATATCTGAAAATATCCCCATCATGCACCGCTGAAATGTAGCGGGAGCGTTGCATAACCCAAAGGGCATGCGTCTATAACCAAAAGTTCCGAAAGGACAAGTAAAAGTGGTTTTATCTTGATCCTTTTCGGCGATGGGGACCTGGTTATAACCAGAGTATCCGTCGAAGAAACAGTAGTATTCATGTCCCGCTAATCGTTCTAACATCTGGTCAATAAAAGGTAGAGGGAAGTGATCTTTCCTCGTCACAGCATTGAGTTTCCTGTAATCGATACATACGCGCCACCCAGTTTGGGTGCATGTTTGGATTAACTCATTAGCCTCGTTAGTGATGACCGTGATGCCAGACTTTTTAGGGACCACATGAATTGGACTTACCCATTGACTATCAGATATGGGGTAAATTATTCCACTATCAAGACACTTGACGATTTCTTTCTTTACTGCCTCCTTCATAACGGGATTTAACCGTCTTTGTGGGTCTCGGGTTGGTTTGGCTTCATCCATCAGATGTATGTAATGTTCAATAATTAAGGGACTAATCCCTTTGATCTCAGCCATAGTCCAACCAAATGCTTCCCGATTCGATCTCAACACTGCCAAAAGTGCATTCTCTTGCTCTAAGGCTAGAGAAGCGGAAATAATCACTGGCAAAGTCTTATTCTCTCCTAAATATGCATATTTAAGATGAGAAGGTAGCGGTTTGAGATCAAGAATTGGCGGAGAGACAATAGAAGGTGGGGTAAGCGAATGATATTCGGACTCCCGAAGAGGTTCAAGACTTGCATAAGATATTGACTCGGAAAGTGCTGCTGACTTTTGCAACGAGTCAACGAGTTCAATCTCAAGGTCGGACTCATTGAACATATCCTCACTGTAAAGTGGTGCAAGATCGAACGATGTCTCATTAGTGTTGTCGAGAACATCAAAGCAAAGCTCCTCATCCATGCAGCTTTCAGAAGCTATCTCATGGATGGAACAAACATCCAGCAATTGAGCAGAAGGTTCTGATGGCTGACTTCCTAGCTTGTAAATATTAAGCTCAATTGTCATTTTCCCGAAGGATAAGTTCATAGAACCGTTACGACAATTAATCACAGCGTTAGAAGTTGCTAGGAAGGGTCGACCAAGTATCACCGGGATTTGATTGCGTGGGTTTGCCACAGGTTGTGTATCTAAAACAATAAAGTCCACGGGAAATATGAATTCCCCGACTTTAATTAACACATCCTCTAGTTCGCCCCGAGGTTTGGTGATAGATCGGTCAGCCATTTGGAGAGTACAATGGGCGGGTTTTAACTCTCCAATTCCTAACTGCTCGTATACTGAATAAGGAAGCAAGTTGACGCTAGCGCCTAGATCGAGTAAAGCACGATTTATATTTTTACCCCCAATAGAAATAGAGATTGTAGGACAGCCGGGGTCCTTACTTTTCTTTGGTATTTGCTGGGTAAAAGCTGTGCTAACATTACTCGTCATGAAAACCTTTTTAGGCACTTGAGTTTTTCTCTTCCTAGTGCACAAGTCTTTAAGGATTCTTGCATAAGATGGGACTTGTTGAATAGCATCTAGAAAAGGAATATTCACGCTAACTTGCTTAAACATTTCCACAATCTTCTCCATTTTTGGGTTAGGTCGGTTGGCCCTTAATCGGTTTGGAAATAGAGCTCGATTAATAAGTTTTGGGTCCAACGTTTGTGGAGAAAACTGTGGCGACGGATTCGATCCCAAAATTGGAGTGGGCATCGACTTAGATAGATTTGGCGAAATGTTTGAGCCTTGGGGAAAACGGAGAATAGGCTCGGACGAAGGTGGAAGACTAGACGAGTTAGGGGAAGAAGAAGAAGAAGGGGTATCAAATGTGTCACTATCATCAACTTGCTCACCCACTTGGTTGTTCAGCACTCTCCCCGATCTTAACGTAGTGACGGCATTCACATTATGACTTTGTGAATGGCCAGGACTCGGTAGGGGTTGAGATGGGAGTTTCCCTTTCTCTCTCGCACTTATTGCGGCGTTTAACTGTGCGATTTGGTTTTCTATTGATTTGATACTCTCACCAGGGGAGGAGGAGTTTTTCGTTAGGGCATCAATAGAAGACCTCATCTCAGCCGAATTTTGCATGGATTGTTTCATGAACATATCCAAAGTTTGTGCAAGTGAGTTGTCAATACCGGCCACTTGTGGTGTAGAAATGTTGGCCGGATTTTGGAAATTCTGTGACTGAAAGGGGGGCTGATTCTGTGGTTGTGGTTGCTGTGGAGGAGGTCTTTGATAATTGCTTTGTTGGTTTTGATTCCAAGCAAAGTTATGATGATTCCTCCATCCTTGATTGTATGTGGAAGAATAAGGGTCATTTCTAGGTCGCTGCTGAAAAGCAGCATTAGCATGAAACGATGCATTCATAGGACATTCTTCCGTTAAGTGTGAAGGATCCGAACAACAACCACAGACGGTCTTAGGAAGCGTGACCTGATTTAGGGAGAAAGATGAGAACTTGTTTTCAATAGCGTCGAGTTTCTTTTGTATCGCTGCCATTTCGGCTTTCACTGCGATGGAAACGTTGAGCTGGTGAATACCTCCCTTAGTTGTAGGTGGTCTTACGCTTTCCCACTGCAACGTGTGTTCAGCGAGATCTTCCAGATATTTCCATGCTTCACCATCATCTTTAGACATGAAATTGCATTGACACATTGTTTCAAGCATCTGCTTTGTCGCTGGATTAATGCCCTCATATATAATCCGACATAAATCCCATCTTTGTATTCCGTGATGGGGGCATTGGACAAGCAGATCTTTGAAACGTTCAAAGCACTTCCAAAATGGTTCATTGGGAAGCTGGGTGAACTGGTTGATCTCGCTCCTAATGTGGGCAGTCTTATGGTTTGGGTAAAACTTCTTAAGAAATGCTACGACGAATTCATCCCAATTAGTGATAGAGTGTGCGGCAGTATTATAAAGCCATTTTTCTGCCAAGTCGCACAGTGTGAATGGGAGAAGACGTAAGCGCATAGCATCTAAAGTCAATTGTGAAGTACCCATCATTGCGCATACGTTTTCGAATTTGGTGATGAAAACGTACGCGTCTTCCGACTCAAGCCCGTGAAATTTGGGCAGCAGATTGATGTAGTGGGGTTTAATTTAGAAATTATCCCCGTTAGGTGGTGGAAGAGATAGACAAGTAGGAAGGGGCCCACGAATAGGATAGCATCTCTCTTGGAGAGAGATGCGCGGTGGATTCTGCGCACCTCCGGGCGGTGGCAGCGTGGTGTTATACTCTGATGGAGTGCCGTCCATCACGGTTGATGTGGTGTGTGGTGGGGGAAAAGAAGATGAAGAAGTACCGACTTCGGCGTCGATAGCAGGAACGCGGACAAGACGGGCACTAGGATCCCGTGTCCAGCCGAGCATGCACTAAGCGGGTTTAGTGCAAGTGGCAGCGTGTGTGTGATTTAAAATTGGCTTGTTTTGAAAAAAGTGGGACTCAAGACAAATCTCCCTAAGATGCACAAGCAACCCTAGAACTAAGGTCACCTAGGTCCAGTCTCTAGACCGCTCCTAGACTTCCAAAGGACAAGCCGCAGGATAAATCCTCTACCGCCTCCGTACTACCCTTGTAGCCAGGTAAGTGCCAGGTAAGTGGGAAGGAACCACGTCGTGGGCCTAATTAAAAGCCACTAGCCTTTGACACACTTGCCTAGGCACTAAAGTAATGCGGATAAACGATAGATTACCCACGACCTTCCTCTGTCCTTATTGAGCGCGACAGTCCTTAGAGTCTGGTCTAGATATTCTTTTAAATTAATGAAGGGTTGATCTATATGCTCGGTTTGTGATTTGTGGGGCTTAGGAAGGGTGATGAAATCCCCACCTAATCTTGATTTGGTCTTTGCCCCTTAAAGTCCATATTAAATATGCAAAACAAAACCAATCACAAAACTTTTGCAAAAAGATTTTTGAGCGGCGCAATTTTGCAAAGAATCCTGCAGAAAATAGATTTTATTGGATTTGAGGAGAGAGAGAAGGAGTTAAGAAAGATACCAGAGAATTCTGTGACCCTAACTCTTCTATCCTGCCGCGATTCCGCCGCCAAAGTGGTGCTTTTGCCGCGGTTCCCCCGCGTGGCAGAAGGATCAGTTGATGAAATTTTTTCTGTGGTCTCCTTTGCTCCTCTGGATCTCTAAAAATGTCTCCGTTTCCTGTTTTCCTCAATTCTGTGACTCCAGATCTCCTTGCAAAAATTCACGCACAAATCATTAAATATGCAATTTGCAGTTTTGTGTTAATAATGATATGGTTCGTATAAGAATTCAACACAAATAGTAAAAATAAAAAATTATGCACGTATCCCCGGCAACAGCGCCATTTGATTGTTACGAAAAAGTTTTTGTAGTTTAACCGCAATCAATAACGGTGTCGCACGTAGCTAGACCGAGATGAGTACGGGTCGTCTTCTGGGAAACGTGGAACCTTTTACTTTTACTTTAGATATGTTGAGAAAGAGAGGAGGGATAAAGAGTTTTATAGAATGGTTTCTAGATCTATGTTAAACAAGAATGTAAAATATAGATCTAGATTATTTTAAAGATGTAGTTAATATAATAAGAGGGCTTGTAGGGTTCGTTAGGATTTAGTAGTTATGAACGATTAATTAAAAGTTACCCTTTTTATCCATTAATAGATTTAGAACTAGAACGACGGTGATGCGTGTAGATTAGGGTTTCCGGAGGGAAAAGGAATCCCACTCTTAACCTTTATCTCGACACGGAACTCCGTTCATTATCTAGCCTTTACCAAAACAATCATTAATCTAATCTCTAATCGCGGTCGGAACTAGCAAAGAATTGCTAGCGCGCCCGATTAGGATGTTAATGATTCTTTTGATAAAGTTCATAAACTTTATAGGACTTAAAAAGGGTTTAATTATTTTCATCGTCCATTAGCCTACCCTAATCCTACGAACCCTAACAAGCGGAGAATTACTCGCGTATGTTGGAAGAAGAAGATGAAAAGAAAGAGAGGGAAAACATAATGTAAAAGAAACAATTAAATAAAATAACTACCTTTATTAATCGACTTGAACAAACTACACTTTAATCCATAGAAAATGATTACAACTAGTTGCTTCTCGATCTTTCCTAAGGAGGTAGTCGAACAGTCGATGATCAGCCTGGATGCATGAGCCGTCTTGGACTTCGTGATCTCGTCGGCTTGATAGCTTTTCCAAGAGGCTCTCGGTGCCTTTTTATAGTGCAAAGCCAGAATATTTTGCTTCAAAAGTTGGTAAAATTCATCATAGATTCACCCCAAAAATCCTCAGCTCCCAACTCCATAGAAGTGCGGCGGATCCGCGGCAAATGGTGGCTAGGGCCGCGGATCCGCGCTCAAGGGGTGAGATCTCTTTGTCAATTTTCTTGGGCTTTCTGATTGTGACATTTAGCAATCCAAGGCACCTTCATATTTCAGAAATCTTCTCTCGGTTGCTTCCAGACTTGGTCTCCAAGTTTGCTTCTTAATTTGGTAAGATTTCTTCAACAACTTGATTTGCTTGATTCTAGCCTTGGAAAATTCTGCACAACTTGGAAATATTCTGCACAACAACTCAAATAAGATTTTAGTAGACTTTGTTCTACTAGGATTAGGTCAATAATATTATTTCCATACATTTTCCTACCAAATGATAATAAAAATATATTAACACATGGAAAATAATGTTTTTACACATAAACCCTCATATGTATAATATATCATATTAAAGTCCTTTTTTAATATAAAAATGGTAGGAAAAATGTACTACAAATGTGCAGTTTTATCGACTGAACAGTCAGCTACGTGCTAGGCGTCTGTGGACTACCGTGAGGAAACAGTCAGGAATTGTTTTCCCGGCGAGTCAGTTCTTGTTGTGCAGGTGGATCGTTGTGCCGCCTCTCACAGCTTGAATTCAGCCTTTTTCGCTAGTCGGCTTTTGAGGAGATGTCGTGGATTGCTGGCATTCATTCATGATACCGGATCCACATTGGGATTGTTGAACCGGGTTCCTTTCGTGCGAGAGTTTTCCGACGTTGTTCCAGATGAGCCGGTGAAGCTTAGGGAGCTTAAGGATCAGCTGCAGAGTTGTTGTTGGGGAGTTTCGTCCGTTTGAGTGTTTCGCTTTTGGAAGCTCCTATTTCTATTCGTCAAAGAGAAAGACGGCAGTTTGAGGTTGTGTATCGACGGATCGTTAATTGAACCGGCTTACGGTGCGGATGGGTATCCTTTACCTCGCATTGACGATTTCTTCGATCAGCTCCAGAGTGCGAGACATTTTCTGAGTTTGTTCGGGATCAGGTCATCATTATTCCGGGTTCGGAGTGATGGCATTCCGAAGACTGCCTTGTGCGTGCTACGGGCTTGTGTGTATTAGTGAGTCATTAGATTCACTGATGCCTTGGCAGCATTCGTAGCTATGATGAACCGGATTTCTTCAGGCCGTTCCTCGACCAGTTATTGTTGTGTTATTTACGGCATTTTGGTCTATTTAATGTGTCTTGAGGAACAGGAGTAGCACTTGAGGATTTGTTTTGCAGATACTGGGAGAGTCACAGCGGTTTGCTAGATTCTCGGAGTGTTCCTTCAGGCTTGTTTGTGTTGACTCCTAGGTCTTGTTGTCACGGGAGACGGTTTTGTATGGTTCTGAGGAAGATCGTGGCCGTACAGCTTAGGCCCAGACTTGTGAGCAGGACGGAGGTCCGCAGATTTTTTGGGCTTAGCAGGTTTTTACCGCCGTTTCGTGCAGGATTGCTAGAGTAGTGCTGCACCGTCGACTGAATTGACCGGAAGGGAGGTTTCTTTGGACTGAGGCATCTGTGTGGAGTTTTCGGCAGTTGAAGATTCGGTTAACAATTGCATCAGTTCTTTCTTTGCTTTTGGTTCAGGTGACCTTGTTGTTTAACTGTAATGTTTCTTGAGTGGGCTCGAGTGTGTACTGAGATGACACTATAGAGCTATCGCTTTTGCTTCCCTATATTTGGAGGAAGTACGAGAAGGATATTCCACTCATGATCTGGAGATGGCCGAGGTGGTTTTGCGTTGGGGATTTGGGAGACACTATTTGTTTGAGAGTCGTGTCAGATTTTCACGGACCACCAGGGCTCAAAGTACATCTTCCTGCAACGGATTTAATTGCTGTGATAGTCCTCCGCAGATTTACAGTTCTTGTGCGATCGTTGAGTACAACTTAAGTTCGTCTCTACGGAGGGGACAGCTTGCTCATGTCTGCGCCCGACCACTTTTCTTTAATCGCTTTCGCGAGACACTGCCCACCGAACTCGTTCGTCAGAGATATCTGAGCATACTAGGCTGGGAAATGATTCCGAGTCCTTGATTTATGACACGGGTGTGCTAAGTTAGGGACGCGTTTGTATACCTGATGTTATCGGGTAGAGACGTGAAATCCTAGAACAAGCACATCAGTCGACTCTCTGTATTCATTCAAGTTCCACCAACATTGACGTGACTTGTGAGATAGTTACGGGTGGGCAGGGATGTAAAGAGAAGCTTTGGGTTTCGTTTCAAGGTGTCTGTCTTGTTGTGTGCTTGGGTCGAGCATCTAAGACCGGCTGGAGAGTTGCAACTTTAACCGTTGTGAAGTAGGAATAGGAGCAGATCTCCATGAATTTCGTTACGGTGTCTAACCAGGTTTAGTCAGGGTGTGACCCCATTCGGATGCTTGTCGTCCGGTTATACTCAGTTTGCTTGGTTGTTCTTATTAAGTTGTGCGTTTGTGCTAATTGTTTTCGGCAGTTGGGGATCGTCACTCGCCATTGTTAGGATGCTTCTTCGATAGATGTTATCAGGAGACACTTCAATTGGCAACCTTTAGATTTAGGGGTTAGGTCGTGTCGATCACCAGTCTGTTGTTTTTTCTGACTCTGCCTAAGTAGAATTTTGGACCCCAGCTAGTCTAAAGACTTCGGAGATGATCCGGTTGTTTCAAGTCAGGATGAGAGTAGTCTTGTGCAAACAGAGGTCTTATGCCGACTGTGTTGGTCGTAGACTTAAGTGCGCAGTGGCAAATCATGTATTCCTGCGGACTTTTCCGATAAATGATGTGTTGAGTTTTGGGAAACTTATCCCAGAATTGTAGGTCCTTTTGAGATCCTATAAACGAGTTAGTTTCGTTGCCTTTAATTTGGCACTTCCGTCTAGATTATTGAGTATTCTCCCCGTATTTCTTGTGATGATACTTTACAATTACCTTCATGACCTTTCTTACATGATTCAGCACCAGACTATTTAGCTTGGACGCGATCGTTTCGCTCATCAGCAGCCAATTGTATTAATGGATCGGCAGGTAAAGAAACTTCGGTCAAGGGTCTTGCCATCTGTGAAGGGCTTTCTTGGACGTAGCCGTATAGTGAGGTAATCACTTAGGAGGCTGCGAACGAGATTTGAGAGATGTAATCTTCTCTTTGAAGGTACGCGTAGCAGTATATTTTTAAATTTGGGGACGAATTTCTTTTAAGGGAGGGGGGCAGATTGTAACGCCTTAGAATGTGTTTTGTGGATAATTATATTTTAATGTATGGTTTTTAATAAAAAGTTTACCAAATTGATTTTCAATTATTTTATCCTATTTAATGAATATTTTATTAGATTTTTCCTAGGCTTGCACACACTTGTACATCATAACTAGAGTTTTAAAGTGGGGTTAAACCATGATTAGCAATCATGGTGGATTAACCCATATGCCTTAATCTAGTTTTATAATTTGTTTAAGTGTTTTGGGTTTTAAGTTCCATGGTTGTTTTTTTAAAAAGAAAAATGAAAAATGAAAAATTAATTTAAAAGGGTTTTTAATTGGGTTGAATTGTTGACCTTGTGGGAGAGAGAAAGTGAGGGCATGGTGCTACATGGCCCAAGCCATGCTTCATTTAATGAAGAAAGAGAAAGAGAAGGGAGGGTTTTTTGAGTTTTCTCTCATTTTCACTTCACACTCTCATTTCTCATTCTCTCACTCTCATAAACACACACACACACAAGTGGCTGAAGCAAGCAGCAGCAGCAAGGGTAGCAGAAACAGCAACAGCATCAGCAGCAGACAGCATCAGCAGCAGCTTCTGGCAGCAGCAGCAAGAGCCCAGCAACTTGCAGCAGCTCTTCTTCCCCTATCCACTTCTTCTCCTGCTTCCTAGGGTACCATAGGGTATAATTCTTGAACCCAATTTCCTAGTTTGCTTAACTTGTGTGTAGTTTAGCGTCGGTTTGCGTTTAAAGTTAGTTTTAGTGCTAGTTATGGTGAATTATGTGGACTTTTGATTAATTGGTGATTGTGTTGGTTAACCCTGCCTATTTTAGTTTTATTAGGGTCACATTAACTGAGTTTAACCCCAGGTTTCACTAAAATACCATAGGGTTTACATTTGTGTGCAAATTGGTGTTTTTAAACGATATTGGGGATTTCTGTAATCTGCTTTTGACCCGGACCCTTCAGGATAAAATTGAGAACACTGGAGCATGCTTACTAGGTCTAGAACACACCACCAGAACACGAGCCACCCATTCCCAAACTTGGTCGCATATTTATTCAATCTGGCCGCAAATTGCGGCCAGGAAGGGGAGTCAGCTCTTGGGGTCTTGGCTAGGGTTTTAGTTATATGTATGCCCTAGAGGCCATTACTATACATAGGATGTATATTGTAGTGGATGCTTGGACATATATAGGGAGGACTTTCTTGCTCGACATGATAGTATGCTATCTGGTTGCTCTTTACCTTAATGTGTACTCTAATTGTCTCTCTGTTACATGTTGGTAAAGCCATTAGGATGTGTACTTGACTACCTGGACTATGATGCAGATCATACTAGTGGGGACATCGTAGTCCATAAGTACATCCTTCAAGGTCCCTAGTCGTGGGTGTATCAAGACGGGGCATCGATATACCAGAGTAGACTAGCGTATACCTTCTCGACCTATACAGATGGGCGATGGATGATCACATATCCATTGGTGTTTGACATCAGAGATGATATACGGGTGCTCAGTGAAGACTGGGTACACTGGACGGACTCGCCGAGAACTCCCAGATGGTATTATACCTCACGTTAGATGGCAGTTCTCTGGTGACACTGGTACAGGTTAGTCTGTAGACCCGAAATCGTCATAGAGACTTGTGTGATTCCCACTGTGCTTTGATTTCCACCTTACCACGTCCAAGAGGGCATGCAAAACGGTGGTTTTTGGGTACAGTCCCGAATCATATGGAGGCAATGAGCGATAGGAGGGGATTCGTCTCTCCCGGTATAGGGAGTTGATGTTGCACTGTGTTCGATTGGCTATAACCGGAAATCCCAGGCCAGGGTTGCTGAGATTTACTGGTAAGTGTTACCAGTAGTTTCTCGAACTGTTATAGACCTCATATCGACATGACTTATCGA
This sequence comes from Agapanthus africanus, assembly GCA_030015575.1. NCBI lineage: Eukaryota > Viridiplantae > Streptophyta > Magnoliopsida > Asparagales > Amaryllidaceae > Agapanthus > Agapanthus africanus. The sequence goes on from JASDDO010000026.1 coordinate 297,313,962, forward strand.
GCTATTGGGGTCTGACGTTTACCACCCCTAGGCGAGATATGCGACATATCAGACATCGAGACCGGACTGTACGGTAAGTGTTACTGGTTGGATTCACAGGAGTGTGAGCGGGCTTGCTCGTTGATCTTCTGATCGCTCAATACCCGGGTGGCCGTTACATTTAGCAGACCGCTTGCGGCTTGTGGGTGTTTGATATGATCATCACCTGCTGCCGGCGTATTGACGAGTCTTTAGAGTCCTACACAGAGGTTTCCTGGCTCAAGCGAAATGAAATAGGAGCGCATATGAGATATGTGCGGGACCGAGAATAATACCATTATGTAGTACTGTATTCGATTCTCGCGATTTGTGACATTGATCGGTTATATGCGATATAGCCGGGTTATCGGATCAAGTGTTGATTCGATAAGTTGTTACTATTGATATTAGTCGGTTATATGCAGTATGACCGAATCATTAAATCAAGTGTTGATTTAATGATTTAATGTATAATTATATATATTTGATATATTACTTTAGATTAACTAGTATTGGTTCACTTGAGATTATTTTCTCAATTGAATGTGCACATTGTATATATGATATAGTTTTGTGCACTAGTTTGTATCATGTTTGATGATACAAGCAAACTTGGGCGTGTTTGCTTTAAACCATGTTTAGTTAATGGTTAGGGTTTAGGGTTTTATTTTCTTTATTCATTTTGTAAAGAAACAAAATGGTGCTTTTCTTTATTTTTCTTGCTTGAAGCTTCTTGAAGCTTCAAAGCATCTTTGAATAAGTCCACCATTTTGTTTTACCCTTAACCTAACCATTACCTAAACTACGGTTTGCTCTCTACATGAGTTAGCCTCACCCATGGTTGCATTATGATAACCATCACTTTATTTTCGTTTTGCAATTAATTCATTTTTCTTCTTCATTCTTCTTCTTCTTCTTGAAGAAGAGAAGAAACCATTGCTAGAAATTTCTAAGTGATGATTCCATGTGAGAAATCCAAATCCAAAGTGAACCCACTTCCTATTTCTTCATCCTCCACCACTTTCCATGTAGTATAGGGTATTTTCTTCACAAGTTTCATGACTTGGTGAAGTTGGAGCTTGATCTTGAGTTGCCTCGATGTAGATCATCTTCGGCATCGAAGTCGATGACCTAGCCCGATCATTTCTTCGACGAAACCATCGCTTGAGTCCGGGATCCGATGATCGCAGTGGAGGGATGTCAACACGGAGCTAAGGAAGTGGAGGACTGGATCTACAAAGGTTGTATTTCATTCACTTAGTACTAAAGCAGTTTAGTAACTTGTTGTTTCGCCTATTCTCTAGTTAACGATCTAGTTTAGGGTTTCTCGGCACCGGAAAATTTTAATTTGGCATGGTTGATACCTTGTGGAACCTCTTGAGTGTGCCTAGGAACCCTACAGTAGTATTAGAGCCTAGCTAGAGTTTTAGGCGAAGTGTAGACAAAGTTAGAAGTCCGATCGAACCCGTAAACCCCGACAAAACCCTTCTCTGTACATTTTTCAAAACAGTGGATTTTTGTGAATTAAAAATGCTCATAAAAACAAGCAGGAAAAACTAAGAATTACTATAAAGTACGGTCCACTAAGTCAATAATTTGACCGCGGATTGCATCATGAGATGATGACCCAACTAGTTTCGAGCTGGCCATCAGGAGTGGGACTCTGTAAGAATGGCTGGATGCTTAACGATCTGAGATGGAATCCTTATACACCAACAAAGTATGGACTTTGGTTGCTTTATCTGAAGGGTTAAATCCCCATCAGGAGCAAGTATATCTTGAGAAGATTACTTGGTGTACATGGAAAAGTTAAGACTTTCAAAGCTAGACTTGTTAAAGGTTTGCATCATTTGACCAGGTATGGATTATGATGAAACCTTTTCTAAGTAGCTATGCTTAAGTCCATCCAGATCCTACTTGCCACGGCTACATACCATGACTACGATATCTGGCGGTTGGGTGTCATGACTGCTTTTCTAAATGATGTTTTAGAAGAGAGAGTCTATAAGTACACAGTCAGAGGGCTTCGTAGACAGTGGGAGCAGCGGAAACATGTGCAAGATGATTTATGTGATAAAGCAGGCATCGCGGAGTTGGAACGTCTGTTTTGATGTGTTAGTCAAAGAGTTTGACATCATCAAAATGGTAGATGAACCTTGTATATACAAAAAGGTAGTAGAGAGTATGGTGGAGATCCTCGTAGAGTACATGGATAACATACCCTTGATGGGGAAGAAGTTTCTTATGCTACGCTCGGTCAATCTCCGCTTATCACAATGATTCTCCACATAGGATTAAAGTGATACCTACTAGATCCTGGGTTTTGGATCTATGAGATAGATCTAATTGGATGTTAGGATACTCACTAGCTGTAGTGAGATGGTATCAATTGATCCTGGGGAGAATCACTGGAAGGGTTCCAGAGTGATAAGGACGACTGAAAGTCAGTCACAGGCATTGTCTTTACCCTCAGTAAAGGGACGGTATGTTGGAAGAGTTCCAAGGAAGATACCGTGGCATACTAGACGATAAAGGCTAGATACATCGCTCCAAAAGATGCTACCAAAGTGGAAGTCTGGGTGTATATTAGTTCATGAGATGAACTTTGTTCCTACCATTGTGTGACAATAGAGTTGTGGCTTATTCCTAGGAACACCCGTCCCATCAGTGATCCAGAAATATTCTAAGGCAGTGTCACCTGATCATGGAGATGGTTGATCTCCAGGGGATCGAGATTAGGAGAGTAGACTCAGAGGACAACACGGCGGATCCACTCACAAAGGCCTTTTCCCAGAGAGAGACTATTATGGGATGGTTGAGTATGAGATACTACAACCACTATTATTAGATGGCCCTAGTGCAAGTGGGAGATTGTTTGTTATATGAATGCCCTAGAGGCCATTACTATACATAAGATGTATATTGTAGTGGATGCTTGGACTTATATAGGGAGGACTTTCTTGCTCGACATGATAGTATGCTATCTGGTTACTCTTTACCTTAACGTGTATACTGATTGTCTCTCTGTTACATGTTGGTAAAGCCCTTAGGATGTGTACTTGACTACCTGGACTATGATGCGGATCATACTAATAGGGACATGGTAGTCCATAAGTACATCCTTCAAGGTCCCTAGTCGTGGGTGTATCGAGACAGGGCATTGATATACCAGAGTAGACTAGCGTATACCTTCTCGACCCATGCAGATGGGCGATGGATGATCCCATATCCATTGATGTTTGACATCAGAGATGATATACGGGTGCTCAGTGGAGACTGGGTACACTAGACGGACTCGCCGAGAACTCCCAGTTGGTATTATACTTTACGTCAGATGGCAGTTCTCTGGTGACACTGGTATAGGTTAGTCTGTAGACCCGAGATCGTCATTGAGTCTTGTGTGATTCCCACTGTGCTTTGATTTCCACCTTACCACGTCCAAGAGGGCGTGCAAAACGGTGGTTTTTCGGTACAGTCCCGAGTCACATAGAGGCAATGAGCGATAGGAGGGGTTTCGTCTCTCCCTGTATTGGGGGTTGATGTTGCGCTATGCTCGATTGGCCGTAACAGGGAAGTCCCAGGCCAGGGCTGGTTTAGAGATATACTGGTAAGTGTTACCAGTAGTTTCTCGACCCGTTATGAGCCTCATATCGGCATGACTTATCGGTTATTGGGGTCTGACGTTTACCACCCCTAGACATGATATGCGACATAATAGACAAGGAGACCGGACTGTACGGTAGTGTCACTGTCAGGCTTTTTGCAGGAGTTGGAGCGGGCTTGCTTGTTGATCTTCTGATCGCTCAATACCCGGGTAGCCGTTACGTCCAGCTAGTACCCCTGACGGCATGTGGGTACTTGATATGATCATCACCTACTGCCGGCGTATTGACGAGTCTTTAGAGTCCTACATAGTGGTTTTACTGGCTCAGGCAAAACGAAATAGGAGAGCATATGTGATATGCGCAGGAACGAGAATAATGCGTGTATGTGATACCGTATTCTATTTTCGCGACTATTGTATCGGCCGGTTATATGAGATATAGCCGGGTTATCGAATCAAGAGTTGATTCGATAAGTTGGTACATTTTGTGTTAGTCGGTAATATGAGATATAACCGGATTATTAAGTCAAGTGTTGATTTAATAATTTAGTGTATAATTGTATATGTGATATACTAATTTACATTAACTAACATTGGTTCACTTAAGCATTTGTTTTTCTCACTCGTGCACAACTTAATATATACGTGATATATATTAATTTGTGTTCATTTTGTATCATGGTTGTTGATACACACTACATGGGTGTATGTGACATACACCATTATAATTATATTGGTTAGGTTTTTATATTTAAAGTAATTCTAAAAACAAATGGATAATGAGCTCACATGCATGAAGCTTCATGAAGCTTATGGTTGCATTGACTTAGTCCACTAGTTTTGTTTTACTTAAGATATTAATTAACCTAACCACTATAATTAGCCATGGTTATGTCTCTACATGAGTTAGTATATGATACCCACTCATCTATGGTTAGCAAACTCTCTCTTGATTAGTTTTCATTCTCATTTTGAGCTCATCTTCTTCCTCCTTCAATTTCTTTCTAGGGTTTGATAAAGAGAGAGAATGATAGTGAGAAAAGAAATTCTAAAGTGTACCCATTTCCTATTTCATCATCCTCTACTAGACTAGCACTTTAGTTTAGGGTGTTTGTTTCACTAATTCTCTAGTTAGTGAAGTAGAAGCTTGAGTTCGTATTCCCTCGACGTAGATCATATTCGGCCTCGAAGACTTCAAGCAAAACCATTGCCCTCTTCTCATGGAGCCGTCAGAGAGTCCGGGAGCACGATGATCGCAGCAAAGGGACTACTACAAGGAGCTTAAGAAGTGAAGGACCGATCTACAAAGATTGTATTTCGTATTCACTTAGAGATAATTGTTATTTACTAGCATGTGTTACCCTAATTATCTAGCAAAGATCTTGTTTAGAGTTATTCGGCACGGCTAAAATTTTAATCGGGAATAGTTGATGCCTTGTAGAACCTTCTTAGAGTGCCTAGTAACCCTACACATGATGCGGTACTTCACCTTAAGTGACCTAAGTACAAATTGCTTGAAATTCCTTCTTTGATGATTCATATGCTTTTGATTCGATTTCCGTGTTCTTATCGAATCTTATCTCTATTTATAGCCTTGTCGCCGATGACTATAGGGACTCAGAGTGATGCAGCGAGGGCCGAGGTCAGAGTTGGCTCGGGTGATATTAGTACTGACCAGGATGGCACTCTAGTTGTACAGGTGCAGACGGATCAGCTTTCGACATATAGTATCGATAGGCTTGTGGTCGAGATGCAGGAATTGCGCCAGACGATGAGTTCATTTGTTGAGACCGTACGAGCGCTACGACAGGAGGTTGTCACCCCTGTTACCCAGATGTTCCTTGGGATTAGCATGCAGCAGTCAGTCACCTACATAGCACCCATGGTTGCAGCTCCAGTTGACGAGGCACATATTCCAGAGACGCTGAGAGCTCCAGGACAGTGGAAGACTCGTACCAGTGTACCTGCCCAGAGACAGAGGTTTAGTAGTCGAGACAGATTTTGTTGCCGTCGCGGGAGTAGCAGAGGCTTAGGACGAGGACAGTCGTTCAACTCCCATTCCCAAGAGGGTTAGCAGTCAGCGTGTGGATGCTTTCGATGCGGAAGCCTTCAGCACTTCGTCAGGGATAGTTCCTTAGTACCTCATCAGGATCGTATTCAGAGAGGTCGTGGACATGGAAGGTTCGCTCAGAGGACTCAGTCTACCAGAGGAGTTCAGTTTGTTGTGGGTAGGGGGCAGACACAGGAGTTTTCTTCTACTCATTGGGATGCGCAGGCGTCCAATGTGGAGTTTTCAGGTATCCTTAATTCGCATGTTCTTTTAATGTATTTGTTGTTTTCCACACCTTGTGCCATGGTTGGGACTATAGGGTTCCTAGGCATACTCAAGAGGTTCCACAAGGCATCAACCATGCCAAACAAAAATTTTCCGGTGCCGAGAAACCCTAATATAGATCGTTAACTAGAAATTAGGAGAAAAGCAAGAAAGTAAACAACTTTATTGCTAAGTGAAAAGGGACTACAACCTTTGTAGATCCGCTCCACCATTTCTTTAGCTCCGTGTTGACGTCCCTCCGCTGCGATCATCGGATCCTGGACACTAGCGATGGTTTCGTCGGAGAAATGATCGGGCTAGGTCATTGACTTCGAGGCCGAAGATGATCTACGTCGGGGAGACTCAAACTCAAGCTATTCCTTCACTTGGTCAAAAACTTTATGAAGAGAACACCCTATACTACTTGGCAAGTGGTAGAAGATGAAGAAATAGGAAGTGGGTTCACTTTAGAATTGGATTTCTCACTCTTTTTCTCATGGCACCATTGGAGCTCTCAAGCTTTTGTGAGCTTGATGAAGATGAAGAAGAATAAAAGAATCCTATGAATTAAAAGAATAATATGAATACTTATCCTTTTAATCATGGCACCATGGTTGAGTTAAGCCCTCATGCTTAACTCATGTAGAGAATTAACCATACCATAAGGTTAAGAGTTGGGTTAGCTAATATCTTAAACAAATGACAAAGAGAGTTGACTTTGTCAATATTCATCAAGCTTCATGAAGCTTGATAACTTTGACCAAAGTCACACTCTTTTGTTATATGCTTAGGAAAATAGTAAAGCCTAATCTAACCTTGATTTGCTTCAAGTCTCATACACACAACTTGTTTGTATCATCAAGCATGATACAAACATGTACACTTGCATATATCACATATAAACAATATGCACATTCAAGTGAGAAAATCAATCTTAAGTGAACCAATACTAGTTAATGTAAAGTAATATATCAAATATATAATTATACATTAAATCATTAAATCAACACCTGATTTAACGATCCGGTCATATCGCATATAACCGACTAATATCAAGTGTATCAATGTATCGAATCAACACTTGATTCGGTAACCCGGCTATATCACATATATCCGACCGATGATACAATCGCGAGAATAGAATACAGTATCACATACTGGTATTATTCTCGGTCCCGCACATATCTCATATGCGCTCCTATTTCGTTTCGCTTGAGCCAGGAAACCCCTGTGTAGGACTCTAAAGACTCATCAATACGCCGGCAGTAGGTGATGATCATATTAAACACCCATAAGCCGCAAGCGGTCTGCTAAACGTAACGGCAACTCGGGTATTGAGCGATCAGAAGATCAATGAGCAAGCCCGCCCACACTCCTGTGAATCCAACGAGTAACACTACCCTACAGTCCGGTCTGTTCGTCTGATATTTCGCATATCTTGTCTAAGGGTGGTAAACGTCAGACCCCAATAACTCGATAAGTCGTGTCGATATGAGGCTCATAACGGGTCAAGAAACTACTGGTAACACTTACCAGTAAATCCCTAAAATAGCCTTGGCCAAGGACTTCCTGTTATAGCCAATCGAGCACTGCGCAACATCAACTCCCTATACCGGGAGAGACGAAACCCCTCCTATCGCTCATTGCCTCCATGTGACTGAGGACTGTACCCAAAAACCACCGTTTTGCATGCCCTCTTGGATGTGGTATGATGGAAATCAAAGCACAGTGGGAATCACACAAGACTCTATGACGATCTCGGGTCTACAGACTAACCTGTACCAGTGTCACCAGAGAACTGCCATCTGACGTAAGGTATAATACCATCTGGGAGTTCTCGTCGAGTCCGTCCAGTGTACCCAGTCTCCACTGAGCACCAATATATCATCTCTGATGTCAAACACCAATGGATATGGGATCATCCATCGCCCATCTGTATGGGTCGAGAAGCTACACACTAGTCTACTCTGGTATATCGATGCCCCGTCTCGATACACCCACGACTAGGGACTTTGAAGGATGTACTTATGGACTACCACGTCCCCACTAGTATGATCCGCATCATAGTCCAGGTAGTCAAGTACACATCCTAAGGGCTTTACCAACATATAACAGAGAGACAATCAGTGTACACGTTAAAGTAAAGAGTAACCTGATAGCATACTATCATATCGAGCAAGAAAGTCATCCCTATATATGTCCAAGCATCCACTACAATATACATCCTATGTATAGTAATGGCCTCTAGGGCATACAAATAACTAACAATCTCCCACTTGCACTAGGGCCATCTGATAGCAGTGGTTGTAGTATCTCATACTCAACCATCCCATAAAAGTCTCTCTCTGGGAAAAGGCCTTTGTGAGTGGATCCGCCGTGTTGTCCTCTGAGTCTACTCTCCTAACCTCGATCCCCTGGAGATCAACTATCTCCACGATCAGGTGATACTGCCTAAGAATATGTCTGGATCACTGATGGGACGGACGTTCCTAGGCATAAGCCACAACTCCATTGTCACACAATGGGAGGAACGACGTTCATCTCATGAACTATTATACACCCAGACTGCCTCTTTGGTAGCGATGTATCCAGCCTTTATCGTCTAGTATGCCACGGTATCTAGCTTGGAACTCTTGCAACATACCGTCCCTGTGCTGAGGGTAAAGACAATGCCTGCGACTAACATTCAGTCGTCTTTATCACCCTGGAACCTTTCCAGTGATTCTCCCCAGGATCGATTGATACCATCTCACTACAACTAGTGAGTATCCTAACATCCAATTAGATCTATCTCATAGATCCAAAACCCAGGATTTAGTAGGTATCACTTTGATCCTATATAGAGAATCCTTGTGATAAGCGGAGATTGACCGAGCGTAGCATAGGAAACTCCTTCCCCATCAAGAGTATTTCATCCACGTGCTCTACGAGGATCACCACTATACTCCCTACTACCTTTTTGTATATACAAGGTTCATCTACCATTTTGATGATGTCAAACTCTTTGACTAACTAATCAAAACAGATGTTCCAACTCCGCGATGCCTGCTTTATCACATAAAACATCTTGCACACGTTTCCGCTGCTCCCACTGTCTATGAAGCCCTCTGGCTATGTACTTATAGACGCTTTCTTCCAAATCATCATTTAGAAAAGCAGTCAAGACACCCAACCGCCAGATATCATAGTCATGGTATGTAGCCGTGGCAAGTAGGATCTGGATGGACTTATGTATAGCTACTTTAGAAAAGGTTTCATCACAATCCATAGCTGGTCAATGATGCAAACCTTTAATAAGTCTAGCTTTGAAAGTTTCAACTTTTCCATGTACACCAAGTAATCTTCTCAAGATATACTTGCTCCTGATGGGGATTTAACCCTTCAGATAAAGCAACCAAAGTCCATACTTTGTTGGTGTATAAGGATTCCATCTCAGATCGATAAGCATACAGCCATTCTTACAGAGTCACACTCCTGATGGCCAGCTCGAAACTAGTTAGGTCGTCATTCCATGATGCAATCCACTCTCCCACTGTCATAGAGAAACCGAAGTATCTCTCAGGTGAGTGAGGAACCCTACTAGATCGGCGGAGAGGCTGAGGTTCGTTGGTTGCTATTGAATCCTTTGGTTCTACCAAATCATCAGCTGCAGTTTGTATAGCTGGAACTGTTTCCAGTTCTACCTCACTACCAATAATTTCTTCACAAGAAATTCCCTTTCACAAAGGTGGCATGCTGAGAAACAAAACATTTTTGTTCCTCGGTCAGGTAAAAGATATTCCCTTGCGTATGCTTGGGATATCTAACAAACTTCCACAGAACTGACTTTGCCTCGAGCTTGTCCGGATTTTGCTTTTAGACATAGGTTGGACAACCCCAAATCTTAACTGACTTAAGAGATGGGCTCTTCCCTTTCCATATCTCATATGAAATGGTAGGTATCTGATTTGATCGGAACCCTATTCAATTGGTATGCAACTTCATAAGTGCATAATTCCCTAAAAGGAAATAGGAAACTCAGTAGTACTCATCATAGAGCACACCATATCACATAGGGTGCTATTGCTCCGCCCCGATATACCATCGTGCTATGGTGTATATGGAGGAGTAATGCTGAGAGAGAATCTCATTCTCCTTTAGAATAGTCCAGGAATTCCGTGCTCAATTATTCTCCTCCCTGATCTCATCATAGGACATAATACTTATACTCGTTTTTGGTTCTCTACTTCTAACTTATATTCTGTGAATATCTCAAAAGGTTCGGACTTCTGTTTCAACAGGAACATATGTCTGAATCTTGAGAGATCATCAGAGAATTTAATGAAGTACAAAGAACCGGTCTTGGCATGTGTAGACAGGGACCTTACATACATCAGCATGTATCAATCCCAAGAGTTTACTAACTCTTTCTCTGTTTCCAATAAACAGAGCTATGGTCATCTAATCTTTGTGCCATGACTGGCAAGTTTCACAAGATGTAAATTCAAACTAATTTAAATATACATCTAAATGTAACTTCATCCAGTCGGGTCGCATTGATATGACCTAGTCTACAATGCCTCAAGAAGGATTCGTTCATTTCTGAACTCTTCCTCTTGTGTGTGTTCTATATACTAAGAAGTGTGGTTTGATTTAGAACGTCAATGCTTTTAGATAACGTGCCTGAACCGATCAACTCTTGATATAGGAAATGTTCAAAACATTATCCAATCAATACAAAATTATATCTTTTTTTATCTAAATAAAGAGACTGATATGATTTTTTATATCAGGTTCGGTATCTAATAACATTTGTTCAGAATCAATGTATTCTGGTAATACAGGGTGACAGTGACCAACAGACTTGGCTGCAACACTTGCACCGTTTTCTGCCTCATGAAACTTATCACCCGTTCTCAGTTCTTTACCTTTCTGTAGTCCATGTAATATATTACATATGCGGGATCCTGATCTGGTATCACATACCCAGGACGTAAAGGATACTGAGAAACGGTTCTTTATAACGAACACACCCGAAGATTATGCATCAACATGCACTTTCTTCGTTTGGGCGGCACGGAAAATCTGGTATTCTCCAATTTCCTGCTCTATCTTATAACAATTATAAGTTGGAGCGGGACCAACGTTCTCCAGCTCAGTATAACAAGCGGGTTCGGTCAATATATCCGTTTTATTATCTTGATTAAGGTATGACATGGTCGCTACCTGGAGAGAGAGAGAAGAAAACACTCTACGTGCGCTCTTGCAAGATCAGATTAGTTATTATATTATCTAATCAGGATGGCTCCCATTGTTTTTATCAAATCTTCCTTCAAACCCTAAAAGGAAAGACTAGCCGGGATTAATTACACGCTACAAGTTCGCCAATTTTTCAGCCAGGCCAGTGTCGGTACTTTGAGGGAGGTTCCCCGTGCTTTCGCACGGACCTAATTAAAGTAAACCTCGTTTTCCCAGAGGCGTAACCCCGTTGACACCTTTCTAGACACCTACTTGATCGTCTAATTGTAATGTGTAAAACTCTCCCTGGAGTAACAATTACTCGCAGTGGGTATCGGGATCCAACTATCTCATAGAAGGTATGCAATCTCATTGCAAATTTCAACACTTGAAATTCCCGATAATTTTGCCCCGAACGATCTATGACCTTGACAAGGTCAACAAACCATAGACCGCAAGTCAAGTTCAACCCGTCATTTCTTGATTGAATCAAACCCACCCGCACGACCCTTGACAAGGTCAACAAGGCCGTACGACTACCCTAAAACAATCTGCATCATATGCATAAACAGATAAATACTGGTTAGCAACCGCACACTGCGCCTTGATAAGGTCAACAAACGCAACACGAATACTAAGCAGGATTTATCTGAAATGACGGAGGGCTACGACAAGTTTTTCTGAAAACCTATTGCGTAATGAACTTGATATCGTTGTAGAATCAAATAATTTTAAAATGGAGTGTTTTTGAGGCTTTTCTAGTTTTGCTAAAGGGGTCACTCCCGGTGAAGAGATCGTCGGCCCTTTCCTCATCGAATAAGGTGCAGGATATATCATATATACCGCTGTGCAAAGCAAGAACTATAGGAGCAATCAAAAGACAAACCGAGGGTTGTAGCATCTGCTAGTTATTTCTAAAGGGGTCACTCCCGGTGAAGGGATCTCGGCCCTTTCCTTATCGAATAAGGTGCAGGATGTTCTATAAGGAACACCGCAATGCAAAGCAAGAACTGTAGCTACCTGTTTTTGAAAATTTGATTCCATAACATCTTAGGTTTCTTTTCTTTCATTAATCATATTAATGAAATCCCATCATTTAAGTCACCTAAACATCACAGATAAATACGACGTACACTTATGCCATCCGCATTCGCCTCGATGTCCCCTTGTGCACCGTTAGGTTAGGTAACTAACGGTAGAGCGGGGCAGGGCTAGGGTGGGTGTAAAACATAAGTAACGCCTATATAATATATCATATATACTATATACAGTATTTATCACAGAACATCAAATGATCACATCACAGATATCGCAGTAGAAGAAACATATGAAATATTGGATATACTAGGACGTCCGTGTTTTTAATACAAGCCTGTATAAAACACAGATTCCACGGTCGCGATGCATAGCCAAACCCACACCCCTAGACCCCTACGAGAGCGGCAAGCAACCCTACCAATTCTAGAGTTAGGAGACCCGGACTCGACTCCTCGAGTTGGTCTCCCACTGGACTCCAGAACCCGGTTACTTATGCCCTCATCCTTGGGTCTATCCTAGTGCGGAAAAGTAAATAATATACATCAACGGTGACAGCTTCCGCAACCTGGAAGTGCCCCAATAAAAGAATATTACATACAATTAATTTTACATGAATGAAAATGAAAAACACCCATCTCACATAAAAAACCCCGGCTATTCAAAACGCGACGATCCAATATAACATATCCAGCAACACATAACATCACATGTCATCAACGTAAGTAAATGTGCGCATCCCAATTGTCGTTGACATATAGCAACGAAACCGGCGATATCACATATTACACTTACGGTCGCAGAAAAGAAAGTGTAAAACTACAACAGTTGAAATCCGCAACCTCCTTAGACATCGCATGCCTAACAGTTATAAACCCCGCATTCTAGTCTCTATATCAAAACACTTTTCAATATCAAGTCGGGCAATTCAACAAGATTCCCGATATTTTGATCGAATGCTCGTCGCAAACTTTAGTAGACGGCCGCACCCCCGGATGCCGTCGACGAAGTGCACTAAGGCGGAACACCGTTGCTGTGAGCACCCGAACGGATGCTTTTGGCGACGGGGTTCTCCTACAGTCACTTGGTCGGAGCTATGGGGCATGGCTGTCTATTAAGTTTACCGGTGAGTATCCGCGTACGCTACGTGATTGCGACGGACTTTTGATCACATCAAAATTCCGTGGCAACCGATCAAGTGAGACTAAAGTGCTATGTTTATAACATCCAAATCAGTTATCTCATAACTACTTGTGGATTCCAAATATTGTATCACATTCCAGATAAATAGAAAATCTTAAACTTTCCGATCGAACAATCAAACACCCAAGTTTTCCCGAAAAGATCAACACATGAAATAAGTTTAAAAACATCGACTTCATGCCACAGTACCAACGGTCCAGCCGTAGAAGCGTCAAGCCAACGCCTCACATGTGGCACGCCATACTTCCCCAAACCCTAAGGTTCAAAGGGCAGTTCAAGACGGTCACATAATCGAGTTAAGGTTTGTTATCTTCTAGAGGGTCCATCGCGTTACTTGCACTACTTAGAACGTTTTCAAACTACGGAAAAATCCAACACTTGGAAATTTCCCGGCAAGGGAAAAATTGGGTATTTTTATCCGGTCGAACTTTTTAACATATTCTAAATTATCCGGAAAAACACAGACAAAGTTAAAGATTCCGATCGAATCGCCGAACTCCCAATACAACCCAGAAAACTCAGCACTTGAGTATACAATAAAAATTTCCAGAAGATTCAGTAAACTAATAAGGAAGTTACTGTGCAGAAATAAACTGTCAATGTCACTGAACGGCCGCGGAACCGCCGCACGAGCTATGCTCGTGCCGCGTTTGCGCGGCGCTTTAATCGAATTAGCAACTCGTTTTGCACAGTAACTCCTAAAAACGCCTGCTGATTTTTCTGCATATTTTTAATTTGGAAAAATCCACATTTTCAGAAAATGTACAGAGAAGGGTTTGAGTTAGGGTTTCGGGGTTCGATCGGATTTGTAACATCGTCTACACTTCGCCTAAAGCTCTAGCTAGGCTTTGATACCACTGTAGGGTTCCTAGGCACACTCAAGAGGTTCCACAAGGCATCAACCATGCCATACAAAAATTTTCCGGTGCCGAGAAACCCTAATATAGATCGTTAACTAGAAATTAGGCGAAAAGCAAGCAAGTAAACAACTTTATTGCTAAGTGAAAAGGGACTACAACCTTTGTAGATCCGCTCCACTATTTCTTTAGCTCCGTGTTGATGTCCCTCCGCTGCGATCATCAGATCCTGGACTCTAGCGATGGTTTCGTCGGAGAAATGATCGGGCTAGGTCATTGACTTCGAGGCCGAAGATGATCTACGTCGGGGAGACTCAAACTCAAGCTATTCCTTCACTTGTTCAAAAACTTTGTGAAGAGAACACCCTATACTACTTGGCAAGTGGTAGAGGATGAAGAAATAGGAAGTGGGTTCACTTTAGAATTGGATTTCTCACTCTTTTTCTTATGGCACCATTGGAGCTCTCAAGCTTTTGTGAGCTTGATGAAGATGAAGAAGAATAAAAGAATCCTTTGAATTAAAAGAAAAATATGATTACTTATCCTTTTAATCACGGAACCATGGTTGAGTTAAGCCCTCATGCTTAACTCATGTAGAGAATTAACCATACCATAAGGTTAAGGGTCGGGTTAGCTAATATCTTAAACAAATGACAAAGAGAGTTGACTTTGTCAATGTTCATCAAGCTTCATGAAGCTTGATAACTTTGACCAAAGTCACACTCTTTTGTTATATGCTTAGGAAAATAGTAAACCCTAATCTAACCTTAATTTGGTTCAAGTCTCATACACACAACTTGTTTGTATCATCAAGCATGATACAAACATGTACACTTGCATATATGACAAATAAACAATGTGCACATTCAAGTGAGAAAATCAATCATAAGTGAACCAATACTAGTTAATGTAAAGTAATATATCAAATATATAATTATACATTAAATCATTAAATCAACACTTGATTTAACGATCCGGTCATATCGCATATAACCGACTAATATCAAGTATATCAATGTATCGAATCAACACTTGATTCGGTAACCCGGCTATATCACATATATCTGACCGATGATACAATTCGCGAGAATAGAATACAGTATCACATACTGGTATTATTCTCGGTCCCGCACATATCTTATATGCGCTCCTATTTCATTTCGCTTGAGCCAAGAAACCCTTGTGTAGGACTCTAAAGACTCGTCAATACGCCGGCAGTAGGTGATGATCATATCAAACACCCACAAGCCGCAAGTTGTCTGCTAAACGTAACGGCCACCCGGGTATTGAGCGATCAGAAGATCAACGAGCAAGTCCGCTCACACTCCTGTGAATCCAACGAGTAACACGACTGTACAGTCCGGTCTGTTCGTCTGATATGTCGCATATCTCGTCTAGGGGTGGTAAACGTCAGACCCCAATAACTCGATAAGTCGTGTCGATATGAGGCTCATAACGGGTCAAGAAACTACTGGTAACACTTACCAGTAAATCACTAAAACAGCCTTGGCCAAGGACTTCCTGTTATAGCCAATCGAGCACTGCGCAACATCAACTCCCTATACCGGGAGAGACGAAACCCCTCCTATCGCTCATTGCCTCCATTTGACTCGGGACTGTACCCAAAAACCACCGTTTTGCACGCCCTCTTTGACGTGGTATGATGAAAATCAAAGCACAGTGGGAATCACACAAGACTCTATGACGATCTCGGGTCTACAGACTACCTGTACCAGTGTCACCAGAGAACTGCCATCTGACGTAAGGTATAATACCATCTGGGAGTTCTCGGCGAGTCTGTCCAGTGTACCCAGTCTCCACTGAGCACCCGTATATCATCTCTGATGTCAAACACCAATGGATATGGGATCATCCATCGCCTATCTGTATGGGTCGAGAAGCTACACACTAGTCTACTCTGGTATATCGATGCCCCGTCTCGATACACCCACGACTAGGGACTTTGAAGGATGTACTTATGGACTACCACGTCCCCACTAGTATGATCCGCATCATAGTCCAGATAGTCAAGTACACATCCTAAGGGCTTTACCAACATGTAACAGAGAGACAATCAGTGTACACGTTAAAGTAAAGAGTAACCAGATAGCATACTATCATATCGAGCAAGAAAGTCATCCCTATATATGTCCAAGCATCCACTACAATATACATCCTATGTATAGTAATGGCCTCTAGGGCATACATATAACTAACAGGGACTAGAGTTGTGTTAGGTAAATTAGCCGTTTTGTGTTAACTTCTGGCAGAGATTTTTTTGTTGCGCGACACGTATTAGAGTTGTGTGCCAATCGGATAGGAGATAGAGATTCGTCCGTCGTTTTGATCCCTCTAGAGATGTTGGATTTGCCGTTCTCCTGGGCACGAAATGGTCAGTGATTGTTACGAAAAAGTGTTTGTAGTTTAACTGCAATCAATAACGGTGTCGCACGTAGCTAGACCGAGATGAGTACGGGTCGTCCTCTGGGAAACGTTGAACCTTTTACTTTTACTTTAGATATGTTGAGAAAGAGAGGAGGGATAAAGAGTTTTATAGAATGGTTTCTAGATCTATGTTAAACAAGCATGTAAAATATAGATCTAGATTATTTTAAAGATGTAGTTAATATAATAAGAGGGCTTGTAGGGTTCGTTAGGATTTAGTAGTTATGAACGATTAATTAAAAGTTACCCTTTTTATCCATTAATAGATTTAGAACTAAAACGACGGTGATGCGTGTAGATTAGGGTTTCCGGAAGGAAAAGGAATCCCACTCTTAACTCTTTTCTCGACACGGAACTCCGTTCATTATCTAGCCTTTACAAAAACAATCATTAATCTAATCTCTAATCGCGGTCGGAACTAGCAAAGAATTGCTAGCGCGCCCGATTAGGATGTTAATGATTCTTTTGATAAAGTTCCTAAACTTTATAGGACTTAAAAATGGTTTAATTATTTTCATCGTCCATTAGCCTACCCTAATCCTACGAACCCTAACAAGCGGAGAATTACTCGCGTATGTTGGGAGAAGAAGATGAAAAGAAAGAGAGGGAAAACATAATGTAAAAGAAACAATTAAATAAAATAACTATCTTTATTAATCGACTTGAACAAACTACACTTTAATCCATAGAAAATGATTACAACTAGTTGCTTCTCGATCTTTCCTAAGGAGGTAGTCGAACAGTCGATGATCAGCCTGGATGCGTGAGCCGTCTTGGACTTCGTGATCTCGTCGGCTTGATAGCTTTTCCAAGAGGCTCTCGGTGCCTTTTTATAGT
Organism: Agapanthus africanus; assembly: GCA_030015575.1. Classification (NCBI taxonomy): domain Eukaryota; kingdom Viridiplantae; phylum Streptophyta; class Magnoliopsida; order Asparagales; family Amaryllidaceae; genus Agapanthus; species Agapanthus africanus. Next base: position 297,331,492 of record JASDDO010000026.1, read on the forward strand.
GCAAAGCCAGAATATTTTGCTTCAAAAGTTGGTAAAATTCATCATAGATTCACCCCAAAAATCCTCAGCTCCCAACTCCATAGAAGTGCGGCGGATCCGCGGCAAATGGTGGCTAGGGCCGCGGATCCGCGCTCAAGGGGTGAGATCTCTTTGTCAATTTTCTTGGGCTTTCTGATTGTGACATTTAGCAATCCAAGGCACCTTCATATTTCAGAAATCTTCTCTCGGTTGCTTCCAGACTTGGTCTCCAAGTTTGCTTCTTAATTTGGCAAGATTTCTTCAACAACTTGATTTGCTTGATTCTAGCCTTGGAAAATTCTGCACAACTTGGAAATATTCTGCACAACAACTCAAATAAGATTTTAGTAGACTTTGTTCTACTAGGATTAGGTCAATAATATTATTTGCATACATTTTCCTACCAAATGATAATAAAAATATATTAACACATGGAAAATAATGTTTTTACACATAAACCCTCATATGTATAATATATCATATTAAAGTCCTTTTTTAATATAAAAATGGTAGGAAAAATGTACTACAAATGTGCAGTTTTATCGACTGAACAAATACCCCCAAACTTATCTTTGATCGTCCCGAGCAAACTAGTTTATTCAAGAGGAGAAAAAAGAAAGGAGAAAACTAAGCACACTTTCGTAGGCAGACACGATTGCACTGAGCACGTGCAACAAGACGTTAAACCTTTAGGTGTCTCTAGTAGGAGGAGTGTTGTCTCCTGAGGGTTTTCAGTGGATTACACCCACAAAATCCAATAAAAAAAGAAAGATGGGGAAATTTACATATAAAGATAAGAACCATAAAAGAAAGGCCTTGAAAAGAAGAGTTTCCAACTATACTAGCTTTTCAGTTGTCATGAGCCCTATCTTAATAGTCATGAAAAAATGTTAGAAATCACATCATCCCTCAATAAAACATCGTCTTTATTCTTCATTCCTACCTTTCATCCAAACATTGATCATATAACCCCACGTGTGTGTAAAGAACATCCCTACACTCGGAGAATTCAATTCAAGCTATCATACTCTTGTCCATCTACCTCAGTACTTTTTAATTTTATGAATACTTAGGTTTGCTCACACATTTTCATGCGACCGTTAATACTTCTCGAGGTACTAACCGACCGATTACTCATGTGCTTGCAGATTCGGTGATAATATTTTCCTCGTCTTGCACCACCTAAGGCTTAGCAGTGACTCCCAGACCAGTTGGCCTTAGGGCACTAGGTGAAGAGGCACCCTCGCTATATTTTTTTATTGCTGCCTTGGCGATACAAAACCAGTGTTAATTTTTTTTTCTTTTCACCATTTTTATATTTTTTTCATTTTTTCACTTCCTTCATACTTTGGCTTTTAGACAAGAGCATTTCAAGGTATCCTCTACTATCCCGAGTTTCAAGACGTGTGTAAGTGCATATAGTAGGGTATCAACATTCAAATGTTTGGCTTCCAGAATAGAAACTATTTTTCAGACTTATTTTTATCCTCAGATTAGTGACTTCCTTCATTTTACTAACCCTTGGGACAACAGCTCATAACTGCTTATTACTAGTTCATGTAAGAAAACTTCTAATTTTCTTTGTTTTCTTAAACTATTCCAATCTTTTGGATGTAATTTTTCACTTTCTATTCTTTTATTATAAAAAAAATTTTTAATGCCCGGTGTCAAAGATAATTCAGTGAATACAAACCTCCCCCCCAAACCTGTTTTCAGCAGTGTCCTCACTGATGTAGCCTTTTGAGAACATGGACCTGTAGACTAAGGGAGAGATACAAGGGGTAAAATAATAGTGAAATGAAAAATTTCCCCAAACTTATTCTTTGACACGCACAGATATTCAATCAAATCATTTTTTTACTCACCTCCATTCTTAAAATGTGAAAAAGTTATCAAAACATGGAGGTGAGGCGGAGGAATTTTAGTTTTGATAAAGCGGCTCCTGTAAAAACAGGAGCTCCTCCGCGGGGTCAGCAGAAAAATACGGTTTTAATCTATGCCCATTTACTTTAAAAATCGAACCGTTTTTCAAATTTTCGACTTCAACTGCTCCATGCGGGTATACATACCGCACCACAAAAGGTCCTTTCCAACGAGATTTAAGCTTACCCGGATGAAGATGGAGACGGGAATCGTAAAGAAGGACTTGTTGCCCCGATATGAAGGTTTTTCTAAAAAGATTTTTATCGTGGAACACTTTAGTCCTATTCTTTACTATCACCGCATTATCGTAAGCTTCATCGCGGAGTTCGCTTAGCTCATTCAATTGCAGCTTCCGATAGCTGCCTGCATGATCAAGATCAAAATTAAGCTCTTTAATAGCCCACATTGCCTTATGTTCAATCTCGACAGGGAGGTGGCATGCCTTCCCAAACACAAGACGGTATGGAGACATACCAAGATCGGTCTTATAAGCGGTGCGGAATGCCCAAAGAGCATCCGTCAATTTGGTTGACCAATCCTTACGGTTTTTCGAAACCGTCTTCTCCAATATCTGTTTGATCTACCTATTAGAGATCTCAGCCTGCCCGCTTGTTTGGGGGAGATAGGGCGTAGAAAGCTTGTGAGTGATTGAATATTTCCGCATCAAGGCCTCGAAAGACCTATTGCAGAAATGTGTCCCGTTGTCGCTAATGATAGCGCGAGGGTGTCCGAATCGCGAAAAGATATTTTCTTTAAGGAACTTAATGACAACATTGTTGTCATTAGTGCGACACGGTATAGCTTCCACCCACTTTGAGACATAATCAACCGCTAACAAGATATATAAATTCCCAAAGGAGTTGGGAAAAGGGCCCATAAAATCAATACCCCAAACATCAAATATTTCCACAACCAATATAAGTTGGAGCGGCATCTCATTCCTTCGTGAAATCCGACCCAAATGCTGACATCGCGGACAAGTTTTGCAATGTTCAAATGCATCTTTAAATAATGTTGGCCAATAAAAGCCACATTGCAAAACTTTCTCCGCCGTTTTTCGAGGTCTAAAATGACCGCCGCATGCCTGATCATGACTAAATGATAACACGCTCTTGAATTCATCGTTAGGGACACACCTGCGAATGATTTGATCGGAACAATACTTGAATAGATATGGTTCATCCCAGTAAAAATATTTTACTTGGGATAAAAATCGAAGTTTGTCTTGTTTCGACCAATCGCTAGGTATGAGTCCCGTCGCAAGATAGTTCACGATATCCACGAACCAAGGTTCGTAAGATACATTCAAGAGTTGTTCGTCGGGAAATGAGTCATTTATTGGCACGGTCACAGTTGGCGAAGAAGTGATGCGTGAAAGATGGTCGGCTACAACGTTTTCACATCCACTCTTGTCTTTGATGACAAGATCAAATTCTTGTAACAATAGGATCCAACGTATTAGCCTGGCCTTCGCATCCTTCTTCGATAAAAGATGTCGTAGGGCGGAGTGATCTGTGTAAACCACAATAGGCGAGCCAATCAAGTAGGGCCTGAATTTCTCTAATGCAAATACAACTACCAAGAGTTCTTTCTCGGTAGTTGTGTAATTTATTTGTGCATCATTCAAGGTCCTACTTGCATAGTAAATTACATGTGGCATCTTATCAATATGCTGTCCTAAGACAGCACCAATAGCAAAATCTGACGCGTCACACATAAGCTCGAACGGGTGGTTCCAATCCGGAGATGATAGAACGGGGGCTGTAGTGAGTGATTCTTTAAGTGATTCAAAAGCAGCCACACAATCCGAATCAAAGTGAAAAGTAGTGTCCTTGGCCAATAGAAGGGTTAAGGGTCTAGCAATTTTGCTAAAGTCTTTAATGAATCTCCTATAAAATCCTGCATGACCAAGGAAGGATCGTATATCTTTGACGCAATTGGGACGAGGGAGGTTTTGAATAACATCTATTTTAGCTCTGTCAACCTCAATGCCTTTATGTGAAATTATATGTCCAAGTACAATACCTTCTTGGACCATAAAATGGCATTTTTCCCAATTCAAAGTCAAGTTCTTATCCTTACAGCGGGTAAGAACAGCGTCAAGATTACGAAGGCAGTCCTCAAAGGAGTCCCCAAAAATGGAGAAATCGTCCATAAAAATTTCTAGAAAATTTTCCACCATATCTGAAAATATCCCCATCATGCACCGCTGAAATGTAGCGGGAGCGTTGCATAACCCAAAGGGCATGCGTCTATAAGCAAAAGTTCCGAAAGGACAAGTAAAAGTGGTTTTATCTTGATCCTTTTCGGCGATGGGGACCTGGTTATAACCAGAGTATCCGTCCAAGAAACAGTAGTATTCGTGTCCCGCTAATCGCTCTAACATCTGGTCAATAAAAGGTAGAGGGAAGTGATCTTTCCTCGTCACAGCATTGAGTTTCCTGTAATCGATACATACGCGCCACCCAGTTTGGGTGCATGTTTGGATTAACTCATTAGCCTCGTTAGTGATGACCGTGATGCCAGACTTTTTAGGGACCACATGAATTGGACTTACCCATTGACTATCAGATATGGGGTAAATTATTCCACTATCAAGACACTTGACGATTTCTTTCTTTACTGCCTCCTTCATAACGGGATTTAACCGTCTTTGTGGGTCTCGGGTTGGTTTGGCTTCATCCATCAGATGTATGTAATGTTCAACAATTAAGGGACTAATCCCTTTGATGTCAGCCATAGTCCAACCAAATGCTTCCCGATTCGATCTCAACACTGCCAAAAGTGTATTCTCTTGCTCTAAGGCTAGAGAAGCGGAAATAATCACTGGCAAAGTCTTATTCTCTCCTAAATATGCATATTTAAGATGAGAAGGTAGCGGTTTGAGATCAAGAATTGGCGGAGAGACAATAGAAGGTGGGGTAAGCGAATGATATTCGGACTCCCGAAGAGGTTCAAGACTTGCATAAGATATTGACTCGGAAAGTGCTGCTGACTTTTGCAACAACTCAACGAGTTCAATCTCAAGGTCGGACTCATTGAACATATCCTCACTGTAAAGTGGTGCAAGATCGAACGATGTCTCATTAGTGTTGTCGAGAACATCAAAGCAAAGCTCCTCATCCATGCAGCTTTCGGAAGCTATCTCATGGATGGAACAAACATCCAGCAATTGAGCAGAAGGTTCTGATGGCTGACTTCCTAGCTTGTAAATATTAAGCTCAATTGTCATTTTCCCGAAGGATAAGTTCATAGAACCGTTACGACAATTAATCACAGCGTTAGAAGTTGCTAGGAAGGGTCGACCAAGTATCACCGGGATTTGATTGCGTGGGTTTGCCGCAGGTTGTGTATCTAAAACAATAAAGTCCACGGGAAATATGAATTCCCCGACTTTAATTAACACATCCTCTAGTTCGCCCCGAGGTTTGGTGATAGATCGGTCAGCCATTTGGAGAGTACAATGGGCGGGTTTTAACTCTCCAATTCCTAACTGCTCGTATACTGAATAAGGAAGCAAGTTGACGCTAGCGCCTAGATCGAGTAAAGCACGATTTATATTTTTACCCCCAATAGAAATAGAGATTGTAGGACAGCCGGGGTCCTTACGTTTCTTTGGTATTTGCTGGGTAAAAGCTGTGCTAACATTACTCGTCATGAAAACCTTTTTAGGCACTTGAGTTTTTCTCTTCCTAGTGCACAAGTCTTTAAGGATTCTTGCATAACATGGGACTTGTTGAATAGCATCTAGAAGAGGAATATTCACGCTAACTTGCTTAAACATTTCCACAATCTTCTCCATTTGTGGGTTAGGTCGGTTGGCCCTTAATCGGTTTGGAAATGGAGCTCGATTAATAAGTTTTGGGTCCAACGTTTGGGGAGAAGACTGTGGCGACGGATTCGATCCCAAAATTGGAGTGGGCATCGACTTAGATAGATTTGGCGAAATGTTTGAGCCTTGGGGAAAACGGAGAATAGGCTCGGACGAAGGTGGAAGACTAGACGAGTTAGGGGAAGAAGAAGAAGAAGGGGTATCAAATGTGTCACTATCATCAACTTGCTCACCCACTTGGTTGTTCAGCACTCTCCCCGATCTTAACGTAGTGACGGCATTCACATTATGACTTTGTGAATGGCCAGGACTCGGTAGGGGTTGAGATGGGAGTTTCCCTTTCTCTCTCGCACTCATTGCGGCGTTTAACTGTGCGATTTGATTTTCTATTGATTTGATACTCTCACCATGGGAGGAGGAGTTTTTCGTTAGGGCATCAATAGAAGACCTCATCTCAGCCGAATTTTGCATGGATTGTTTCATGAACATATCCAAAGTTTGTGCAAGTGAGTTGTCAATACCGGCCACTTGTGGTGTAGAAATGTTGGCCGGATTTTGGAAATTCTGTGACTGAAAGGGGGGCTGATTCTGTGGTTGTGGTTGCTGTGGAGGAGGTCTTTGATAATTGCTTTGTTGGTTTTGATTCCAAGCAAAGTTAGGATGATTCCTCCATCCTTGATTGTATGTGGAAGAATAAGGGTCATTTCTAGGTCGCTGCTGAAAAGCAGCATTAGCTTGAAACGATGCATTCATAGGACATTCTTCCGTTAAGTGTGAAGGATCCGAACAACAACCACAGACGGTCTTAGGAAGCGTGACCTGATTTAGGGAGAAAGATGAGAACTTGTTTTCAATAGCGTCGAGTTTCTTTTGTATCGCTGCCATTTCGGCTTTCACTGCGATGGAAACGTTGAGCTGGTGAATACCTCCCTTAGTTGTAGGTGGTCTTACGCTTTCCCACTGCAACGTGTGTTCAGCGAGATCTTCCAGATATTTCCATGCTTCACCATCATCTTTAGACATGAAATTGCATTGACACATTGTTTCAAGCATCTGCTTTGTCGCTGGATTAATGCCCTCATATATAATCCGACATAAATCCCATCTTTGTATTCCGTGATGGGGGCATTGGACAAGCAGATCTTTGAAACGTTCAAAGCACTTCCAAAATGGTTCATTGGGAAGCTGGGTGAACTGGTTGATCTCGCTCCTAATGTGGGCAGTCTTATGGTTTGGGTAAAACTTCTTAAGAAATGCTACGACGAATTCATCCCAATTAGTGATAGAGTGTGCGGCAGTATTATAAAGCCATTTTTCTGCCAAGTCGCACAGTGTGAATGGGAGAAGACGTAAGCGCATAGCATCTAAAGTCAATTGTGAAGTACCCATCATTGCGCATACGTTTTCGAATTTGGTGATGAAAACGTACGCGTCTTCCGACTCAAGCCCGTGAAATTTGGGCAGCAGATTGATGTAGTGGGGTTTAATTTCGAAATTATCCCCGTTAGGTGGTGGAAGAGATAGACAAGTAGGAAGGGGCCCACGAATAGGATAGCATCTCTCTTGGAGAGAGATGCGCGGTGGATTCTGCGCACCTCCGGGCGGTGGCAGCGTGGTGTTATACTCTGATGGAGTGCCGTCCATCACGGTTGATGTGGTGTGTGGTGGGGGAAAAGAAGATGAAGAAGTACCGACTTCGGCGTCGATAGCAGGAACGCGGACAAGACGGGCACTAGGATCCCGTGTCCAGCCGAGCATGCACTAAGCGGGTTTAGTGCAAGTGGCAGCGTGTGTGTGATTTAAAATTGGCTTGTTTTGAAAAAAGTGGGACTCAAGACAAATCTCCCTAAGATGCACAAGCAACCCTAGAACTAAGGTCACCTAGGTCCAGTCTCTAGACCGCTCCTAGACTTCCAAAGGATAAGCCGCAGGATAAATCCTCTACCGCCTCCGTACCACCCTTGTAGCCAGGTAAGTGCCATGTAAGTGGGAAGGAACCACGTCGTGGGCCTAATTAAAAGCCACTAGCCTTTGACACACTTGCCTAGGCACTAAAGTAATGCGGATAAACGATAGATTACCCACGACCTTCCTCTGTCCTTATTGAGCGCGACAATCCTTAGAGTCTGGTCTAGATATTCTTTTAAATTAATGAAGGGTTGATCTATATGCTCGGTTTGTGATTTGTGGGGCTTAGGAAGGGTGATGAAATCCCCACCTAATCTTGATTTGGTCTTTGCCCCTTAAAGTCCATATTAAATATGCAAAACAAAACCAATCACAAAACTTTTGCAAAAAGATTTTTGAGCGGCGCAATTTTGCAAAGAATCCTGCAGAAAATAGATTTTATTGGATTTGAGGAGAGAGAGAAGGAGTTAAGAAAGATACCAGAGAATTCTGTGACCCTAACTCTTCTATCCTGCCGCGATTCCGCCGCCAAAGTGGTGCTTTTGCCGCGGTTCCCCCGCGTGGCAGAAGGATCAGTTGATGAAATTTTTTCTGTGGTCTCCTTTGCTCCTCTGGATCTCTAAAAATGTCTCCGTTTCCTGTTTTCCTCAATTCCGTGACTCCAGATCTCCTTGCAAAAATTCACGCACAAATCATTAAATATGCAATTTGCAGTTTTGTGTTAATAATGATATGGTTCGTCTAAGAATTCAACACAAATAGTAAAAATAAAAAATTATGCACGTATCCCCGGCAACGGCGCCATTTGATTGTTACGAAAAAGTTTTTGTAGTTTAACCGCAATCAATAACGGTGTCGCACGTAGCTAGACCGAGATGAGTACGGGTCGTCTTCTGGGAAACGTGGAACCTTTTACTTTTACTTTAGATATGTTGAGAAAGAGAGGAGGGATAAAGAGTTTTATAGAATGGTTTCTAGATCTATGTTAAACAAGAATGTAAAATATAGATCTAGATTATTTTAAAGATGTAGTTAATATAATAAGAGGGCTTGTAGGGTTCGTTAGGATTTAGTAGTTATGAACGATTAATTAAAAGTTACCCTTTTTATCCATTAATAGATTTAGAACTAGAACGACGGTGATGCGTGTAGATTAGGGTTTCCGGAGGGAAAAGGAATCCCACTCTTAACCCTTATCTCCACACGGAACTCCGTTCATTATCTAGCCTTTACCAAAACAATCATTAATCTAATCTCTAATCGCGGTCGGAACTAGCAAAGAATTGCTAGCGCGCCCGATTAGGATGTTAATGATTCTTTTGATAAAGTTCATAAACTTTATAGGACTTAAAAAGGGTTTAATTATTTTCATCGTCCATTAGCCTACCCTAATCCTACGAACCCTAACAAGCGGAGAATTACTCGCGTATGTTGGGAGAAGAAGATGAAAAGAAAGAGAGGGAAAACATAATGTAAAAGAAACAATTAAATAAAATAACTACCTTTATTAATCGACTTGAACAAACTACACTTTAATCCATAGAAAATGATTACAACTAGTTGCTTCTCGATCTTTCCTAAGGAGGTAGTCGAACAGTCGATGATCAGCCTGGATGCGTGAGCCGTCTTGGACTTCGTGATCTCGTCGGCTTGATAGCTTTTCCAAGAGGCTCTCGGTGCCTTTTTATAGTGCAAAGCCAGAATATTTTGCTTCAAAAGTTGGTAAAATTCATCATAGATTCACCCCAAAAATCCTCAGCTCCCAACTCCATAGAAGTGCGGCGGATCCGCGGCAAATGGTGGCTAGGGCCGCGGATCCGCGCTCAAGGGGTGAGATCTCTTTGTCAATTTTCTTGGGCTTTCTGATTGTGACATTTGGCAATCCAAGGCACCTTCATATTTCAGAAATCTTCTCTCGGTTGCTTCCAGACTTGGTCTCCAAGTTTGCTTCTTAATTTGGCAAGATTTCTTCAACAACTTGATTTGCTTGATTCTAGCCTTGGAAAATTCTGCACAACTTGGAAATATTCTGCACAACAACTCAAATAAGATTTTAGTAGACTTTGTTCTACTAGGATTAGGTCAATAATATTATTTCCATACATTTTCCTACCAAATGATAATAAAAATATATTAACACATGGAAAATAATGTTTTTACACATAAACCCTCATATGTATAATATATCATATTAAAGTCCTTTTTTAATATAAAAATGGTAGGAAAAATGTACTACAAATGTGCAGTTTTATCGACTGAACAGTCAGCTACGTGCTAGGCGTCTGTGGACTACCGTGAGGAAACAGTCAGGAATTGTTTTCCCGGCGAGTCAGTTCTTGTTGTGCAGGTGGATCGTTGTGCCGCCTCTCACAGCTTGAATTCAGCCTTTTTCGCTAGACGGCTTTTGAGGAGATGTCGTGGATTGTTGGCATTCATTCATGATACCGGATCCACATTGGGATTGTTGAACCGGGTTCCTTTCGTGCGAGAGTTTTCCGACGTTGTTCCAGATGAGCCGGTGAAGCTTAGGGAGCTTAAGGATCAGCTGCAGAGTTGTTGTTGGGGAGTTTCGTCCGTTTGAGTGTTTCGCTTTTGGAAGCTCCTATTTCTATTCGTCAAAGAGAAAGACGGCAGTTTGAGGTTGTGTATCGACGGATCGTTAATTGAACCGGCTTACGGAGCAGATGGGTATCCTTTACCTCGCATTGACGATTTCTTCGATCAGCTCCAGAGTGCGAGACATTTTCTGAGTTTGTTCGGGATCAGGTCATCATTATTCCGGGTTCGGAGTGATGGCATTCCGAAGACTGCCTTGTGCGTGCTACGGGCTTGTGTGTATTAGTGAGTCATTAGATTCACTGATGCCTTGGCAGCATTCGTAGCTATGATGAACCGGATTTCTTCAGGCCGTTCCTCGACCAGTTATTGTTGTGTTATTTACGGCATTTTGGTCTATTTAATGTGTCTTGAGGAACAGGAGTAGCACTTGAGGATTTGTTTTGCAGATACTGGGAGAGTCACAGCGGTTTGCTAGATTCTCGGAGTGTTCCTTCAGGCTTGTTTGTGTTGACTCCTAGGTCTTGTTGTCACGGGAGACGGTTTTGTATGGTTCTGAGGAAGATCGTGGCCGTACAGCTTAGGCCCAGACTTGTGAGCAGGACGGAGGTCCGCAGATTTTTTGGGCTTAGCAGGTTTTTACCGCCGTTTCGTGCAGGATTGCTAGAGTAGTGCTGCACCGTCGACTGAATTGACCGGAAGGGAGGTTTCTTTGGACTGAGGCATCTGTGTGGAGTTTTCGGCAGTTGAAGATTCGGTTAACAATTGCATCAGTTCTTTCTTTGCTTTTGGTTCAGGTGACCTTGTTGTTTAACTGTAATGTTTCTTGAGTGGGCTCGAGTGTGTACTGAGATGACACTATAGAGCTATCGCTTTTGCTTCCCTATATTTGGAGGAAGTACGAGAAGGATATTCCACTCATGATCTGGAGATGGCCGAGGTGGTTTTGCGTTGGGGATTTGGGAGACACTATTTGTTCGAGTGTCGTGTCAGATTTTCACGGACCACCAGGGCTCAAAGTACATCTTCCTGCAACGGATTTAATTGCTGTGATAGTCCTCCGCAGATTTACAGTTCTTGTGCGATCGTTGAGTACAACTTAAGTTCGTCTCTACGGAGGGGACAGCTTGCTCATGTCTGCGCCCGACCACTTTTCTTTAATCGCTTTCGCGAGACACTGCCCACCGAACTCGTTCGTCAGAGATATCTGAGCATACTAGGCTGGGAAATGATTCCGAGTCCTTGATTTATGACACGGGTGTGCTAAGTTAGGGACGCGTTTGTATACCTGATGTTATCGGGTAGAGACGTGAAATCCTAGAACAAGCACATCAGTCGACTCTCTGTATTCATTCAAGTTCCACCAACATTGACGTGACTTGTGAGATAGTTACGGGTGGGCAGGGATGTAAAGAGAAGCTTTGGGTTTCGTTTCAAGGTGTCTGTCTTGTTGTGTGCTTGGGTCGAGCATCTAAGACCGGCTGGAGAGTTGCAACTTTAACCGTTGTGAAGTAGGAATAGGAGCAGATCTCCATGAATTTCGTTACGGTGTCTAACCAGGTTTAGTCAGGGTGTGACCCCATTCGGATGCTTGTCGTCCGGTTATACTCAGTTTGCTTGGTTGTTCTTGTTAAGTTGTGCGTTTGTGCTAATTGTTTTCGGCAGTTGGGGATCGTCACTCGCCATTGTTAGGATGCTTCTTCGATAGATGTTATCAGGAGACACTTCAATTGGCAACCTTTAGATTTAGGGGTTAGGTCGTGTCGATCACCAGTCTGTTTTTTTTTCTGACTCTGCCTAAGTAGAATTTTGGACCCCAGCTAGTCTAAAGACTTCGGAGATGATCCGGTTGTTTCAAGTCAGGATGAGAGTAGTCTTGTGCAAACAGAGGTCTTATGCCGACTGTGTTGGTCGTAGACTTAAGTGCGCAGTGGCAAATCATGTATTCCTGCGGACTTTTCCGATAAATGATGTGTTGAGTTTTGGGAAACTTATCCCAGAATTGTAGGTCCTTTTGAGATCCTATAAACGAGTTAGTTTCGTTGCCTTTAATTTGGCACTTCCGTCTAGATTATTGAGTATTCTTCCCGTATTCCTTGTGATGATACTTTACAATTACCTTCATGACCTTTCTTACATGATTCAGCACCAGACTATTTAGCTTGGACGCGATCGTTTCGCTCATCAGCAGCCAATTGTATTAATGGATCGGCAGGTAAAGAAACTTCGGTCAAGGGTCTTGCCATCTGTGAAGGGCTTTCTTGGACGTAGCCGTATAGTGAGGTAATCACTTAGGAGGCTGCGAACGAGATTTGAGAGATGTAATCTTCTCTTTGAAGGTACGCGTAGCAGTATATTTTTAAATTTGGGGACGAATTTCTTTTAAGGGAGGGGGGCAGATTGTAACGCCTTAGAATGTGTTTTGTGGATAATTATATTTTAATGTATGGTTTTTAATAAAAAGTTTACCAAATTGATTTTCAATTATTTTATCCTATTTAATGAATATTTTATTAGATTTTTCCTAGGCTTGCACACACTTGTACATCATAACTAGAGTTTTAAAGTGGGGTTAAACCATGATTAGCAATCATGGTGGATTAACCCATATGCCTTAATCTAGTTTTATAATTTGTTTAAGTGTTTTGGGTTTTAAGTTCCATGGTTGTTTTTTTAAAAAGAAAAATGAAAAATGAAAAATTAATTTAAAAGGGTTTTTAATTGGGTTGAATTGTTGACCTTGTGGGAGAGAGAAAGTGAGGGCATGGTGCTACATGGCCCAAGCCATGCTTCATTTAATGAAGAAAGAGAAAGAGAAGGGAGGGTTTTTTGAGTTTTCTCTCATTTTCACTTCACACTCTCATTTCTCATTCTCTCACTCTCATAAACACACACACACACAAGTGGCTGAAGCAAGCAGCAGCAGCAAGGGTAGCAGAAACAGCAACAGCATCAGCAGCAGACAGCATCAGCAGCAGCTTCTGGCAGCAGCAGCAAGAGCCCAGCAACTTGCAGCAGCTCTTCTTCCCCTATCCACTTCTTCTCCTGCTTCCTAGGGTACCATAGGGTATAATTCTTGAACCCAATTTCCTAGTTTGCTTAACTTGTGTGTAGTTTAGCGTCGGTTTGCGTTTAAAGTTAGTTTTAGTGCTAGTTATGGTGAATTATGTGGACTTTTGATTAATTGGTGATTGTGTTGGTTAACCCTGCCTATTTTAGTTTTATTAGGGTCACATTAACTGAGTTTAACCCCAGGTTTCACTAAAATACCATAGGGTTTACATTTGTGTGCAAATTGGTGTTTTTAAACGATATTGGGGATTTCTGTAATCTGCTTTTGACCCGGACCCTTCAGGATAAAATTGAGAACACTGGAGCATGCTTACTAGGTCTAGAACACACCACCAGAACACGAGCAACCCATTCCCAAACTTGGTCGCATATTTATTCAATCTGGCCGCAAATTGCGGCCAGGAAGGGGAGTCAGCTCTTGGGGTCTTGGCTAGGGTTTTAGTTATATGTATGCCCTAGAGGCCATTACTATACATAGGATGTATATTGTAGTGGATGCTTGGACATATATAGGGAGGACTTTCTTGCTCGACATGATAGTATGCTATCTGGTTGCTCTTTACCTTAATGTGTACACTAATTGTCTCTCTGTTACATGTTGGTAAAGCCATTAGGATGTGTACTTGACTACCTGGACTATGATGCAGATCATACTAGTGGGGACATCGTAGTCCATAAGTACATCCTTCAAGGTCCCTAGTCGTGGGTGTATCAAGACGGGGCATCGATATACCAGAGTAGACTAGCGTATACCTTCTCGACCTATACAGATGGGCGATGGATGATCACATATCCATTGGTGTTTGACATCAGAGATGATATACGGGTGCTCAGTGAAGACTGGGTACACTGGACGGACTCGCCGAGAACTCCCAGATGGTATTATACCTCACGTTAGATGGCAGTTCTCTGGTGACACTGGTACAGGTTAGTCTGTAGACCCGAAATCGTCATAGAGACTTGTGTGATTCCCACTGTGCTTTGATTTCCACCTTACCACGTCCAAGAGGGCATGCAAAACGGTGGTTTTTGGGTACAGTCCCGAATCATATGGAGGCAATGAGCGATAGGAGGGGATTCGTCTCTCCCGGTATAGGGAGTTGATGTTGCACTGTGTTCGATTGGCTATAACCGGAAATCCCTGGCCAGGGTTGCTGAGATTTACTGGTAAGTGTTACCAGTAGTTTCTCGAACTGTTATAGACCTCATATCGACACGACTTATCGAGCTATTGGGGTCTGACGTTTACCACCCCTAGGTGAGATATGCGACATATCAGACATCGAGACCGGACTGTACGGTAAGTGTTACTGGTTGGATTCACAGGAGTGTGAGCGGGCTTGCTCGTTGATCTTCTGATCGCTCAATACCCGGGTGGCCGTTACATTTAGCAGACCGCTTGCGGCTTGTGGGTGTTTGATATGATCATCACCTGCTGCCGGCGTATTGACGAGTCTTTAGAGTCCTACACAGAGGTTTCCTGGCTCAAGCGAAATGAAATAGGAGTGCATATGAGATATGTGCGGGACCGAGAATAATACCAGTATGTAGTACTGTATTCGATTCTCGCGATTTGTGACATTGATCGGTTATATGCGATATAGCCGGGTTATCGGATCAAGTGTTGATTCGATAAGTTGTTACTATTGATATTATTCGGTTATATGCAGTATGACCGGATCATTAAATCAAGTGTTGATTTAATGATTTAATGTATAATTATATATATTTGATATATTACTTTAGATTAACTAGTATTGGTTCACTTGAGATTATTTTCTCAATTGAATGTGCACATTGTATATATGATATAGTTTTGTGCACTAGTTTGTATCATGTTTGATGATACAAGCAAACTTGGGCGTGTTTGCTTTAATCCATGTTTAGTTAATGGTTAGGGTTTAGGGTTTTATTTTCTTTATTCATTTTGTAAAGAAACAAAATGGTGCTTTTCTTTATTTTTCTTGCTTGAAGCTTCTTGAAGCTTCAAAGCATCTTTGAATAAGTCCACCATTTTGTTTTACCCTTAACCTAACCATTACCTAAACTAGGGTTTGCTCTCTACATGAGTTAGCCTCACCCATGGTTGCATTATGATAACCATCACTTTATTTTCTTTTTGCAATTAATTCATTTTTCTTTTTCATTCTTCTTCTTCTTTTTGAAGAAGAGAAGAAACCATTGCTAGAAATTTCTAAGTGATGATTCCATGTGAGAAATCCAAATCCAAAGTGAACCCACTTCCTATTTCTTCATCCTCCACCACTTTCCATGTAGTATAGGGTATTTTCTTCACAAGTTTCATGACTTGGTGAAGTTGGAGCTTGATCTTGAGTTGCCTCGATGTAGATCATCTTCGGCATCGAAGTCGATGACCTAGCCCGATCATTTCTTCGACGAAACCATCGCTTGAGTCCGGGATCCGATGATCGCAGTGGAGGGATGTCAACACGGAGCCAAGGAAGTGGAGGACTGGATCTACAAAGGTTGTATTTCATTCACTTAGTACTAAAGCAGTTTAGTAACTTGTTGTTTCGCCTATTCTCTAGTTAACGATCTAGTTTAGGGTTTCTCGGCACCGGAAAATTTTAATTTGGCATGGTTGATACCATGTGGAACCTCTTGAGTGTGCCTAGGAACCCTACAGTAGTATTAGAGCCTAGCTAGAGTTTTAGGCGAAGTGTAGACAAAGTTAGAAGTCCGATCGAACCCGTAAACCCCGACAAAACCCTTCTCTGTACATTTTTCAAAACAGTGGATTTTTGTAAATTAAAAATGCTCATAAAAACAAGCAGGAAAAACTAAGAATTACTATAAAGTACGGTCCACTAAGTCAATAATTTGACCGCGGAACTGCGGCGAAACCAAGGGTTTGGCGGCGGTTCCGCGGCCAAAATTTGGACTTAGTCCCTGAAATTTCATATATTTATTCTTAGGTCCTTTCTTGGAAATTTTTTATGGGAATTTTTTAACCCCACTCAAGTGTTGAGTTTTCTAGGGTTTTATTGGGGACTCGTTGATTCGATCGGATAATTTAACTTTGTTTAGTTTGTTCCGGATAAATTTAGAACATGCTAAAAAGTTCGACTGGATATAAATACCCACTTTTTCCCCTGCCGGAAAATTTCCAAGTGTTGGATTTTTCCGTAGTTTAAGAACGTTCGAAGTAGTGCAAGTAACGCGATGGACCCTATAGAAGACAACAAAGCTTAACTTGATTATGTGACCGTCTTGAACTGCCCTTTGAACCTTAGGGTTTGGGGCAGTACGGCGTGCCACATGTGAGGCGTTGGCTTGACCCTTCTACGACTGGACCGTTGGTACTGAGGCACGAAATGAATGTTTTAAAACTTATTTCATGTGTTGATCTGTTTCGGGAAAACTTGGGTGTTCGATTGTTCGATCGGAAGTTTAACATTTTCTATTTATCCGGAATGTGATACAATATTTGGAATCCACAAGTAGTTATGAGATAACTGTATGAATGTTATAAACATAGCACTTTAGTCTCACTTGATCGGTTTCCACGGAATTTTGATGTGATCAAAAGTCCGTCCCAATCATGTAGCGTACGCGGATACTCGCCGGGTAAACTTAATAGACAGCCTCACTCCATAGCCCCGACCAAGTGACTGTAGGAGAACCCCGTCACCGAAAGCATCCGCTCGGGTGCTCGCGGCAGCGGTGTTCCGCCTTGGTGCACTTCGTCGACGGTGTCGGGGGGTGCGGCCACCTACTAAAGTTTGCGACGAGCATTCGATCAGGATGCCGGGAATCTTGTTGAATTGCCTGACTTATGTTGAAAAGTGTTTTCGATAATGAGACTAAAATGCGAGGTTTATAATTGTTAGGCATGCGATGTCTAAGGAATTCATTTGATTAAGCATGTGATGTCTATGCAGGTTGCGGATTCCAACTGTTGTAGTTTTACACTTTCTTTTCTGTGACCGTAAGTGTAATATGTGATATCACCGGTTTCGTTGCTATATGTCAACGACAATTGGGATGCGCATATTTACTTACGTTGATGACATGTGATGTTATGTGTTGCTGGATATGTTATATTGGATCGTCGTGTTTGAATAGCCGGGGTTTTTTATGTGAGATGAGTGTTTTTTTCAGTTTCATTCATGTAAAAACTTGTATGTAATATTCTTTTATTGGGGCACTTCCAGGTTGCGGAAGATGTCACCTTTTGTATATTATTTACTTTTCCGCACTAGGATAGACCTAAGGAGGAAGGCACAAGTAACCGGGTTCTGGAGTCCAGTGGCAGACCAACTCGAGGAGTCGAGTTCGGGTCTCCTAACTCTAGAATTGGTAGGGTTCCTTGCCGCTCTCGTAGGGGTCTAGGGGTGTGGGTTTTGGCTATTCATCGCGACCGTGGAATCTGTGTTTTATACTGGCTCATATTGAAAACACGGACGTCCTAGTATATCCAATGTTTCATATTTTTCTTCTGCTGTGATATCTGTGATGTGATCATGTGATATGTTCTATGATGGATACTGTATATAGTATATATGATATATTATATAGGCGTTACTTATGTTTTACACCCGCGCTAGCCCTGCCGTGCTCTGCCGTTAGTTACCTAACCTAACGGTGCATGAGGGGACATCGAGGCGAATGCGGATGGCATAAGTGTACGTCGTATTTATCTGTGATGTTTAGGTACTTAAATGATGGGAATTCATTAATGTGATTAATGAAAGTAAAAGAAACTTAAAGATGTTGTAGAATCGAATTTCAAAAATAAAACAGGTAGCTACAGTTCTTGCTTTGCACAGCGGTATATGTGGTATATCCTGCACCTTATTCGATAATGAAAGGACCGAGATCCCTTCACCGGGAGTGACTCCTTTAGCAATAACTGGCAGATGCTACACACTCGGTTTGTCTTTTGATAGCTTCTATAGTTTCTGCTTTACACAATGAAATATATGATATATCCCGCACCTCATTCGACGAGGAAAGGACCGACGATCCCTTCACCTGGAGTGACTCCTTTAGCAAAACTAGAAAAGCCTAAAAAACACTCCATTTTAAATTCATTCGATCCTACAACGACATCAAGTTCATTACGCAATAGGATTTCAGAAAAAACTTTTGTAGCCCTCCGTCATTTCAGATAAGTCCTACTTAGTATTCGTGCTACGTTTGTTGACCTCCGTCAAGGCGTAGTGTGCGGTAGCTAACTAGTATTTATCTGCTTATGCATATGATGCAGATTGGATTAGGGTAGTCGTGCGACCTTGTTGACCTCCGTCAAGGGTCGTGCAGGTGGGTTTGATTCAATCAAGAAATGACGGATTGAACTTGACTAGTAGCCTATGGTTTGTTGACCTCCGTCAAGGTCATAGGGTGCTAGGGGCAAAATTATCGGGAATTTCAAGTGTTGAAATTTGCAATGAGATTGCATACCTTCTATGAGATAGTTGGATCCCGATACCCACTGCGAGTAAGAGTTACTCCTGGGAGAGTTTTATACATTACAATTAGCCGATCAAGTAGGGTCTAGAAAGGTGTTAACGAGGTTACGCCTCTAGGAAAACGAGGTTTACATTAATTAGGTTCGTGCGAAAGCACGGGGGACCTCCCTCAAAGTGCCGACACTGGCCTGGCTGAAAGATTGGCGAACTTGTAGTGTGTAATTAATCCCGGCTAGTCTTTCCTTTTAGGGTTTGAAGGAAGATTTGATAAAAACAGTGGGAGCCATCCTGATTAGATAAAACAATAACCAATCTATTCTCGTAAGAGCGCACGCTGAGTGTTTTCTTCTCTCTCTCTCCTGGTAGCGACCATATCACGCCTTAATCAAGATAATAATACGGACTATTGACCGAACCCGCTTGTAATACTGAGCTGGGGAACGTTGGTCCCGCTCCAACTTATAATTGTTATAAGACAGAGCAGGAAATTGGGGATTACCAGAATTCCCGTGCTGCCCAAACGAAGAAAGTGCATACTGATGCATCATTTTCGGGTGTGTTCATTATATAGAACTATTTTTCAGTATTCTTTACGTCCTGGATATGAGATACCGGATCAGGATCCCGCATATGTAATATGATACATGGGCTACAGATAGGTAAAGAACTGAGAACGGGTGATAAGTTTCATGAGACAGAAAACGGGGCAAGTGTTGCAGCCAAGTCTGTTGGTCACTGTCATCCTGTATTACCAATACATTGATTCTGAACGAATGTTATTAGATACCGAACCTGATATACAAAATCATATCTGTCTCTTTATTAGTAAAGAAACGGTAAAATTTTGTATTGTTGGATAATGTTTTGAACATTTCCTATATCAAAAGTTGATCGGTTCAGGCACGTTATCTAAAAGCATTGATGTTCTAAATCAAACTACAGTTCTTAGTATATGGAACACACATAAGAGGAAGAGTTCAGAAATGAATGAATTCTTCTTAAGGTATTGTAGACTAGGTCATATCAATGCGACCCGACTAGCTGAAGTTACATATAGATACATATTTAAATCAGTTTGAATTTACATCTTATGAAACTTGCCAGTCATGTCACAGAGATAAGATAACACAGCTCTGTTTATTGGT
Organism: Agapanthus africanus; assembly: GCA_030015575.1. Taxonomy (NCBI): domain Eukaryota; kingdom Viridiplantae; phylum Streptophyta; class Magnoliopsida; order Asparagales; family Amaryllidaceae; genus Agapanthus; species Agapanthus africanus. The sequence continues at coordinate 297,351,378 of JASDDO010000026.1, forward strand.
AACAGAGAAAGAGTTAGTAAACTCTTAGGACTGATACATGATGATGTATGTAAGGTCCCCTGTCTACACATGCCAGGACTGGTTCTTTATACTTCATTACGTTCTCTGATGATCTCTCAAGATTCAGACATATGTTCCTGTTGAAACACAAGTCAGAAACTTTTGAGGTATTCACAGAATATAAGTTAGAAGTAGAGAACCAAAACGGGTATAAGTATTATGTCCTTTGATGAGATCAAGGAGGAGAATACTTGAGCACGGAATTCTTGGACAATTCTAAAGGAGAATGAGATTCTCTCTCAGCATTACTCCTCCGTATACACCATAGCACGATGGTATATCGGGGCGGAGTAATTGCACCCTATTTGATATGGTGCGCTCTATGATGAGTACTACTGAGTTTCCTATTTTCCTTTTGGGAGTTATGCACTTGAGAAGCTGCATACCTATTGAAAAGGGTTCGAATCAAATCAGTTGCCTACCACTCCATATGAAATATGGTATGGGAAGAGCCTATGTCTTAAGCTAGTTAAGATTTGGGTTGTCCGGGCTATGTCTAAAAGCAAAATCCGGACAAACTCGAGGCAAGGTCTGTAATGTAGAACTGGAAAAGTTCCAGCTATACAAACTACAGCAGATGATTTGGTAGAACCAAAGGATTCAATAGTTACCAACGAACCTCAGCCTCTCCGCCGATCTAATAAGGTTCCTCACCTGCCTGAGAGATTCTTCGGTTACTCTATGACAGTGGGAGCGAGGATTGCATCATGAGATGATGACCCAACTAGTTTCGAGCTGGCCATCAGGAGTGGGACTCTGTCAGAATGGCTGGATGTTTATCGATCTGAGATGGAATCCTTATACACCAACAAAGTATGGACTTTAGTTGCTATACCTGAAGGGTTAAATTCCCATCAGGAGCAAGTATATCTTGAGAAGATTACTTGGTGTAGATGGAAAAGTTGAGACTTTCAAAGCTAGACTTGTTAAAGGTTTTCGTCAATGACCAGGCGTGGATAATTATGAAACCTTTTTCCAGTGGCTATGCTTAAGTCCATCCAGATCCTACTTGCCACGGCTACATACCATGACTGCGATATCTGGTGGTTGGGTGTCATGACAGCCTTTCTAAATGATGTTTTAGAAGAGAGCGTCTATAAGTACACAGCCAGAGGGCTTCGTAGACAGTGGGAGCAGCAGAAACGCGAGCAAGATGTTTTATATGATAAAGCAGGCATCGCGGAGTTAGAACATCTGTTTTGATGAGTTAGTCAAACAGTTTGACATCATCAAAATGGTAGATGAACAATGTATAAACGAAAAGGTAGTAGGGAGTATGGTGGTGATCCTCGTAGAGTACGTGGATGACATACTCTTGATAAGGAAGTAGTTTCCTATGCTATGCTCGGTCAATCTCTGCTTATCACAAGGATTCTCTATAAAGGATCAAAGTGATACCTCCTAAATCCTGGGTTTTGGATCTATGAGATAGATCTAATTGGATGTTAGGAGACTCACTAGTTGTAGTGAGAGGGTATCAATTGGTCCTGGGGAGAATCACTGGAAAAATTCCAGGGTGATAAGGACGACTGAATGTCAGTCACAGGCATTATCTTTACCCTTGGTAAAGGACGGTATGTTGGAAGAGTTCCAAGCTAGATACCGTGGCATACTAGACGATAAAGGATGGATACATCGCTACTTGTGATGCTACCAAAGAGGCAGTCTGGATGTATATTTGTTCATGAGATGAACTTAGTTCCTCCCATTGTGTGACAAAGGAGATGTGGCTTATGCCAAGGAACGTCCGTCCCATCAGTGATCCAGACATATTCTAAGGCAGTATCACCTGATCATGGAGATGGCTGATCTCCAAGGTGATCGAGGTTAGGAGAGCAGACTCAGAGGATAACACGGCGGATCCACTCACAAAGGTCTTTTCCCAGAGAGAGACTTTTATGGGATGGTTGAGTATGAGATACTACAACCACTGCTATCAGATGGCCCTAGTGCAAGTGGGAGATTGTTAGTTATATGTATGCCCTAGAGGCCATTACTATACCTAGGATGTAAATTGTAGTGGATGCTTGGACATATATAGGGAGGAATTTCTTGCTCGACATGATATTATGCTATCTGGTTACACTTTAGCTTAACGTGTACACGGATTGTCTCTCTGTTACATGTTGGTAAAGCCCTTAGGATGTGTACTTGACTACCTGGACTATGATGCAGATCATACTAGTGGGGACATGGTAGTCCATAAGTGCATCCTTCAAGGTCCCTAGTCGTGGGTGTTTCGAGATGGGGCATCGATATACCAGAGTAGACTAGCGTATACCTTCTCGACCCATACAGATGGGTGATGGATGATCCCATATCCATTGGTGTTTGACATCAGAGATGATATACGGGTGTTCAGTAGAGACTGGGTACACTGGACGGACTTGCCGAGAACTCCCAGATGGTATTATACCTTACGTCAGATGGCAGTTCTCTAGTGACACTGGTACAGAGTAGTCTGTTGATCCGAGATCGTCATAGAGTCTTTTGTGGTTCCTACTGTGCTTTGATTTCCACCTTACCACGTCCAAGAGGGCATGCAAAATGGTGGTTTTTGGGTACAGTCCCAAATCACATGGAGGCAATAAGCGATAGGAGGGGATTCGTCTCTCCCGGTATAGGGAGTTGATGTTGCGCTGTGTTCGATTGGCTATAACCGGAAATCCCTGGCCAGGGTTGCTGAGATTTACTGGTAAGTGTTACCAGTAGTTTCTCAAACTGTTATAGACCTCATATCGACACGACTTATCGAGCTATTGGGGTCTGACGTTTACCACCCTAGGCGAGATATGCAACATATCAGACGACGAGACCGGACTGTACGGTAAGTGTTACTGGTTGGATTCACAGGAGTGTGAGAGGGCTTGCTCGTCGATCTTCTGATTGCTCAGTACCCGGGAGGCCGTTACGTTTAGCAGACCGCTTACGGCTTGTGGCTGTTTGATATGATCATCACTTGCTGCCGGCGTATTGACGAGTCTTTAGAGTCCTACAGAGAGGTTTCCTGGCTCAAGCGAAATGAAATAGGAGCGCATATGAGATATGTACGGGACCGAGAATAATGCGTGTATGTGATACCGTATTCTATTCTCGCGATTTGTATCATCGGCAGGTTATATGTGATATAGCAGAGTTACCGAATCAAGTGTTGATTCGATACATTGATACACTTGATACTTGTCGGTTATATGCGATATGACCGGATCATTAAATCAAGTGTTGATTTAATGATTTAATGTTTAATTATATATATTTGATATATATTACTTAACATTAACTAGTATTGGTTCACACTAAATGGATTTTCTCACTCGAATGTGCACATTGTATATATGATATAGTTTTGTGCACTTGTTTGTATCATGTTTGATGATACATGCAAACTTGGATTTGTGTAAAGACTTTAACCATGTTTAGTGAATGGTTAGGGTTTCATTTCACTTATTTATTTATCTATTCTTTTTTGAGAAAAAGGGAAAAGAAAACAAAATGGTTGCTTTCTTACATGAAGCTTCTTGATACTTCATGTAACTTTGACTAAGTGACCATTCTTGTCTTCTTCTCCTAACTCTAACCATTCATCTAACCTTAGTTAATTCTCAACACCTAACCATGGTTGATATTATGATAAGTATCATTTTGTTTTTATTTTAAAAGAGTTTATCATAATTCTTCTTCTTCTTCATCTTCAAAAAGGAAGAAAGCTTGCCTCCATCAATGGCAACTTGAGAAAAAGAGTGAGAAATCCAATTCTAAAGTGAACCCACTTCCTATTTCTTCATCCTCTACCTCTTGCCAAGTAGTATAGGGTGTTTTCTTCACAAGTTTCATGACTTGGTGAAGTGGGAGCTTGATCTTGTGTTGCCTCGACGTAGATCATCTTCGGCATCGATGTCGACGACCTAGCCCGCCCTTTTCTCCGATGAAGCCGACGCTAGAGTCCGGGATCCGATGATCGCAGCGAGGGGACTTCATCATGGAGCTATGGAGATGGAGGATCGGATCTACAAAGGTTGTATTTACGTTTACCCTTTAATTAAGTTGTTAACTAGCTTCTAGTTTCGCCTAAACTCTAGTCAACGATCCGTATTAGGGTTTCTCGGAACCGTAAAATTTGAAATTGGGATGGTTGATGCCATGTGAGACCTCATTAGTATGCCTAGGAACCCTACAGGTAAGACATGGCATTTATCATTTGTTTATTTCTCTTGACTCACTATTCAAGCATGGTTGCAATTTAATATTTATATTTACTCCATGCTTGAATGAGTGAGGGGTCAAGAGAGTTGCCATACGCTCTCATTCTTTTTTTGACTTGTGTTTTTCAAGAGCTCTTTCTTGAGTTGCTCTCTAGCTCCTCTTCATCTTCTTCTTCCTCTTAATGCCTTCAAGATTCAACCCCTCACATGTGATGTGAACCATGAAGCTTGAACAAAACTAGTGAGCAAACAAAACCCCTACTTCACCATCCTAAACTATATTAGCACTTTGGCTTAGGGTGTTATCTTCACTAAAAGAGTTTTAGTGAAGAGATAGCTTGGATTAGAGAAGATTCGGGTGGATCATCTTCGGCACGAAGATTGCGGAGGAGGCTCGTTCAAAACTCGAAGTGGAGCCTACTGGAGTCGCGTGGACTACATGCCGAAGATTTAGAAGAGAAGTACAGGGTCATCAAAGGTTGTAGCCTCTTTCCCTTCTTGTAGTTGTTCATATCATCATAGATAAAACCCTAATATTCTAATTAAGATCTTGGTTAGTGTTCGTTAGCACTCGAAATTTTTAAATTTGGCATGGTTGATGCTACTGGAACTTCATGGTAGTGCTAGCGTACACTTTCAGAAGGACGAGTTAGTAGAGGTTCACACGGCTGATATCACATTCAGCGAAGAAGATCTCCTCCTCGGAACATGCGAGCATAACTTTCCGCTATACATCACCGGGTATTGCCACGACATCAAGATAAGCAAAATCCTTGTCGACAACGGGTCCTCTGTCAACCTCCTCAACATGAAGGTGGTGAAGGAGATTTGCATGAATGTTCAGCACCTGGCTTGGGACAAAATCACCATCTCCGAGTTCGATTCACAGTCATCACGAACACTCGGTGTCGGTACTTCGAGGGAGGTTTTACGATACTTTCGCGAAGTTCCTTAATTAAATAACCTCTCTTCTCTGGGGACGTAGCCCCGCTGACACCTTTCTCGACACCTACTTGGTTTATAGCATTGATCGTTAAGTGACGAATCTCCTGATGAGTAGCGGATACTCACAGTAGGATCGGGATGCAAATATCATCGTGTGATAAAGCTGAAGGAATCCTACCAAAATTATCACACTCTAAATGGTATGCAACTCTTAGCAAATTTCAGTTTCTTTAGAAATTCCCGATATAAATTTATGCCCCATGCTCTTATGACCTTGGCGTTGGTCAAAATGTCATAAGTCACATGTCAATTTCTACCCATCATTATCTTGTTAATTTGAACCCACCCGTACATACCCGTGACGTTGGCCAAATGATAGTATGACTATCCCAAACCAACTCATATATCTATGCAACAAATGAATATCCAGCAGCTACCAAACACTATGCCTTGGCGTTGGTCAAAATACATAGCTTGAATACTACTGAATACCCAAATGAAATGACGGAGGGCTACGAATGGTTTTAGCGAAACCGTGAACGTAGTGAACTTGATATGATCGAAGGAACCTGATAGATTTTAAAAGGAGTGGTCTAAGCTCCGCAATTAAAAAAATATCTTCTGTTTTAAAATAACCGAGTGGTTTCTTTTAAACAGTTCCAACGATTCAACTTTGGTTTATTTTCTTTGCATTAATATAATGCGTCCCATCAATTAACCTATCACTACAGAAAACAAAGAAAATACAACGTCCTCTTATGCCATCCGCATTCGCCACTGGGCCCCGTCATTCACCCGTTAGGTTACTTAACTAACGACAGAGCGGGGGCTGGGCTAGCGCGGGTGCAAAACATAAGTAACGCCTACTAGATATCATATATAGATATTGTACATTCGTCAAATACAATAATAAGCATTCCAGATTGTTAGTTATGTATATGCCCTAGAGGCCATTGTTGTACATATGATGTATATTATAATGGATGCTTGGATATATATAGAGATGACTTTCTTGCTCGTCATGATAGTATGCTATTTGGTTTCACTTTATCTTAACATGTTGACTTGTATTGGTTTACTGTTTTACTCTCACTTGTTGATAAAGCCCTTAGGATCTGTACTCGACTACTGGGACTATGATGAGATCATACTAGTGGGGCCGCGGTAGTCGATGAGTACATCCTATAACTGTTCCTAGTCGAGGGTATATCGAGACAGGGCATCGATACACCAGAGTAGACTAGCGTATACGCATCTTGACCTATATGATGGGCGATGGATGATCCCATATCCATCGGTGTTTTGACATCAGAGATGGTGTACGGGTGCTCAGTGGAGACTGGTTACACTGGACGGACTCGCCGAGAACTCCCAGATGGTGATATACCACACGTCAGATGGCAGTTCTCCGGTGACACAGGTACAGGGTTGTCTGTAGACCCGAGATCGTCATAGAGTCTTGTGTGATTCCCACTGTGCTTTGATTTCCACCTTACCACGTCCAAGAGGGCGTGCAAAACGGTGGCTTTTGGGTACAGTCCCGAATCACATGGAGGCAATGAGCGATAGGAGGGGATTCGTCTCTCCCGGTATAGGGAGTTGATGTTGTGCTGTGTTCGATTGGCTACAACTGGAAGTCCCTGGCCAGGGCTGATATGGAGATTTACTGGTAAGAGTTACTAGTAGTTTCTCGACCCGTTATGAGCAACACATCGACACGACTTATCGGTTACTGGGGTCTGACGTATACCACCCCTAGACTTGATATGCGACATATCAGACGAACAGACCGGACTGTACGGGAGTGTTACTGATTGGATTCACAGGAGAACGCACAGGCTAGCTTGTTGATCTTCTGATTGCTTAATACCTGGGTGGCTGTTACGTTTAGCTGACCGCTTGCAGCTTGTTGGTGTTTGATATGATCATCACCTGCTACCGGCGTATTGACGATTCTTTAGAGTCCTACACAGAGGTTTCTTGACTCAGGCGAAACGGAGTAGAGGCACATATGTGATATGTGCAGGACCGAGAATGATGCGATATGGGATACCGTATTATATTCTCGCGATATTTAGTTATGAACCGGGTCATCAGATCAAGTGTTGATTCGATGAATCGGTACATGATATATTAGTCGGTAATATTCGATATAGCCGGATCGTCGGATCAAGTGTTGATTCGATGATTTAATGTATAATAATATATATGATATATTATTACATTATCTAATATTGGCTCGCTTTATTATTTCATTTTCTCACTGGATGATATATTGATATATATGCGATATATGTTAATTGTATTATTTTCTTTTGTTGCAAATATATAATATATATGTGATATATATTATTGTGACATGATATGATTAATTTTTAAACATGTTTAAGGATGATTAATTGAGCTTAGGGTTTGATTAGGGTTAGTAGCTTCATGCACCTTCTAGAAGCAACTTCTTTTGTCTTGGTTAAGATATTTGTTGATGACACATTTTAACCCAACCAAACCCTAACTCTAGTTGTTTCTCTACACATTATTAGCCACTCATCCTTGACCATGGTTAATACTTCAATCATATACTTTTATTTCTATTCATCACAAAAGGATTTATCATTATCTTTTCCATTATCATCTTCTTCTCTCTTGAAGAAAGCTTGCTAGTTTTTCTTTATGTGATGAAATAATATGAGAAAATGATTTAAAAAGAAAGCAAAAATACTACTCTCTCATCCTCATCTCATCTAGCCCATGAGATTAGTGTGTTCATCTCTTTAGAGTGAGAAAGCTTGAGTCGTTGCAACTTCGAGGTAGATCATCGGAGATTTGGAATACTTCGAGCTAGCATGGATCGTTCGAGTCGTGGAGCCTCTCATGAGTCCGGGAGATCGTGGATCGCGGCAAAGGGACTTCTACTCGGAGCTTGTGAAGTGAAGGAGCGGACTACAAAGGTTGTAATCCCTCACACTTAGATAAAAGTTATCTTCTTGCATGTTAAACCCTAATAATCTAGCAAAGATCCCGGCTTTGGGTTGTTCGGCACGTCTAAATTTTTATCCGGGCATGTTTGATGCCTTTTGAACCTTCACAAGAGTGCCTAGGAACCCTACAGTGGTATCAGAGCCTAGCTAGAGCATTAGGCGATGTGTTTACGAAGTTAAAACTCCGATCGAACCCGAAACGACAAAATTGGACCCCTCTCTGGAAATTTTTTAAATTTTGGGATTTTTCTGAATTAAAAATATGTAAAAAAATCAGCAGGGAATTCTAAGAATTACCATAAAACCCGAGCCCCTAATTCGACTAAACGGCGGCGGAACCGCGGCGCAAGCATGCCTTGCGCGGCGGTTCCGCGGCGGAACAGTCGATTTGTGACACGTGGATTTTATGGTAATGTCCGTAGGTACTTGTTGATGCTTCTGGATATTTTTAACAGTGATTCCAGTATTGTTTAAATCTGGGGTTTATTTTGTAATAGTAGATTCGATCGGAATATTTAAGTTCGTATTTCTTTCCGGATATTTAGAAACTGTTAAACTATTTGAACGGATATCATTAACTAACTGTTTCCCGGTACGGCAAACTTTCAAGTGTTGAAATTTTTTTCGGGTTTAAATCTTTCGGAAAAATTGTACAAGTTAAGCGGCGGACCCTCTAGAAGACAACAAACCTTAACTCGATTATGTGACCGTCTTGAACTGCCTTTTGAATCTTCGGGTTTGGGGCAGTACGGCGTGCCACATGTGAGGCGTTGGCTTGACCCTTCTACGGCTGGATCACCGGTACTGTGACATATTCTGGGATTATTTGAACTCCGCTCAAGAGTTGAGCACTTTGAGAAGTTTTGGGTGTTTGATTATCTGTTCGAAAAGTTTAATACTGTCTATTTATCTGGAATGTGATACAATATGTGGAATTCATAGAGTTAGGCATGAAATGCGAAGTATGTGATATTTCGGATTTACGATGTCTAAAGTGATTGTGGATTCCAAATATTGTAGTTTTACACTTTCTTTTCTGTGACCGTAAGTGTAATATGTGTTATCGCCGGTTTCGTTGCTATATGTCAACGACAATTGGGATGCGTATATTTACTTACGTTGATGATATGAGATATTATGTGTTGCTGTGATATGTTATATTGGATCGTCGCGTTCTGAATAGCCGGGGGTTTTATGTGAGATGAGGGTTTTTTTTTCCATTCATATAAAATTCATTTGTAATGTAATATTCTTTTATTTGGGGCACTTCCAGGTTGCGGTTGCTGTCACCAGTGTACATTATTTACTTTTCCGCATTAGGTAGACCCAAGGAGGGGAGCACAAGTAACCGGGTTCTAGGGTCCAGTGGGAGGCCATCTCGAGGAGTCGAGACCGGGTCTCCTAACCCTAGAATTGGCAGTGTTACTTGCCGCTCTCGTAGGGGTCTTGGGATGTGGGTTTGGCTATTCGTCGCGACCGTGGAATCCGTGTTTTATACAGGCTCGTATTGAAAACACGGACGTCCTAGTATATCCAATATTTCATATATGTTTTTCTGCTGCAATGTTCTGTGATGAGATCATATTACTGCCTGAGACGAATGCCTATACTATATATATATGCTGATATATAAATATTACTGCTTTCGTTTCTTCTGTGATGCTTAGGAAGTATAAGCTGATGGGATTTTTATTAATAAGATTAATAAAAGGAAAAGAAACCTAAAGATGTTGTAGAATCAAAACTTTATAAAAGGGGTAGCTACAGTTTTGCTTTGCACAGTGATATATACGATATATCCTGCACCTTATTCGATGAGGAAAGGACCGAGATCCCTTCACCGGGAGTGACTCCTTTAGCAAAACTGGCAGATGCTACAAAACTCGGTTTGTCTTTTGATTGCTTTTAGTGTTTTGCTTTGCACAGTGGTATATATGATATATCCTGCACCTTATTCGATGAGGAAAGGGCCGACGATCCCTTCACCGGGAGTGACCCCTTTAGCGAAACTAAGAAAAGCCTCAAAAACACTCCTTTTCAAAACTTCACTCGATTCTACGACGATATCAAGTTTATTACGCAATAGGTTTTCTGAAAAACCTGTCGTAGCCTTCCGTCATTTCAGATAAATCCTACTTAGTATTCGTGCTGTGTTTGTTGACCTTATCAAGGCACAGTGTACGGTAGCTAATTAGTGTTTATCTGCTAAAACATGAGATGTGATTGGATTAGGGTATTCGTACGGCCTTGTTGACTTTGTCAAGGGTCATGCGGGTGGGTTTAGTTCAATCAGGAAATGACGGGTTAAACTTGACTTGCGATTTATGGTTTGTTGACCTTGTCAAGGTCATAGATCGCTAGGGGCAAAATATTATCGGGAATTTCAAGTGTTGAAATTTGCAATAAGATTGCATACCTCCTATGAGATAGTTGGATCCCGATACCCACTGCGAGTAAGTGGTACTCCTGGGAGAGTTTTACACAGGACAATTAGTCATTCAAGTAGGTGTCTAGAAAAGTGTTAACGGGGTTACGCCTCTGGGAAAACGAGGTTTACTTTAATTAGGTCCGTGCGAAAGCACGGGGAACCTCCCTCAAAGTACCGACACTGATCTGGCTGAAAGATTGACGAAATTGTAAGGTGTAATTAATCCCGGCTAATCTTACCTTTTAGGGTTTTAAGGTAGATTTGATAAAACCAGTGGGAGACATCCTGATTAGATAAGATAATAACCAATCTAATCTTGCAAGAGCATACGCTAAAGTGTTTTCTTCTCTCTCTCTCCAGGTAGCGACCTTGTCAGGCCATAATCAAGATAATAATATGGATGTATTGACTGAACCCAATTATTGTACTGAGCTAGGGAATGTTGGACCCGTTTTTTCTTATAAGAGTTATAAGACTGAACAAGAAACAGGAGAATATCTAGATTCTCACACCGCCCACAAGAACATGCATGTTGATGCATCTTCTTCGGGTGTGTTAGTTATTGAGAACTGTTTCTCACTTCACCCTACGTCCTGGGTATTAGATACCGGATCAGGATCCCACATATGTAAACAGTTACATGGGCTACGTAAAGGTAGAGAACTGGGAAAAGGTGATCATTCCGTTCAAGTAGGGAACGGTGCAAGTATTGTAGCCAAAGCAGTTGGCGAATATCACCTAGTATTGCCGAGTCGTAATACACTGATTCTAAATGAGTGCTATTATATACCGAACATGATGTGCAACATTATATCAGTTTCTTTATTGAGTAAAGAGGGATATAATTTTGTAGTACAGGATAATGTTATGAGCATATTCCTAGATCAAAAGTTGATTGCATCAGGCTCGTTACATAATGGCATATTCATTCTAAATCAGAATACAGTTCTGAATATACAAAACACACACAAGAGGAAAAGTTCAGATATGAACGAATCCTACTTGTGGCATTGTAGACTTGGTCATATCAATGCAACACGACTGGCTAAGTTACATAAAGATGGTTATTTGACTCCGTTCGAATTATCATCTTATGATACTTGCCATTCATGTCTCAAAGGAAAAATGACCAAAGCTCCGTTTAGTGGACACGGAGAAAGAGTTACCGAACTCTTAGGACTGGTACATAGTGATGTATGCGGTCCCATGTCTACGCATGCCAGGAACGGTTCTTCCTACTTCATTACATTCACTGACGATCTTTCTAGATTCGGACATGTGTTCCTGATGAAACACAAGTCTGAAGCTTTTGAGAAATTCAGAGAATATAAGCACGAAGTAGAGAATCAAACGGGCAAAAGTTTTAAGATTCTTCGATCTGATCGAGGAGGTGAATACTTAAGCAATGAGTTCCTAGATTATCTAAAAGAGAATGGGATTCTCTCTCAGCTTACTTCTCCTTATACACCACAGCACAACGGTGTATCTGATCGGAGGAATCGCACCCTATTAGATATGGTACGCTCTATGATGAGTACAGCTGAGTTACCTATTTCCTTCTGGGGGTATGCGCTTGAGACAGCAGCATACCTATTGAATCAAGTTCCAACTAAATCTGTACCTACCACACCATATGAGATATGGAGTGGGAAGAGACCGTATCTTAAACGAGTTAAGATATGGGGTTGTCCGGCCTATGTAAAAAGGCAAAATCCGGACAAACTCGAGGCACGGTCAGTTCTTTGCAAGTTTGTAGGATATCCGAAGAATTCTTATGGATATTTTTTCTATCACGGTGAGGAGCAAAAAGTGTTTGTTGCTCAACATGCCACCTTTTTAGAAAATGAATTTCTTGCAAAAGAGATTAGTGGCTTAGAGGTAGAACTGGAAGAAGTTCCAGCAACACAAACTGCAACTGAAGATTTAGTGGAACCAGAGGATTCAGTAGTACCCGACGAACCCCAGCCTCTCCGCCGATCTAGTAGGGTATCTCGTCCGCCTGAGAGATACTACGGTTTTCTCATTGATGGTGGAAGCGAGGATTGCATCATGGATGATGATGACCCGACTAGTTTCGAGCAGGCCATCACGAGTGGTGACTCTGTGAAATGGCTGGATGCAATGCGATCTGAGATGGAATCCATGTACACCAACAAAGTATGGACTTTGGAAAATGCTCCTGAAGGGGTAAAACCCATAGGAAGCAAGTGGATCTTTAAAAAGAAATTTGGTGTAGATGGAAAGGTTGAGACTTTCAAAGCTAGACTTGTAGCAAAGGGTTTTCGTCAACGACCAGGTGTGGATTATGACGAAACCTTTTCTCCAGTGGCTATGCTTAAGTCCATCCGGATCTTACTTGCCATTGCTGCATACCATGACTACGAAATCTGGCAAATGGATGTTAAGACCGCCTTTCTAAACGGTGATTTAGAAGAGAGCGTGTACATGACTCAGCCAGAGGGCTTCGTAGATAGTGGGAGCAGCGGAAAGGTGTGCAAGCTGCTTAAATCCATTTATGGGTTAAAGCAAGCATCGCGGAGTTGGAACATCTGTTTTGATGTTGTAGTCAAAGAGTTTGACTTCATCAAAAATATAGATGAACCTTGTATCTATAAGAAGGAAGCAGAGGGTAAGGTTGTCTTCCTCGTATTGTACGTGGATGACATACTCTTGATAGGAAATGATATTCCTATGCTGCAATCAGTCAAGCTCTTCTTATCACAGAGATTCTCAATGAAAGATCTAGGTGATGCCTCCTGCATATTGGGAATCATGATCTATAGAGATAGATCTAAACGGATACTGGGATTGTCCCAATCCAGGTACATTGACACCATACTAAAGAGGTTTAGTATGGAAGAATCCAAGCGTGGGAACCAACCCACGATCTCTGGACTCACTCTCTCCAAAGAGATATCTCCCAAGACTGATTTGGAGAGAGCTCGCATGCAAGGGATACCCTATGCTTCGGCAGTAGGCTCTATCATGTATGCGATGCTATGTACCAGACTCGATGTAGCATACTCACTAAGTGTAGTGAGTCGGTATCAAGCAGATCCTGGAGAGAGTCACTGGACAGCTGTGAAGAACATTCTCAAGTACTTACGAAGGACTAAGGAGATGTTCTTGGTGTATGGTAACACAGAACTCCAGGTGGAGTCCTTTACCGATTCCAGCTTCCAAAGTGATAAGGACGACTCTATGTCGCATTCGGGTTTTGTCTTTACCCTCAATGGAGGGGCGGTATGTTGGAAGAGTTCCAAACAGGATACCGTTGCAGACTCGACGATGGAGGCTGAAACATCGCTGCCAACGATGCTGCCAAGGAGGCTGTCTGGATAAAGAAGTTCATTAGTGAACTTGGAGTGGTTCCATCCATTTAGCATCCAATACCTCTGTATTGCGATAACAATGGAGCTGTGGCTTTAGCCAAGGAACCCAGATCCCATCAAAAGTCCAGACATATTCTGAGGCGGTATCACCTGATCAGGGAGATAGTTGATCGCCGGGAGATCGAGGTCAGGAGAGTAGATACGAAGGACAACACTGCGGATCCATTCACGAAGGCTATTCCCCAGATACAGTTTGAGAGATTATTCGGGATGCTAGGTATGCGATACTACAGCAGCTGGCCTTAGTGCAAGTGGGAGATTGTTAGTTATGTATATGCCCTAGAGGCCATTGTTGTACATATGATGTATATTATAATGGATGCTTGGATATATATAGAGATGACTTTCTTGCTCGTCATGATAGTATGCTATTTGGTTTCACTTTATCTTAACATGTTGACTTGTATTGGTTTAATGTTTTACTCTCACATGTTGATAAAGCCCTTAGGATCTGTACTCGACTACTGGGACTATGATGAGATCATACTAGTAGGGCCGCGGTAGTCGATGAGTACATCCTATAACTGTTCCTAGTCGAGGGTATATCGAGACAGGGCATCGATACACCAGAGTAGACTAGCGTATACGCATCTTGACCTATATGATGGGCGATGGATGATCCCATATCCATCGGTGTTTTGACATCAGAGATGGTGTACGGGTGCTCAGTGGAGACTGGGTACACTGGACGGACTCGCCGAGAACTCCCAGATGGTGATATACCACACGTCAGATGGCAGTTCTCCGGTGACACAGGTACAGGGTAGTCTGTAGACCCGAGATCGTCATAGAGTCTTGTGTGATTCCCACTGTGCTTTGATTTCCACCTTACCACGTCCAAGTGGGCATGAAAAACGGTGGCTTTTGGGTACAGTCCCGAATCATATGGAGGCAATGAGCGATAGGAGGGGATTCGTCTCACCCGGTATAGGGAGTTGATGTTGTGCTGTGTTCGATTGGCTATAACTGGAAGTCCCTGGCCAGGGCTGATATGGAAATTTACTGGTAAGAGTTACTAGTAGTTTCTCGACCCGTTATGAGCCACACATCGACACGACTTATCGGTTACTGGGGTCTGACGTATACCACCCCTAGACTTGATATGCGACATATCAGACGAACAGACCGGAATGTACGGGAGTGTTACTGATTGGATTCACAGGAGAACGCACAGGCTAGCTTGTTGATCTTCTGATCGCTCAATACCTGGGTGGCTGTTACGTTTAGCTGACCGCTTGCAGCTTGTGGGTGTTTGATATGATCATCACCTGCTACCGGCGTATTGACGATTCTTTAGAGTCCTACACAGAGGTTTCTTGGCTCAGGCGAAACGGAGTAGAGGCACATATGTGATATGTGCAGGACCGAGAATGATGCGATATGGGATACCGTATTATATTCTCGCGATATTTAGTTATGAACCGGGTCATCAGATCAAGTGTTGATTCGATGAATCGGTACATGATATATTAGTCGGTAATATTCGATATAGCCGGATCGTCGGATCAAGTGTTGATTCGATGATTTAATGTATAATAATTTATATGATATATTATTACATTATCTAATATTGGCTCGCTTTATTATTTCATTTTCTCACTGGATGATACATTGATATATATGCGATATATGTTAATTGTATTATTTTCTTTTGTTGCAAATATATAATATATATGTGATATATATTATTGTGACATGATATGATTAATTGTTAAACATGTTTAAGGATGATTAATTGAGGTTAGGGTTTGATTAGGGTTAGTAGCTTCATGCACCTTCTAGAAGCAACTTCTTTTGTCTTGGTTAAGATATTTGTTGATGATTCATTTGAACCCAACCAAACCCTAACTCTAGTTGTTTCTCTACACATTATTAGCCACTCATCCTTGACCATGGTTAATACTTCAATCATATACTTTTATTTCTATTCATCACAAAAGGATTTATCATTATCTTTTCCATTATCATCTTCTTCTCTCTTGAAGAAAGCTTGCAAGTTTTTCTTTATGTGATGAAATAATATGAGAAAATGATTTAAAAAGAAAGCAAAAATACTACTCTCTCATCCTCATCTCATCTAGCCCATGAGATTAGTGTGTTCATCTCTTTAGAGTGAGAAAGCTTGAGTCGTTGCAACTTCGAGGTAGATCATCGGAGATTTGGAATACTTCGAGCTAGCATGGATCGTTCGAGTCGTGGAGCCTCTCATGAGTCCGGGAGATCGTGGATCGCGGCAAAGGGACTTCTACTCGGAGCTTGTGAGGTGAAGGAGCGGACTACAAAGGTTGTAATCCCTCACACTTAGATAAAAGTTATCTTCTTGCATGTTAAACCCTAATAATCTAGCAAAGATCCCGGCTTTGGGTTGTTCGGCACGTCTAAATTTTTATCCGGGCATGTTTGATGCCTTTTGAACCTACACAAGAGTGCCTAGGAACCCTACACAGATCACAGATGAACATATTGGATTTTCTACGAACCCGCATTCCTTTTGAGCCTTCAAAGAAAGACGGATTACACAGTCGTGATGAATAGCCAAAACCCCACCCTAGACCCCTACGGGTATGGAAAACTACCCGCCTAGTACCCGAAGTGAAGCGGTCTCCCTCAACAACGTGAGTAGGCCACTAAACACTTCAAAGTACCCGGTAGTTTGTGCACCCCACCTTGGGTCTATCTTAGGAGAAGAAAACAGTAAATGAAATAATATAACGATGGCTATAACCTCAACCCGGATGTGCCCCGCAAAAGAATATAACAACAAATTACAATTTACATTTGAATGAAAGAAACACTCGTCTTATATCCCCGGCTATCCATTCACGATAATCTAACAAGTCAACATTCAAAAACCGGTAAAAACCATTATAGAAATATGCAACCCCCTGCTAACCGACATACTAGCAGTTGTTAGTTATATGTATGCCCTAGAGGCCATTACTATACATAGGATGTATATTGTAGTGGATGCTTAGACATATATAGGAAGGACTTTCTTGCTCGACAAGATAGTATGCTATCTGGTTGCTCTTTACCTTAACGTGTACACTAATTGTCTCTCTGTTACATGTTGGTAAAGCCCTTAGGATGTGTACTTGACTACTTGGACTATGATGCAGATCATACTAGTGGGGACATGGTAGTCCATAAGTACATCCTTCAAGGTCCCTAGTTGTGGGTATATCGAGACAGGGCATCGATATACCAGAGTAGACTAGCGTATACCTTCTCGACCCATACAGATAGGCAATGGATGATCCCATATCTATTGGTGTTTCACATTGGAGATGATATACGGGTGCTCAGTGGAGACTGGGTACACTGGACGGACTCGCCGAGATCTCCCAGATGGTATTATACCTTACATCAGATGGCAGTTCTTTGGTGACACTAGTACAGAGTAGTCTGTTGACCCGAGATCGTCATAGAGTCATATGTGGTTCCCACTGTGCTTTGATTTCCACCTTACCACGTCCAAGAGGGCGTGCAAAACGGTGGTTTTTGGGTACAGTCCTGAATCACATGGTGGCAATGAGCGATAGGAGGGGATTCGTCTCTCCCGGTATAGGGAGCTGATGTTGCGCTGTGTTCGATTGGCTATAACCGGAAATCCCTGGCCAGGGTTGCTGAGATTTACTGGTAAGTGTTACCAGTAGTTTCTCGAACTGTTATAGACCTCATATCGACACGACTTATCGAGCTATTGGGGTCTGACGTTTACCACCCCTAGGCGAAATATGCGACATATCAGACGATGAGACCGGACTGTACGGTAAGTGTTACTGGTTGGATTCACAGGAGTATGAGCGGGCTTGCTCGTCGATCTTCTGATCGCTCAATACCCGGGTGGCCGTTACGTTTAGAAGACCGCTTGCGGCTTGTGGGTGTTTGATATGATCATCACCTGCTACCGGAGTATTGACGAGTCTTTAGAGTCCTACACAGAGGTTTCCTGGCTCAAGCGAAACGAAATAGGAGCGCATATGAGATATGTGCGGGACCGAGAATTATACCAGTATGTGATACTGTATTCTATTCTCGCGATTTGTATCATTAGTCGGTTATATGTGATATAACCGGGTTACCGAATCAAGTGTTGATTCGATACATTGATACACTTGATATTAGTCGGTTATATGCGATATGACCGGATCGTTAAATCAAGTGTTGATTTAATGATTTAATGTATAATTATATATTTGATATATTACTTTACATTAACTAATATTTGTTCACTTAAAATGGATTTTCTCACTTGATGTGCACAAGATTGTGTCATGTTTGATGATACATGCTAGTTTGGGTATATGATTGGTTTAAACCATGGTTGGTCAATGGTTATGGTTTCACTTGATTTATTTGCTTATTTATTTATTTATTCATTCCTTTTGGCAAAAGGAAAAATGGTGGCTTTCTTTGTTTGCTTGTTGAAGCTTCATAAAGCTTTGAACAAGTCCACCATCTTTGTCTCATGCTTAACCCTAACCATTCAACCTAACCATAGTTTATTCTCTACACCTAACCATGGTTGCTAGATGATAAGTATTCATTTAGTTTTCTATTTTGAAAATAACTTATCATATTATCATCTTCTTCATCAACAAGAAGAAAAGCTTGCAACCTTTAATGGCAACTTGAGAAAAAGAGTGAGAAATCCAATTCTAAAGTGAACCCACTTCCTATTTCTTCATCTTCTACCACTTGCCAAGTAGTATAGGGTGTTTTCTTCACAAGTTTCATGACTTGGTGAAATTGGAGCTTGATCTTGTGTTGCCTCGTCGTAGATCATCTTCGGCATCGAAGTCGACGACCTAGCCCGCCCATTTCTCCGATGAAGCCGACGCTAGAGCCCGGGATCCGATGATCGCACCGAGGGGACTTCATCATGGAGTTATGGAGGTGGAGGACCGGATCTACAAAGGTTGTATTTTCCGTTTACTCATAGTTAAGTTGTTAACTAGTTATAGTTTTCGCCTAAAATCTAGTTAACGATCCGTATTAGGGTTTCTCGGCACTTGTAAAATTTTAAATTGGCATGGTTGATGCCTTGTGAGACCTCATTAGTGTGCCTAGGAACCCTACAGTGGTATCAGAGCCTAGCTAGAGCCTTAGGCGAAGTGTAGACGACGTTTGAAATCCGAATGAACATCGAAACCCTAACTCAAATTGCTCTCTGGACAATTTTCAAAAATGTGGATTTTTGTGAATTAAAAATATGCAGAAATATCAGCAGGATTTTCTAAGAATTACAGTGAAGTTCGATCACCTGATTCCATCAAAGTGCGGCGGAACCGCGGCATTAGCATGGCTAATGCGGTGGTTCCGCGGCCATTTTGTCTCTTCTCCCATTGATCTTTGTACAGTAATTCTTATATTTTGGTTCTGTATTTTCTGGTAATTTTTAATATACACTAAAGAGTTGAGTTTTCTGGGTTGTATTGGGAGTTCATAGATTCGATCGGATTATCAGACTTTGTCTATGTTGCTTTCCGGGTATTTTTAGAATATGTTAAAAAGTTCGACCGGATATAAATACCCATCTTTTCCCCTATCGGGAAATTTCCAAGTGTTGGATTTTTCCGTGGTTTAAAGACGTTATATGTAGTGCAAGTAACGCGATGGACCCTCTAGAAGAAAACAAACCTTAACTCGATTATGTGACCGTCTTGAACTGCCCTTTGAACCTTAGGGTTTGGGGCAGTACGGCGTGCCACATGTGAGGCGTTGGCTTGACCCTTCTACGGCTGGACCGTTGGTACTGAGGCATGAACTGAATGTTTTTAAACTTATATCATGTGTTGAGATATTTCGGGAAAACTTGGGGGTTCGAATGTTCGATCGGAAAGTTTAACATTTTCTAATTATCTGGAATGTGATACAATAATTGGAATTCACAAGAACTTATGAGATAACTGAATGAATGTTATAAACATAGCAGTTTAGTCTCACTTGATCGGTTGCCACGGAATTTTGATGTGATCAAAAGTCCGTCGCAATTACGTAGCGTACGCGGATACTCGCCGGGTAAACTTAATAGACAGCCTCACTCCATAGCCCCGACCAAGTGACTGTAGGAGAACCCCGTCGCCGAAAGCATCCGTTCGGGTGCTCGCGGCAGCAGTGTTCCGCCTTGGTGCACTTCGTCGGAGGCATCGGGGATGCAGCTGTCTACTGAAGTTTGCGACGAGCATTCGATCAGGATGTCGGGAATCTTGTTGAATTGCCCAACTTGATATTGAAAAGAGTTTTCAATAATGAGACTAAAATGCGAGGTTTATAATAGTTAGGCATGCGATGTCTAAGGAATTCATTTGATTAGGCATGCGATGTCTATGCAGGTTGCGGATTCCAACTGTTGTAGTTTTACACTTTCTTTTCTGTGACCGTAAGTGTAATATGTGATATCGCCGGTTTCGTTGCTATATATCAACGACAATTGGGATGCGCATATTTACTTACGTTGATGACATGTGATGTTATGTGTTGCTGGATATGTTATATTGGATCGTCGTGTTTGAATAGCCGGGGGGTTTTTTATGTGAGATGAGTGTTTTTGTTTTTCATTCATGTAAAAACTTGTATGTAATATTCTTTTATTGGGGCACTTCCAGATTGCGGAAGATGTCACCATTTGTATATTATTTACTTTTCCGCACTAGGATAGACCCAAGGAGGGGAGCGCAAGTGACCGGGTTCTAGGGTCCAGTGGGAGACCAACTCGAGGAGTCGAGTCCGGGTCTCCTAACTCTAGAATTGGTAGGGTTGCTTGCCGCTCTCGTAGGGGTCTAGGGGTGTGGGTTTGCTATTCATCGCGACCGTGGAATCCGTGTTTTATACTGGCTCGTATTGAAAACACGGACGTCCTAGTATATCCAATGTTTCATATGATTCTTCTGCTGCGATATCTGTGATGGATACTGTATATAGTATATATGATATATTATATAGACGTTACTTATGTTTTTACACCCGCGCTAGCCCGGCCCCGCTCTGCCGTTAGTTACCTAACCTAACGGTGCATGAGGGGACATCGAGGCGAATGCGGATGGCATAAGTGTACGTCGTATTTATCTGTGATGTTTAGGTACTTAAATGATGGGACTTCATTAATGTGATTAATGAAAGAAAAGAAACCTAAGATGTTGTGGAATCGAATTTCAAAAATAAAACTGGTAGCTACAGTTCTTGCTTTGCACAGCGGTATATATGATATATCCTGCACCTTATTCGATAAGGAAAGGACCGAGATCCCTTCACCGGGAGTGACTCCTTTAGCAATAACTGGCAGATGCTACACACTCGGTTTGTCTTTTGATAGCTTCTATAGTTAATGCTTTGCACAGTGATATATATGATATATCCCGCACCTCATTCGACGAGGAAAGGACCGACGATCCCTTCACCGGGAGTGACTCCTTTAGCAAAACTAGAAAAGCCTCAAAAACACTCCATTTTAAAATAATTTGATTCTACAACGATATCAAGTTCATTACGCAATAGGTTTTCAGAAAAACCTGTCGTAGCCCTCCGTCATAGCAGATAAGTACTAGTTAGTATTCGTGCTACGTTTGTTGACTATGTTAAGGCGTAGTGTGCGGTAGCTAATTAGTGCTTATCTGTATAAGCATATGATGCGATTGGATTAGGGCAGTCGTGCGACTTTGTTGACTATGTTAAGGGTCGTGCGGGTGGGTTTAATTCAATTGGGAAATGACGGGTTGAACTTGACTAGCACTTATGATTTGTTGACTATGTTAAGGTCATATAGCTGCTAGGGGCAAAATATTATCGGGAATTTCAAGTGTTGAAATTTGCAATGAGATTGCATACCTTCTATGAAATAGTTGGATCCCGATACCCGCTGCGAGTAAGAGTTACTCCTGGGAGAGTTTTACACATTACAGTTAGCCGATCAATTAGGTGTCTAGAAAGGTGTTAACGAGGTTACGCCTCTGGGAAAACGAGGTTTGCATTAATTAGGTTCGTGCGAAAGCACGGGGGACCTCCCTCAAAGTACCGACACTGGCCTGGCTGAAAGATTGGTGAACTTGTAGCGAGTAATTAATCCCGGCTAGTCTTTCCTTTTAGGATTTGAAGGAAGATTTGATAAAAACAGTGGGAGCCATCCTGGTTAGATAAAATAATAACCAATCTGATCTTGCAAGAGCGCACGCTGAGTGTTTTCTTCTCTCTCTCTCCAGGTAGCGACCATATCACGCCTTAATCAAGATAATAATACGGATTATTGACCGAACCCGCTTGTTATACTGAGCTGGGGAACGTTGGTCCCGCTCCAACTTATAATTGTTATAAGACAGAGCATGAAATAGGGGAATACCAGATTTCCCATGCCGCCCAAACAAAGAGAGTGCATGCGGATGCATCATCTTCGGGTGTGTTCATTATACAGAACTGTTTCTCAGTATTCTTTACGTCCTGGGTATGTGATACCAGATCAGGATCCCACATATGTAATTTATTACATGTGCTACAGAAAGGTAAAGAACTGAGAACGGGTGATAAGTTTCACGAGGAAGAAAACGGGGCAAGTGTTGCAGCCAAGTCTGCTGGTCACTGTCACCCTGTATTACCAATACATTGATTCTGAATGAATGTTATTAGATACCGAACCTGATATACAAAATCATATCAGTCTCTTTATTAGTAAAGAAATGATAAAATTTTGTATTGTTGGATAATGTTTTGAACATTTCCTATATCAAAAGTTGATCGGTTCAGGCACGTTATCTAAAAGCATTGATGTTCTAAATCAAACTACAGTTCTTAGTATACAGAACACACACAAGAGGAAGAGTTCAGAAATGAACGATTCCTTCTTGAGGTATTGTAGACTAGGTCATATCAATGCGACCCGACTGGCTGAAGTTGCATTTAGATGTATTTTTAAATTAGTTTGAATTTACATCTTGTGAAACCTGCCAGTCATGTCACGAAGATTAGATGACCATAGCTCTGTTTATTGGAAGCAGAGAAAGAGTTAGTGAACTCTTAGGATTGATACAAGCTGACGTATGAAAGTCTCCAGTCTACACATACCAGGACCGGTTCTTGGTACTTCATTACCTTCTCTGATGATCTGTTTAGATTCAGACATATGTTCCTGTTGAAACACAAGTCCGAACCTTTTGAGATATTCACAGAATATGATTTAGAAGTAGAGAACCAAAACACGGGTATAAGTATTATGTCCTTTGATGAGATCAAGGAGGAGAATACTTGAGTACGGAATTCCTGGACTATTCTAAAGGAGAATGAGATTCTCTCTCAGCATTATTCCTCCGTATACACCATAGCACGATGGTATATCGGGGCGGAGCAATCACACCCTATATGATAAGGTGTGCTCTATGATGAGTGCTACTGAGTTACCTATTTCCTTTTAAGAGTTATGCACTTGAGAAGCTGCATACCTATTGAAAAGGGTTCGAATCAAATCAGTTGCCTACCACTCCATATGACATATGGTATGGGAAGAGCCCATGTCTTAAGCTAGTTAAGATTTGGGGTTGTCCGGCCTATGTCTAAAAGCAAAATCCGGACAAGCTCGAGGCAAGGTCTGTAATGTAGAACTGGAAAGGTTCCAGCTATACAAACTACAGCAAATGATTTGGTAGAAACCAAAGGATTCAGTAGATACCAACGAACCTCAGCCTGTCTGCCGATCTAGTAGGGTTCCTCACCCACCTGAGAGATACTTCGGTTTCTCTATGACAGTGGGAGCGAGGATTGCATCATGAGATGATGGCCCAACTAGTTTCGAGCTGGCCATCAGGAGTGGGACTCTGTAAGAATGGCTGGATGCTTAGCGATCTGAGATGGAATCCTTATACACCAACAAAGTATGGACTTTGGTTGCTATATCTGAAGGGTTAAATCCCATCAGGAGCAAGTATATCTTGAGAAGATTACTTGGTGTAGATGGAAAGGTTGAGACTTTCAAAGCTAGACTTGTTAAAGGTTTTCGTCATTGACCAGGCGTGGATAATGATGAAACCTTTTTCCAGTGGCTATGCTTAAGTCCATCCAGATCCTTCTTGCTACGGCTACATACCATAACTACGATATCTGGCGGTTGTGTGTCTTGACTGATTTTCTAAATGATGATTTGGAAGAAATCGTCTATAAGTACACAGCCAGAGGGCTTCGTAAAAAGTGGGAGCAGCGGAAACGTGTACAAGATGCTTTATAGGATAAAGCAGGCATCGCGGAGTTGGAACATCTGTTTTGATGTAGTAGTCAAATAGTTTGACTTCATCAAAATGGTAGATGAACCTTGTATATACAAAAAGGTAGTAGGGAGTATGGTGGTGATCCTCGTAGAGTACGTGGATGACATACTCTTGATAAGAAAGGAGTTTTCTATGTTACGCTCGGTCAATCTCCGCTTATCACAATGATTCTCCATATAGGATCAAAATGATACCTCCTTAATCCTGAGTTTTGGATCTATGAGATAGATCTAAATGGATGTTAGGATTCTCACTAGTAGTAGTGTGATGGTATCAATTGATCCTGGGAGAATCACTGGAAGGGTTCCAGTGTGATAAAGACGACTGAATGTCAGTCACAGGTATTGTCTTTACCCTTAGTAAAGGGGCGGTATGTTGGAAGAGTTCCAAGCTAGATACCGTGGCATACTAGACGATAAAGGCTGGATACATCACTACTTAAGATGCTACCAAAGAGGCGGTCTGGATGTATATTTGTTCATGAGATGAACTTAGTTCCTCCCATTGTATGACAATGGAGTTGTGGCTTATGCCAAGGAACGTCCGTCCCATCAGTGATCCAGACATATTCTAAGGCAGTATCACCTGATCATGGAGATGATTGATCTCCAGGGTGATCGAGGTAAGGAGAGTTGACTCAGAGGACAACACGGCG
Source organism: Agapanthus africanus (assembly GCA_030015575.1). Taxonomy (NCBI): domain Eukaryota; kingdom Viridiplantae; phylum Streptophyta; class Magnoliopsida; order Asparagales; family Amaryllidaceae; genus Agapanthus; species Agapanthus africanus. The sequence continues at coordinate 297,376,288 of JASDDO010000026.1, forward strand.
GATCCACTCACAAAGGCCTTTTCCCAGAGAGAGACTTTCATTGGATGGTTGAGTATGAGATACTACAACCACTGCTATCAGATGGCCCTAGTGCAAGTGGGAGATTGTTAGTTATATGTATGCCCTGGAGGCCATTACTATACATAGGATGTTTATTGTAGTGGATGCTTGGACATATATAGGAAGGACTTTCTTGCTCGACATGATAGTATGCTATCTGGTTGCTCTTTACCTTAACGTGTATACTAATTGTCTCTCTGTTACATGTTGGTAAAGCCCTTAGGATGTGTACTTGACTACCTGGACAATGATGCAGATCATACTAGTGGGGACATGGTAGTCCATAAGTACATCCTTCAAGGTCCCTAGTCGTGGGTATAGCGAGACAGGGCATCGATATACCAGAGTAGACTAGGGTATACCTTCTTGACCCATACAGATGGGCGATGGATGATCCCATATCCATTGGTGTTTGACATCGTAGATGATATACGGGTGCTCAGTGGAGACTGGGTACACTGGACGGACTCGCCGAGAACTCCCAGATGGTATTATACCTTACGTCAGATAGCAGTTCTCTGGTGACACTGGTACAGAGTAGTCTGTTGACCCGAGATCGTCATAGAGTCTTGTGTGATTCCTACTGTGCTTTGATTTCCACCTTACCACGTCCAAGAGGGCGTGCAAAACGGTGGTTTTTGGGTACAGTCCTGAATCACATGGAGGCAATGAGCGATAGGAGGGGATTCGTCTCTCCCGGTATAGGGAGTTGATGTTGCGCTGTGTTCGATTGGCTATAACCAGAAATCCCTGGCCAGTGTTGCTGAGATTTACTGGTAAGTGTTACCAGTAGTTTCTCGAACTGTTATAGACCTCATATCGACACGACTTATCGAGTTATTGGGGTCTGACGTTTACCACCCCTAGGCGAGATATGCGACATATCAGACGACGAGACCGGACTATACGGTAAGTGTTACTGGTTGGATTCACAGGAGTATGAGCGGGCTTGCTCATCGATCTTCTGATCCCTCAATACCCGGGTGGCCGTTACGTTTAGCAGACTGCTTTCGGCTTGTGGGTGTTTGATATGATCATCACCTGCTGCCGAAGTATTGACGAGTCTTTAGAGTCCTACACAGAGGTTTCCTGGCTCAAGCGAAACGAAATTGGAGCGCATATGAGATATGTGCGGGACCGAGAATTATACCAGTATGTGATACTGTATTCTATTCTCGCGATTTGTATCATTAGTCGGTTATATGTGATATAACCGGGTTACCGAATCAAGTGTTGATTCGATACATTGATACACTTGATATTAGTCGGTTATATGTGATATGACCGGATCGTTAAATCAAGTGTTGATTTAATGATTTAATGTATAATTATATATTTGATATATTACTTTACATTAACTAATATTTGTTCACTTAAAATGGATTTTCTCACTTGATGTGCACATTGTGTATATGATATATTTTTGTGCACAAGATTGTATCATGTTTGATGATACATGCTAGTTTGGGTGTATGATTGGTTTAAACCATGGTTGGTCAATGGTTAGGGTTTCACTTGATTTATTTGCTTATTTATTTATTTATTCATTCCTTTTGGTAAAAGGAAAAATGGTGGCTTTCTTTGTTTGCTTGTTGAAGCTTCATGAAGCTTTGAACAAGTCCATCATCTTTGTCTCATGCTTAACCCTAACCATTCAACCTAACCATAGTTTATTCTCTACACCTAACCATGGTTTCTAGATGATAAGTATTCATTTAGTTTTCTATTTTGAAAATAACTTATCATATTATCATCTTCTTCTTCTTCTTCATCAACAAGAAGAAAAGCTTGCAACCTTTAATGGCAACTTGAGAAAAAGAGTGAGAAATCCAATTCTAAAGTGAACCCACTTTCTATTTCTTCATCCTCTACCACTTGCCAAGTAGTATAGGGTGTTTTCTTCACAAGTTTCATGACTTGGTGAAGTTGGAGCTTGATCTTGTGTTGCCTCGTCGTAGATCATCTTCGGCATCGAAGTCGACGACCTAGCCCGCCCATTTCTCCGATGAAGCCGGCGCTAGAGCCCGGGATCCGATGATCGCACCGAGGGGACTTCATCATGGAGCTATGGAGGTGGAGGACCGGATCTACAAAGGTTGTATTTTCCGTTTACTCATAGTTAAGTTGTTAACTAGTTATCGTTTTCGCCTAAAATCTAGTTAACGATCCGTATTAGGGTTTCTCGGCACTTGTAAAATTTGAAATTGGCATGGTTGATGCCTTGTGAGACCTCATTAGTGTGCCTAGGAACCCTACAGCAGTTAGGGAAGGTTTACGAACACATTAAACACAACACAGATATAATCCAGTTAGCCAAACATATTTATAATTTTGATCAAGCAACACATACGAATCTACTCCAAACAATTCTCTGTGCACATAAAACCTGAGCAGAAATAAAACATCCCCGAAAACACAACATCAACACAGAAGAATAACCGGGCAAATTTGGGTTGACTCGGAGTCAACTCGGCCGCGGATCCGCGGCGGACTGCTTGGATCGGCGGCGGTTCCGTGGTGGTATGGACGATTCACAGTCCCAAATTTCTTCACAATTCTTAAAAAACCCTGCTTGTATTTTTAAGGGTCCCTGAAAAATTTTTAGACCCCGTTTTAAAAACGGCAGAAACTATGTGAAAATGATATTTTTTCGGGTTCGTTTTGCGATCGAATTTCTAACGACTTTGCTAACATGTTAGTTATGGTTTAGCTAGGCTTTGATACCACCGTAAGTCGGCATTAGACACCCCACATGATGCAGGAAGGCGGAATAGGTAAAACAATCATTTTGTTTAAGTTAACATCGACTAATTTTACGGATCTTTGCTAAACCCTAACTAACAACTATCTAGAAGTGATTAACTACTATGATAGATGATTATACCTCAAGATTCTAGTCTTTCTTGTTCTTGTTGTTCACCTCCTCGTCGGACTCCTCGATGTGATAGAAGATCCACCCGAGAGGTCCTTCTCCAAGCTTTAACCTCTTACTTGAGGTAACTAGGTGGCTATGATTGCTAATCAATGTAACCTAGAGGATATAGAGATGGATTAGAGATCTATTAGTCTTGCTAACCCTTGGGATCTTAACACATGAGAGGATTAGGGTTAGGATTTTGAAGAGAGAGGGCTTGAGGAAAGAGAAAGTGTTTGTAATAATGAAATGAAAATATAACTCATTATGTAGATAATGAAGCATAATAATTATCAAAATAAATCATATAGATAATTACAACCATGCTTAATTTAATACAAATAAATGAATCATCTCATGTGTCATTAAGCAATAAATGCTTCATTAACTCATTTGAATGAATCACTCCATGAGTCACTAATTCATTTAATGCATTTTACACCTAAGCTCTCCACCTTACCTTTCTTCTAGAAGCTTCTCGAATAATTATGAGAATGCCCCTCCCATCCGTAAAAACGCGGAAATACTGAGACTGTATAAATCCAATAATCCAATACTAGAATCTGGCTTAAACTAAAGCCTGCTAGTATAAACTGTCCGAACATTGTACGTGCATAAATACACGTATGTGTCCGAACCCTTGTCGTAAAACCATATAACCTCTATATCGTTTCACCTGAAGCAGGGAAACACTCTGTGTGGGACTTTAAAAACTCGACACTACGCTGGCAGTGGGTTTAACTACAGGCCGCAAGTGGTACTAGCTGTACGTAACAGTCCCCAGGTAGATGTCGATAAGAACGCCGATGAGGAAACCCATCCGAACTCCTACTGAGCCTGATGTGACAATCTCCGTACAGTCCGGTCTGTTCGTCTAGGACTATCGCATATCGGGCCTAGGGGGCGGCAAGCGTCAATCTCCTAAAAACGGTATAAGTCATGTCAGAGTGAAGCCCATTACACCTTGAGAAGCTACTGGAAATCCTACCAGTAAATCTCGTTTTCCCTGGCCAGGGACTTTGCGTAATGGCTCTCCAAACACAGTGCGATATCAACTCCCAATACCGGGAGAGACGAATCCTATCTAACCGCCACTGCCTCCAAGTGCTTCAGGACTGCACCCAACTGCTACCTGTTTACACGACTCTTTTGAGCCGTGGTAGGGTAGCAATCTAAGAACGGTGGGAACACACTCGAGACGAAGCAGCAGTGTCAAGTCTGCGGACTATACTGTACTCATGTCACCTGGGAACTGTTAACTAACGACGGGTATAATACCAACCAACAGTTCCCTGGGAATCCTGTCCCGTGTACCCGTAACCCAACGAGTACCTGTATAATATCTCCAGTACTACGTACTGATGGCTGTAGGACAGACCATCTCCCCAACTGGGATGAGAAGCGTACACACTAGTCTACTCTGGAGTATCGATGCCCTGTCTCGATAATCCTATGACTAGGGACTTAAAAAAGGATGTGCTTGTAGAATACCCAACCCCCACTAGTGTGACTGCCATCACAACGCTGGTAGTCAAGCAAGATCCCAAGGGCTCTATCAATATGTATTCGCGATATGCTAACATATTAAGATAGATATAAACCAAGTAGCATACTACTATGTTGAGCGAGACTGTTAATATAACCGTGAATATCTCAAGCTTCCATTAAGTAATATACAAGCTAGTATGATACAATAATGGCCCCTAGGGCATATACACTAATAGGTATCCCATGAAAGTCTGCCTTAACACCACCATGAGGTTCTAGAGGCATCAAGCATTCATTTTAATTTTTCTTAGGTGCTAAGTTAGACTAACAAGATCATTACTAGAATTTTATGGTTAATATCTATGTGATGTGTACAAGTTAAGAATGTTTAAGGAGTTATACCCAATAGAATCAAGTCCTTCTCTTCTTAAGCTCTTTGTAGTGGTCCTCTTGAATCCTCTAGACTCCACTTCGAGTTGAACGGACCTCCTCGTAGATCTTCGCGTCGAAGATGATCCACCCGAAGCTCACTAGGTCAAGTTTTCCCTTCAATAAATACTTTGGTGAAGATAACACACTACACTTAATAGCTAGTCATGTGTAGAATGATGAAGTAGGGGATCTGGAAGCACACTTGTGATCTCACAAACTCAATGATTCACATCACATGTGAGGGTTTTGAGTTTGGAGATGAGGTGAGGAAAATTGTAGAGATCAAGAGAGCAAATCAGCAACTCAAGAAAAGCTAAGGCATGAACCATTATAAATGAGAGTTAACTAAAATGGCTCTCTCTTTCCTCACTTATTCAAGCATGGAATAAAATGCAATTCTAAATTGCAACCATGCTTGAATAGTCAGTCAAGAGTAATATAAAATCATATAAACTTATGCCTCAAACCTTACTACAAATATCTCCACAATTTACACCTCATTTTCTATTTTCTAAAAATAGAAAAACATGTTATGCTTCATATAATATATATATATATATATATATATATATATATATCAAATATACATTAATATATATATAAAGCAATTAGTGAGCTAATGATATTAGTTAAGATATAATTATATCACATATAATATATATCACATTATTAAATCAACACTTGATCTAATAATCTGGTTATATCACATATAACCGACTAATATCATTAATCTGAATATCACATTATCAAATTCGATAATCTGGTTATATCACATATAACCTGACTGATAACGGATAACTTGTATCACCTTAGAATGCAATTAGTGTTAATTAAGCGATAATGCGATTTTTTAGTAAAAAAGCTTACCGAAATCGTTTTCAAATATTTTATAAAAATTAATTAATATTTTATTAATATTTATTTCGGGCTTGCACACACATGTACATGTTAACCTAGGGTTAATTAGGTGTTAAACCATGCTTAAGTAGCCATGACATCTAACCCCATTTTAATTATGTTCTAATATGTATTTATTTAAGGTATTTAGTTTTAAAAAAAATTAGGGTTTGAATTATGTTGACTTAGTAGAGAGAGAGAGAGAGGGTTGACCTCGGCATCATGAGGCAAGGCAAGCATGCCATGCATTTATTGAGGTGAGAGAGGGGCATGGTTATTCTCACACCCTCATTCCCTCACTCACACACATACACCCTCACACTCTCATCTCATTCTCTCATTCTCATTTTTTTCTTCATCTCTTTTTCTCACACCCTCACCTCCCTCAAACTGAAACCCTAAACCAACCTTCACAAACCCACACCAAATCTCTACCAAACATCACTAAAACTTTCACAAAGCCAAGATCAAGCCACTAGATTCACTTGGAGCATGGAAAGCTAGGACTTTGAAGCAAGTTGGGAAGGTAGTGACTCGGAACTGTTATTTAGGTTGTTAAATTGTTGTGTTGCTTTGTAGTTTTAGTTTAGAACACTAAAAGTATAGTTTTGTGCACGATATCGTATTTTTAGTGTCGTTTTGTGATATCTGTAACCTGCTGTGACCCCGAGTCTTTACCAGGATAACTAGCAGTGTAGAAGTGTTGCACTAGTTACCCTGGATGTTCACCTGAAGAACGAGCCTAATCTGGGCGGTTTTGGCCGGCGACTTGGGGGCCAGATCCGGCAACCTCGGCTGTATGAGGGAGTTGTGGGTTGTAGTTTGCAGGGCAGCTGTCTGTACTGGTTTAAGGGTGTTTGGTACTGCTAGATTTTTAAGTTCTAACAGTGGGAAAATATGGGGTCGTTTAGCTAGTTTTTAGGGTTTCGTCGACGCGTGATGCGATGTCCGACTCAGTTTTTGTGTTCCGCATGATTTGTGCATTTGGGTCTGTTTTAGTAGTGTTTCCACGCACGTTAGACGCTAAGCGAACACTTTAGAGGGTGTTGGAGTCGGTGCGTCAATTTTAGCGTAATTGTACATATTATTGGTCGATTTCTAAGTTCAGCCTTGCTATGTTTTATATGTTGATAGGATCGCAGGCGGGGACTTCGGACGCCGCGAAGAAGGGGAAGCAGGTGGTCGGATATACTTAGCTCGAGATCACCAGTGAGTTGATTTAACATTTATGGGGAAATCGCCCGTATGGCGCTATGCGTCAGGGCTTGAAAGGGTATTGTAGCCGCATGTTTATATTCATATAAATTGATTGTGCATATGTACCATTGTTGCATACCCCATTTCCTGTTGCATACGGACATAGTATTAATGAGACACAGCACTGTTATTAACGGTTCATGTTGCACGAGCACTAAACTGTATGCCACACACACACCGTTAGTAATTGGCATGACACTCACATTATAGATTTGCTATGGATAATACATTGCTTAGCTTACCTTATCATTAGACATGATTCTTGCCTTATTGGGCATATGATATACATACTTGCGTATATACATACTTGTGTATATACATACATGCGTAAATTCATACTTGCGTATATACATACTTGTGTATATACATACATGCGTACAGTCATACATGCGTATATACATACTTATGTATATACATACGTGCATACATTCATACTTGCGTATATACATACTTGTGTATATACATACGTGCATACATTCATAATTGCGTATATATGTTGGATATATGTATGCCCTAGAGGCCATTATATGATAGTGGATGTATTTATACATGTATATATATACATTCAGTGTACATTCTTGCTCGACATGATAGTATGCTATCTGGTTCTTCTTTATCTGACATGTTGATTTGATCATGCTTTTATTCATTCACACATGTTAATAAAGCCCTGAGGATATAGGCTTGACTACTGTGATTATGATGGAGATCATACTAGTGGGACATCTGTAGTTTATAAGCATATCCTGAAATGTCCCTGGTCGCAGGTATATCGAGACGGGGCGTCGATATACAAGAGTAGAGTAGCGTATATGATACTAGACCCATATGATGGGCGATGGATGTTCCCACATTCATCGATATTTGACATCGAGATCGTATACGGGTGCTCAGTGGTGACTGGGTACACTGGACAGACTCACCGAGAACTCCTATATGGAATTATATCTATCGTCGGATAGCAGTTCTCAGGTGACACTGGTGCAGGTTAGTTTGTAGACCCGAGATCGTCATAGAGTCTTGTGTGCTCTCCCACTATACTTTGATTACCACCCTACCACGGCTCTACTGAGTCGTGCAAACAGGTGGCCATTGGGTACAGTCCCGAGACACACGAAGGCGATGAGCGATATGAGGGGTTTCGTCTCTCTCGGTATTGGGAGTTGATGTTGTGCTGTGCTCGACTGGCTATATCAGTAAGTCCCTGGCCAGAGCTGTTGAGATTTACTGATAAGTGTTATCAGTAGTTTCTCGATCTGTTGTAGACCACTCATCGGCACGACTTATTGAGTTATTGGGGTCAACGTTACCATCCCTAGACTCGATATGCAGCATATCTGACGAAGAGTCCGGACTGTACGATAGTGTTGCCGGTTGGCTCGACGGGAGTTGTGACAGGTTCGCTTGTTTTCTTCTGATCGCTCAATACCCGGGTGGCCGTTACGTTTAGCTGACCGCTTGCGGCTTGGGGTGCTTGATATGATCATCACCCACTGCCGGCATATTGATGAGTCTTAGAGTCCCACAATGGAGTTGCCTAGTCCAGGCAAAACGATGTGGTGCGCATATGAGATATGCGCGTGGACCCGGTTAAAATGCGCGTACCGTATATTAATCGGGCGGTTTGCTTTTGGTCGGGTCGTATGCGATATGACCGGTTTGCTAAATCAAGTGTTGATTTATCATTGACCATTAGTTTCTCACTTGAAATCCTTTCTTATCTTTTTGTTGTATGCATGCATGTATGCATTCATTCTCATTCATGCACATAGGATGTGCATGCACACATACATGCATACATAATCTATCATGGTTGTTGATATAGTGGATGGTGGCAATATAAGACTCACACCATATATATAAATATTTAGATATTATTATTTGGAAAAGAAAAATGGAAATGGAAATTGTTTTCATGGTTTAATTTTTTATTCTTGCACTAACCCCTTGGATTAACCATGATTCATTTTCTATGGCCATTTTTGTTCCAAACTAAAATATCTAGATATTTTATAACTATGGTTAAGAATGAGAGAGTGAAAATATATATTTTTTCATTTCTCTTTTCTATTCACAACCTTATCATTATCTTGAGTTCTTAAAAGGCCATCATCTTCTTCCTCATTTCTCTCTTGCTCTCTAGTTTTCTCAAGTGAGCAAAAGAGTCACCAAGTTAGGATTTTTAATGAAGCTTCAAGCTTGGACAAAGAGGACTCCGGGTGGATCGTCGTGGACCTAGAGGATCTCAAGCGGACCTTTTTCCAACCCTCAAGTAGCCAAGGAGTCTAGCGTAGGGAGCTACAAAGGTTGTACTCTCAAAACCCTAGCTTTTACTACATGTGTTTTCGTGTTAAAGTTATGTTGCCCTAAATTTTCTAGCATGATCCTTTAGAATGTTTCTTTAGCACCATAAAAATTTAAATATGGCATGTGTGTTGCCTCCAAACCCTTGTAGTAGTGCTGTAGGAAACCCTTCATGGTATCAGAGACAAGCTAGAGCCTTAGGCGACGTTTAGGCGAAGTTAAAACTCCGATCGAACCTCGAAATACGGAATTAGACCCTTCTCTGGACATTTTTTAAAACTATGTTATTTTCTGAATTAAAAATACTTAAAAATTCAGCAGGGAAATCTAAGCAATACTGTAAAAAATGACGCAATAATTCGTACATACCCCGCGGAACCGCGGCTAAACCTTGCTTGGGCCGCGGATCCGCGGCCGTACAGGAGATATAGAGCCTCGTTTTTATACAGTAATGTTAGTATCTGCTTGTACATATTTTTGGGTATTTTTAATCTGACTCAAGTGTTGAGTGTTCTAGGGATTATTTCGGATTCGTTGATTCAATCGGAATATTTAATTTCGTGCTGTTTTCGGGTAATTTAGAAAGTATTAAAAAGTTCGAACGGATATCATTAACTCACTTTTTCCCGGCATGAAAAACTTTCAAGTGTTGAATTTTTTCTCGAGTTTAAATCTTTCGGAAATACGTGCAAGTAACATGGTGGACCCTCTAGAAGAACACATACCTTAACTCGATTATGTGACCGTATGAACTGCCTCTAAACCTTAGGGTTTGGGGCAGTACGGCGTGCCAAATGTGAGGCGTTGGCTTGACCCTTCTGCGGCTGGACCGCTGCTACTGTGACATGTTCCGGGATTTTTTTAACTCCGCTCAAGTGTTGAGCTATTAAGGAAATCTTGGGTATTTGATTATTCGATCGGAAAGTTTAATACTGTCTATTTATCTGGAATGTGATACAATATGTGGAATTCATATAGTTAGGCATGAAATGCGAAGTATGTGATATTTCGGATTTACGATGTCTAAAATGATTGTGGATTCCAAATGTTGTAGTTTCACTTTCTTTTCTATGACCGTAAGTGTAGTATGTCGCATATCGCCGGTTTCATTGCTATACATCAACGACAATTGGGGTACGTATACTTACTTACGTTGATGATATATGATATTATGTGTTGCTGATATATGATGTGCAGGATTGTCGAGATTGAATAGCCGGGGGGTTTTATGTGAGATGAGAGTTTTCTTTTCATTCATGTAAAATTCAAATGTAATGTAATATTCTTTTATTTGGGGCACTTCCAGGTTGAGGTTGATGCCACCAGTGTTGTATATTATTTACTTTTCCGCATTAGGATAGATCCAAGGAGGGGAGCACAAGTGACCGGGTTCTGGGGTTCAGTGGGAGGCCATCTCGAGGAGTCGAGACCGGGTCTCCTAAACTCCAGAATTGGTAGGGTCGCTTGCCGCTCTCATAGGGGTCTAGGGGTGTGGGCTTGGCTATTCATCACGACTGTGGAATCCGTATTTTCTATTATTGGCTAAATATTAAATACGGACGTCCTAGTATATCCCACATTATATCTGTGTTTCTGCTGCCTGTATACTGTGAAGTGATATCTTAGACGAATGATATATTATATATGAGATATATAGTAGACGTTGCTTATGTTTTACACCCGTGCTAGTCCCGTCCCGGTATGCCGTTAGTTAAGTAACCTAACGGTGCATAACGGAACATTGCGGCGAATGCGGATGGCATAAGCATACGTTGTATTTTCGTTTCTTTTCTGTGGTTGGCTTAAGGACTTAAATGATGGGACTACATTAACATGATTAATGTAAAGAAAATAAACCTAAAAAGATGTTGTAGAATCAGATTTGAAAACCACTCGGCTCTTTTTGAAAAAGCTACATTTCAAAACCGCGGAGCTCAAGCCATTCCTTTTGAAAAGCATTTGATTCTACGACGACATCAAGTTCAAAGCGTTAAAGATTTTCTTAAAAATCATCTGCAACCCTCCGTCATTTTAGGAAGTAGAGTACTTAGTATTCGTGCTATGTTTGTTGACTATAGTTAAGGCGTAGTGTACGGTAGCTAAGTGATGTCTTCCTACACTGCATATGATGCAGATTAATTAGGACATTCATGCGACTTTGTTGACCATAGTTAAGGGTCATGTGAGTGGGTCTAATTAATCAAGAAATGACGGGTAGAACTTGACAATTACTTATGATTTGTTGACCATAGTTAAGGTCATAGGTACTAGGGGTAAAAACCACATCGGGAATTTCAATAGTTGAAATTTGCAATGAGATTGCATACCTTTCATATGATGGTTGGATCCCGATCCCACTGTGGGCAATAGTTGCTCCCAGGAGAGTTTTGCAGTTTACAATTAGCTAACCCATTAGGTGTCTAGAAAGGTGTTAATGGGGCTACGCCTCTGGGAAGACGAGATTTACTTTAATTAGGTCCGTGCGAAAGCACGGGGAACCTCCCTCAAGTACCGACACTGGCCTGGCTGAACGGTTAGCGAAGTTGTAGACTGTAATTAATCCTGGCTAGTTTTCTTTTTAAGGTTTGAAAGAAAAACTTGATTAAAGCAGTGGGAGACATCGATTAGATAAGATAATAACCAATCTGATCTTTGCAAGAGCTTTCGCTGAGTGTATTCTTTTCTCTCTCTTAATAGCAGATACCAATGACAGGACTCAAGCTTCTACTAGATAAAAATAAACTGAATAGGACCAATTATAAAGACTGGCTGAGGAATCTGAACATTGCCTTGACTTATGATAAAGTATCATATGTCCTCACGGCTCCAGCCCCGCCCGTCCCAGGTCCAAAATCCTCAGTTGCGGATATTGAAGTCCGCAAGACATGGGACGCTGACTGTGCCATGGCCAAATACCTCACGCTTGCATCGATGGATAACACACATCAAAAGCAGCACGAGAATATGGACGTTCACGCCATATTCCTCCATACAAAGGAGTTGTATGGAGAGCAATCCCACGTATTACGATACGAAGCATCAAAGAAACTGTTTCAGATGCAAATAGCCCCTGGCACACCAGTAAGAGACCATGTTCTGAAGATGATAGCTCTCATAGAAAAGCTTGAGGAACTTGGATGGACGATGGACAATGAACAATATACGAATATTATTCTGCAGTCCCTCCCCTCCACCTTTGCTCAATTTATAGTTAACACATCATCATTCTATACTAGTCTTGCCCATTAGTGTAGAGTGTTAGCTTCACTAGATCAAGAGAAGAAATGGAAGCTAACACTCTACACTAATGGGCATGACTAGTGTAGAATGATGATGTGTTAACTATAAATTGAGCAAAGGTAGAAGGAAGGGACTACAGAATAATATCCGTATAATGTTCATTGTCCATCGTCCATCCAAGGTCCTCAAGCTCTTCTATGAGAGCTATCATTTTCAGATGCGAAATGGTCTCCTACATGGAGAAGGAACTACCTGAACTCCTTAATATGTTAAGAAGTTCAGAGAGCATACTGAAATCAGTGAAAACTCCGGTTTTGAGTGTTGGGCAATCTTCCTCTTCTCGCCCAAAGGCTAAGGCTAAGGGAAAGAAGAAGAAGAAGCCCACCAAGCCTAGGGGTGGAGTTAAAAAGGTTAAGAGGAAAGACAAGTCCAAAGCTGGAGAATCGGGGAAAGGGGAATGTTATCACTGCCACAAAACAAGACATTGGAAGCGCAACTGCATGGAGTACTTAAATCTCAAGAAGAAGCATGGGGATGCTTCCGCTTCAGGTGTGTTTGTGACAGAAAACTGTTTTTCAATAAACTCTGCTTCCTGGGTATTAGTTACTGGTTCAGGTTCTCACATTTGCAATTCTATGCAGGGACTGAGAAATAGCAAGGTTTTGAAGACAGATGACCATACTCTCCGCGTTGGAAATGGTTCCAATGTACATACCGTCGCAGTGGGAGAGTATCATTTGGGGTTGCCGTCTGGGTGTATATTGGTTTTGAACCCATGTTATTTTGTACCTAGTATGCTTTGTAATATAATATCCGTTTCTTTGTTAGACAATGAAGGATACAATTTTGTATTGCAGAATAATATTATGAACATTCACCTAAATCAAATGTTGGTTGGGTATGGTACGCTTAATAACGAGATATACGTCCTAAATCAACACACAGTTTTCAGCATACAACACACTAATAAAAGAAAACTTTCAGAAATAAATGAAGCTTTTCTTTGGCACTGTAGACTTGGTCATATTAACGAAATAAGACTAAACAAGTTACACAAAGATGGATATTTAAACCCTTTTGACTATAAATCTTATGCGACTTGCCAGTCTTGTATCAAGGGTAAAATGACCAAAACTCCATTTACCGGACACGGAGAAAGAGCTACCGAGCTCCTAGGCCTCATACATAGTGATGTATATGGGCCAATATCTATACAGGCTAGAGGCGGTTTTTCATACTTCATTACTTTCACTGACGATTTCTCAAGATTCGGTCATGTATTTTTATTAAAGCACAAATCCGAAGCTTTCGAGAAATTCACTGAATATAAACTCGAAGTAGAAAAACAAACCGGCTTGAGTATCAAAATACTTCGATCAGATCGAGGTGGAGAGTACCTCAGTACAGAATTTGCAAACTTCCTAAAAGAGAATGGGATTCTCTCTCAGCTCACTCCTCCTTACACACCACAGCACAACGGTGTGTCTGAACGACGGAATCGGACCCTATTAGATATGGTCCGATCCATGATGAGTGATGCTGAGTTACCCGTCTTATTTTGGGGGCATGCATTGGAGACTGCAACGTTTCTACTGAATAGGGTCCCAACCAAAACTGTGTCTACCACACCATATGAGATATGGCATGGGAAGAGACCATCTCTTAAGAGAATTAAGATTTGGGGTTGTCCGGCCTATGTTAAAAAGCAGAATCCGGACAAACTCGAGACACGGTCAGTCATGTGTAATTTTGTGGGATATCCAAAGAACTTTTTTGGATATCTATTCTACCACAAGGAGGAACAAAAGGTATTTGTTTCTCAGTATGCCACATTCTTGGAAAAAGAGTTTTTCACAAATGAAACTGATGGCAATGTGGTGGATCTAGAAGAGGTTCTAGAGACACAAACTACGAATGATGACTTGGTTGAACCGGTTGTTGCAATAGAAACTGAGGAACCTCGGCCACTCCGTAGGTCTTGTAGGACTTCTCGCCCACCGGAGAGGTACTACGGTTTCCTCATTGATGGTGACAGAGAAGACTGCATCATGGAGAATGATGATCCTACCAGTTTTCAGCAAGCTATCACGAGTGGAGACTCTGTGAAGTGGCTGGATGCCATGAGATCCGAAATAGAGTCTATGTACACCAACAAAGTATGGACTTTGGATGTTGTACCCCCTGGGGTAAAACCTGTGGGGTGCAAATGGATCTTTAAAAGAAAGATTGGTGTAGATGGGCAGGTAGAGACCTTTAAGAAAAGACTTGTGGCGAAGGGTTTTCGTCAAAGACCAGGTTTGGACTATGACGAGACCTTTTCTCCCGTAACCATGCTTAAATCCATTCGGATCCTACTTGCTTTTGCTGCTCACTACGACTATGAAATCTGGCAGATGGACGTTAAAACGGCATTTCTAAATGGAGATTTAGAAGAATGCGTTTATATGGATTAGCCAGAGGGCTTCATTGACAGTGGGAGCAGCGGGAAATCATGTAGATTGCTTAAATCCATATATGGGTTAAAGCAGGCATCACGGAGTTGGAACATCTATTTCGATGATTTTATCAAAGAGTTTGATTTCATCAAAAATCCAGATGAACCTTTTGTTTATAAGAAGGCTGTAGGGGCAGCTGTCACATTCCTCGTATTGTACGTGGATGACATTCTTCTGATAGGAAATGATATTCCTATGCTACAGTCGGTCAAATCTTTCTTATCACTAAGGTTCTCCATGAAGGACCTGGGTGATGCCACATATATTCTGGGCATTAGGATTTATAGGGATAGATCCAAGAGGTTATTGGGATTGTCACAAACCAGGTACATTAACGCCATCCTAAAAAGGTTTAGTATGGAAGACTCCAAGCGGGGTGCCTTACCCGCTTGCCATGGGGTTACTCTCTCTAAGGACTCTTGCCCAAAGACCGATGAAGAAAGAGCTCGCATGAGCATTATACCCTATGCTTCGGCAGTAGGATCTGTAATGTATGCGATGTTATGTACACGCCCAGATGTAGCTTATGCACTTAGTTTTGTAAGAAGGTATCAATCCAACCCAGGGGAGAATCACTGGATAGCTGTGAAGAACATTCTTAAGTACTTGCGAAGGACTAAAGAATTATTCTTGGTATATGGAAATGGAGATCTCCAAATGGAGGCCTTTATCGATTCGAGCTTCCAGAGCGATAAGGACGACAACAAATCTATTTCTGGGTTTGTATTTACCCTCAATGGAGGGGCGGTAAGTTGGAAGAGTTCCAAACAGGATACCGTTGCAGACTCTACGTTGGAGGCTGAGTACATTGCTGCGAATGATGCCGCCAAGGAAGCCTTTTGGATGAGGAAGTTCGTCTCGGAGCTAAGAGTAGTTCCAACCATTATTGATCCAATACCATTGTATTGTGATAATAATGGGGCTATGGCGTTAGCCAGGGAGCCCAGGTCCAATCAGCGGTCCAGACACATCCTGAGGCGCTTTCATTTGATCCGGGAGATTGTAGATAGCCGCGAGATCGAGATTAGGAGAGTAGACACAAAGAATAACGCCGCGGATCCACTCACCAAGGCCCTCCCTCAGCCGCAGCATGAGCGACTTTTGAGATGTTGGGTATGAGATACGCCAATAACTGGCTTTAGTACAAGTGGGAGATTGTTGGATATATGTATGCCCTAGAGGCCATTATATGATAGTGGATGTATTTATACATGTATATATATATATATATATATATTCAGTGTACATTCTTACTCAACATGATAGTATGCTATCTGGTTCTTCTTTATCTGACATGTTGATTTGATCATGCTTTTATTCATTCACACATGTTGATAAAGCCCTGAGGATATAGGCTTGACTACTGTGATTATGATGGAGATCATACTAGTGGGACTGTTCCCCTCCGAATGGCGGCCGCGACATGACGTCTTACCTGAGATTCGGGGCAGATGCTAATTGGTGCTATCCGTCTACCTCTCCGAAGATGCCAAGTTGATTTATGGCACCGTATATCGAAGGTTTAGACGGATGCGTCCGATGTAGCCGACTTCGTCAGATTTCCCCTCGTTTGAGGGGTTTTTGATTGTGGGAACGCTCTTCCCTGCAGGCGCAAGCCCCTGCAGTTAATTACGCTACCGCATTGCAGTAACAACTTTCTCCTTCTCCAGATGGTCACTTCGTGTCGTGGGTGTTTGTTTTGTTTTGTTGCCCGGGGATTGTTTACGGAGACCGAGTTATGTCGTCGCCCGTAGGGCGTGGACTAGTCCAAATCCGTATTATCTTAGATTTGGGTTTGGGGGTTTGGTTTGAGGATACGTTAGCCATAGTTGAGGCTAAGATCAACTCAAACGTTTGTTAAGGATACGTTAGTCTAACTTTGAGACTAAGATCAACTTAACGGGATCGTTTAGATCCGACAAAAGAGCATTTGGGCTCCATTGTTCCAGTTTAGGGACCTAGTGGTCCATTAAATGTATGGCCGTCAGGACCCGTCACCTCTCTGACGACGTTGAAGGATTACAACGACGGATGTCAGAGGAGTTCAGAGATGTACCCTCGAGCCAGAGTTAATTGGGGGGATTCATAGTCCAGTCTGTTTGAAGGTTTAAGGATACGTTAGCCATCTTTGAGGCTAAGATCAACTTAAACGGGACCGTTTAGATCCGACAAAAGAGCATACGGGGCTCTATTGTTCTAGTTTAAGGACATTGCGGTCCATGGGTAGTTTAAGGACGTTGCGGTCCATGGGTAGTTTAAGGACATTGCGGTCCATTGTTAGTTTTAAGACATCTCGGTCAAGGTTAAGGACGTCGTAGTCCATGGGTTTAAGGACCCCACAGTCCGGTATGTGCTCTGGATGCTTCACACGGGTTCACTGCCATGCTCTGCGAGGACCAGGCTCCGCTCTGGACGTTTTCCACGGGGTCAAAGAGTGACATTATCCGCGTTCCACGTAACCAGGAATTTTGCATTAAACACGGGTTTAAGGACCCCACAGTCCGTATCAATGTGTGGTCGTCGGGACCCGTCACCTCTTTGAAGACATTGAGGGATTACAATGCCAAGTATCAAAGGAGTGAAGAGATGTACCCTAGAACCGGAGTGGATTAAATAGTCCTTGGCCCAATTTGGGATCAAGACGAATTAATTATGTTATGAGTCCATTGGCCCAGTTAATCACAAATTGAGGACTTATGGCCATCTTGGGCTAAGTCCAATCAGGAGAGGCTTTGCCTCCATCCATTTAGCCAATTGGGCCAAAGCCTAGTGTTAAACACTACAGAGCAATCAGTGTTGAACACTGGGAATGAGGTTGACAAGTTAGTGTTTAATACTAAAAGATAATCGGTGTTAAACACCAGCAACAAGGCTTTTCAGATTAGTGTTAAACACTAAAACAGATCAGTGTTGAACACTGCAAATAAAGCTTTTTAATTAGTGTTGAACACTAAGGCCCAACTGTGTTTTAATACTGGGTTCGAGAGTTTCAATTTAGTGTTAAACACTAAGGCAAGAGGGGTCACGTGGCAGCACGTGAGAGCGCCCTCCCTTCATTTATTCTGCTGAGATTATCGCGTCTTTCAGAGCATCACGTGCCATCACGTGATGGGCATTCAAATGCCTGTGTATTAAAGCTTCTGTCAAGGGTCACGTGGGTCACGTGGGGTGCTGCCTCAAAGGGGCTTTCTGTAGATCTCTTGGGGGAGTCACGTGGTGACACGTGACCCTGCCTCTATGTATGTTGTTTTAGAGGATCTGTTAATCTTTTCCAGGAATCAAGTTCCTCGTAGGGTTAAACCCTGACAGTAATTTCAGAGGAATTAAATTCCTACTTCCTTTCGAAGGTTTATATTCTGAATAGAGTTGGACTCTGAATTTTCTGTAGGAATTAAATTCTTCATATATGTGAAGAACTGAATAGGGTTAAACCCTAATAAAAGCTTTTAAGGAATTAAATTCCCACTTTCTTTTAAGTTATGATCAAGGGAATTAAATCCCCGCTGTTCCAACAGAACTAGGTTCTTAATTAGGGTTAAACCCTGTCTCTTTTTGTTCTGAAGGAATTAAATTCCCATGATACAGGGTCAAGCCCTAATTTTATTTTAAAGGAATTAAATTCCTATAGTTCTGTGAGAATTAAATTTTTGTGCTTGCATTCCCTCTCTATGTTTTGGATCTGCATGGCAGGATCTCAACCTATTGAGAATTAAATTCTCAACCTCAAGGGGAGATGTGCACTTTGCAGATCCTCTATCAAAGAGAGAAGAAATATGTTCTTCTGTTTTATGTATCAGAGTTAAACTCTGTTGAGAATTAAATTCTCTTTCTTTCAAAAAGCCTTCCCTTTCTTACCTAGGGTTTTCTTTTGCAGAAGATCCAAGTTCCTCGAAGTATCAAGGCTCTCTCTCTTTTTCTTCCCTCTGCGTATATATATCCCTTTTTGTGTCTCTTGGCTCCTATTTATAGGAGAAGCAGCCGAGTCAATTAGTTTTTTGACGAATCTTCATTGAGAGATTTGATTTGCATCCATCATTCGTTTTGGACCTTTGGATTATTAGGTGAATTTTATTCACCATTGGATTTCAAGTCCTGGGATTCTCCTTTGTTGCTTCGGTTAGATTTAAAGGGGAAATCTTTCCAAACTCGAGATTTTTCCATAGATAGATGATATTTCATCACCTCTGAATCTTTAATTCGATTGGTTCCAGATAGTCGCTTTCCTTTGGAAAGATTTGAATCTCTTTCAGAATTTAATTCTGTTGACAAAATGGGCTTTGAAAGCCGGTCACGTGTGACCACGTGACCCATGGTCACGTGTGGGCACGTGACCCCCTTTGGAATGAGCCTTCTTCTTTCTTTTTTGCGCTATCTTCTGGTTGTTGCTTACCCGTCACGTGCCATCACGTGACCCCTGGTCACGTGTGAGCACATGACCCTGGTCTGGGCTCTTTTTCCTTGACTTGATCAGGGAACCGATGTGCCTTTGAATCCGCTTTAAAATGTCACGTGCCAACACGTGACCCTGGTCACGTGGGAGCACGTGACCCTTTCTTAAGCCCTTTTTTCTTTGATGTAGTCAGGAAGCTGAACTTGCTTGGCCGGAACTTTTGGGTGTCACGTGCCAACACGTGACTGCTGGTCACGTGTAAGCACGTGACCCTTTTCTCAAGCTTTTTCCTTAAGCTTTCCTGATTTTAAATAAGGAAACAAATGCCCCCACAGCGTTGTTCTCACGTGTCAGCACGTGAGTGCAACGCTGTCACCTCTTGCGACCGTTGGATTCCTTTAGGGATCTGGGGAGATGAAACGTTTCCATTGCCTTCTATAAATACCTCTGTCTCTTCATAGGAGCCTTCACTTTGCTCATCTTCTTCTTCTGAGAACTTTTTCTGAGAATTTAATTCTCTTCTTCCAAAGCTTAGTTCTCTGCCTTGAAACAATTTTCAGAGGTTAACTCTGTTCGAAAAGATTTCTTTTCTTCAGGTAATGTTCTTGGACAAACGATGGACCTTCACATTCCTCTGGATTTTAAATCCAAAACAAGGGTTTTTACCCTTTTCTCTTCATGTTTTCCCATAAGAACCGCTTAACTTTCAAACTGTAGATCTTTTAGGGTTTAGATGATCTTTGGGGAGATGATGATGGCGGTTCAAATCCATGGAATTTAATTCCATCCAAAAATGTTTCTGGGAATTTAATTCCCTTTTCTTAATAAGGAATTTTAATTCCAATGAAGAACTCGCTTTCTTCACACAGAGGCTTCCTGGGGTCTCTTGGCCCGAGGTTGTTCTTCTGCAATTAATGAAATGGGGGTTTTGTAATGATGTATCCTGTGGGAATTTAATTCCTTTGATCTTGTTGGATTCATTGTAGAGCCCGAGATAGATCTCGTTGGGGGAATGTGCATGGTCCTCATTCTTTATTAAATGAGGATATTCCCTTTGTTTTATTGTAACTACCTGGTCTCATTATTCATGAGCCGTCATCCGGATTCTGTGGGGCCCATGTGTTTTGTAGCCAATGGTCCCAGGAAACTTTGCTGTTGCTTTCTTCAACTAGTCTTCATGTTCATGCATGAATATATATCGCTAACTTTTCTTTTAACGGTCTCCCTTTATTGGATTTCAGGTGCGATGGCTTCTGTTCCACGCTTTCCCTTTTCTCGTTCAGAGGCGGCTTTTCCTCAGTCACCATCTGATGAGGAGGCGATGGCGATGATTCGGGCCCATGACCCGAACTGCACCAACCTTCTTCAATGGGGATCTTGGTACAGTCAAATTATTCAGGGTCGCCGGAGTTTTCTTTGCGCGGTGCCGACGGAGCCCACTTTCCCATTCTTACCGATGGATCCTCCAAGGACAGTTTTTGCTGTGGAAATGCCCAACTGGACTCCAACGGGGAGGCTCGAGCCTTCGACGACTGGTATTCCGAACCATCCGATCCCGGCCATAGACATCTTGGGGCGGCGTATCTGCCAGGGTGAGGCCCACCCGTGGGGGCAAATTTATAAGATAGGGCTCACTCCCCGGCATCCTACGGGCTACCTTCTCTGGGCTCGCTACATCCTTTCTGCCCATTGTGCGCGGTTGCAGAAAGTCGGGCTTTATCAGGCCATATACGCGTCACTATTCCATTATAAGTCCCCGCATGCCTGGTGGGTTAAGGCGTTTTTAAACCAATGGAATCTTCCTACCAACACTTTCATCCTAGGAGATCGTGAGGTCTCGATCTCTCTTGCAGAATTTTATGAAATCTCGGGATTGCCGGTCAGGGGCGCACTGTATGAGGAGTTGTTGCCTCCTGATGAGTACGTCTTCGAGCCCGAGTCTGCACCGGCTGACGGCTTGTCTGTTGAGAACGCCGTTCGCCACAAGCGCCCTGGCTTGATCAAGGCACTGGGTATTTTTGATCGATTGTTCACTGAATCTGAGGAGCAGGGTGTTACTTTTAAAAGCTTCATTTCCTGTTTCCTTCGTGAGGATATCATATCGAAGACTGCTCCGAAGTTTGCTAACATCAGAGACCCCTTTGGGTTTGGTCCGAAGAAGCTACCGACCGCTGAATCGGACCTGCCACAATATTATATTCCTATCGTGTCGCCGATATCTTTTGAGTCCGTTGCAGCACCCGGTATGGATGAGGAAACATTCTTCGTGGGGTTTGTCAGTGTTTGGCTTAGTTGGTTCGTTATTCCCATGCATCGCCGCTTCATGAGAGCCTCGGTCATCTACCCGGCTCATCGTATTGCTGAGGGGACGCGGTTGGCTATCGGCATCCCGGCCTTGGCGCACCTCTATAATGGATTGGGCACCGCAGCTAATACCTCTACGCCTGGGGTGGATGTGGTAAACTTTTCTCTTCATTATTTCACGTCCTGGATCGAAATGCACGTATTGGGGGCTTTCTCCATGCATCAGAGGCCCTCATTTTACGATGCCTACCCTTTTCCTCGACTTATGCGATTAGTGGATGCTTCTGCCGCCGACCCGACTCAATTCGGGGCTATTCGGGTGCTGATTTCTCCTCATGCCACTGCCGGCGGGTTGGTTTTTACTGATCGGGTCTTGTCTACTCCTTCGGGTCCCGTTCAACAACTCTGGGACCAGTCGAAAGACAACGCACCTTCTTTGAAGCCCCGGGAGGCCGCGCATTTGTATGCAATTAGACCGGGCTACTTGGTGTTTCGCCAGGACAGTGCAGCTCTTTTCATGCGGTGCAATCCGCATCGATTTGCCCGACAGCTAGGATACGACCAGGGCGTTCCTTTCGAGGCTTTTATAGTTGCCCCGATCCCTTCGCTCGATGCTGTTCGCGATGCCGCTCATCATTTCATGAGGTTGAATACCGGCTCTTATTTCATGGTCGCTGAAGCCGAGTACATGCCCCGATGCGTGGGCGCGTTTATGGGTTGGTATCTTCATCGGGTTAGCCCAATCATTCTTGAGGAAAGGAGGGTGCTTCTCGGCCACGATACCCCTCCTCTGGTTCCTGGGGCTAAGCTACGACCGAGGGTTCCAGTCCGCTTTCCTTTGAGGGAGATTGGCACCGCGCTCATTCCGGGGGAGTCCGGGGTAGACCTTACTCCAATAGCTGGTATGCCCTTGGGTTCTCGATCGCGAGGTAAACGGGCCCCAGTAGTAGCACCCTTGCCGGTGGCGACACTGCCCCCCGTGGCGTCGACAATGGCGATGTCGTCCTCGGTTGTGGAACCGAGCGAGAGTAACAGGGATGAGGGCGCTGAGGGCGATGTGGGCCAGCGCCGCCCTAAGGCTTCGCGAGGGAGGAAGCGGTCATCTTCAGCGACCGGCTCTGGGTCTAAACGGCGGAGGAAAGCGGCTACTGCCCCGCTTGATTCTGTGGTGGAGTCTGAGCCTATCCTTGAAGACGAACCATTGGCCCTGCAAGGGTCAGACGCTGGACTTCTCTTCCCGAGTTCAGCTGATGAGGAGGCTGCACAGTTGGCCGAGGCCATACGGCGCTCAAAAGACGCGTCTCATAACGCCAAGGTTCCGAAGAAGTCTTATCCCGCTGTAATTTTTTACGAAGACCCTTCGTGGATTCGGCGGCGATTTATCGGCCCTTTGGAGGAATGGGGGGAAAGGGCTTTGAAGCAGGCCGCTTCAGAAGACACAGCTGACGCACTCTCTTTATGGACCGGCGGCCATGAGTCCACTCTCGAACCTCGGCGAGCCCACCTCCTTGAGAAGGAGCAGCGGCTTGAAGAAGCCATACTGAGGGCTTCTTTGCGTATAGGTATGTTGTGTTTCTTTTGTAGTTTTTCCGATCATTTATGCCCGTGCATATATATCATTATTCTTATTTAAATCGTGCAGAATCTTCGACGCTGGGGGAGCTCCCTACGGGCCCATTAAAGCTAAAGCCCGCCGAAATTCTCGATGAGGCCTTGCTGGATATGGAGGGGGCTGACGAGGCTGCTCCTCTCATGGTGGAACTTCCAGCGGCGGTTCTTGATCAGGGAGTGCTTGCCCCTTTGGAGGAGGCTCCTTTGGAGGCCGCCACCCTAATGACTCTTACTGCGAGCGGCCCAAAGGCTGGGAGCGAGGTAGTCGGGACTACTCTTCCTTTGTTGGAGCCTGAGGTCATGGCAGAGACCGTTGAAGCTGCTATCCTCCCGGCTCAGAATGGGAGGAGTGTTGAAGGTATTCCTCTGTGTTTTAATTTAGCAACCCCTTCATAGTCTGAACTCTTTTATCTTTCCCAGAATTGCGCGGTTTGGCGGCCACGATCACGGATCTGTCGCCTCGACAGTCATTTCAGCGTTTATTGGAGATGGCAGCTCCGCAGGCGATCTCCCCTCAACGCATTGTCCTCTCGTCTGGGCAAGGTTGGTGTCGTCCATCCCTTCTCATAGCATCGTCGTTATTTTTCGTACTGACATTGATGTTTTCTACAGTTCTGGAAGCCGATGATGAGGTCGAGGTTCTCGAAAGGCCAGGGGAGCCTTCAGCTCCTACTTGCACGACTGTCGGTGAGTGACATCTCATTGCACTCTCACTCGTTCTTTGCTTAAGAATTTTGCTGACGTCTTCCAAATTTGAACAGCTCTGCCAGTCTCCACGGCGTTGGAGTCGCGCATCGTGATGCCACCCGGCCCTTATGCCTTGCGGGCTTCAGAACGCTTGGCCCAATTAAGCCTCGTCTCCTTGTCGTCTCTGATCGAGGAGCTTCGTGCTGGCAGCACGACCACGGCTGAAGCATTCGCTACCGAGGCTAACGGTTCTCTTCCTTTTCTTGCCACCTACCACAGCGAAGAGGTGGTGCGAGTCTGGGTGGAGTTCTGCCGGCGAGTGGAGGCTTGCCTGCATGCCCTTGAATGTTCTCACCTTTCCTCGGAGGCCGTGGCTGCAAAGGCGGAGTTACGGGGGCTGATAGCATGGTGCGCGGAAAACATGACGTCATGTGAGAAGATGCTCGGTCGCAAGTTCTCGGAAAGGGAGCTAGCCTCCAAGGCGCTGGGCGAGCTCCAAGCCAATCTCACAGCCAAAGCCAACAAAGCGTATGAACTCTGGCGGGTGCTTCAGGAGTCCATCAAAGAGGTGGTGGCTCTCGATAAAGCTGCCACGTTCACTCGTGAGAGGGTCGAGGCTCATAAGGCCACTGAGAAAGAGCTTGAAGCCCGGCTCGCTTCGTATCAGGCTCAACAAGCTCAAGCGGAGGCTCGTCTTTTGGAGATCTTGCGTCATGAAGCCGTAGTCCAACAAAAGCAGGATGAGCTGACCAAGTTGCTGAATCGCCCGCCGGCCTGAAACATTTGTATCTTTTCCTTCCTTTTTGTACATACTCATGGATGAGGGTATTTTCTTTTTGTTTCTTTCATGAATTGTACTTTGTACCCATTTTGGTTTATGAATAGAAGATACATTTTTCTTCTAAATGGTGTGTCCCCCTTTTTATTGAATGTATTCTGCGGATATTCTACCTCGATCTTCTTGCAGGACAGCGATGACTTAGGATTCAGGGTTAAGATCTGCTTCCTAAGACTTTTGCATTTTACGAGCCACGAGGGTCTCATAAAGAGTTTTTCTCCCAACAGGTCGAGAGGATCCCATAGGTGTAAGTTCTTCTTAGAGATCGTGAGGATCCTTAAGCGAGTTTTCCCTTGAGAGTCGTAAGGATCTCACAAGAGAGTTTTTCTTCCTTACAGGTCGTGAGGGCCTGCAAGTGCCGGATGTGATCACCCTTATCCGTGTTTCACGGAGTCAGCGGTCTATTAAGGTATCGTAGTTTAAAGACGTCACGGTCAAGGTTAAGGACCTCATAGTCCGTGGATTTAAGGACTCTACAGTCCGCTGTTAGTTTTAAGACATCACAGTCAAGGTTAAGGACCTCATAGTCCGTGGATTTAGGGACTCCACAGTCCGGTGTTTAGATGCAGGGACCCGTCACCTCTTTGAAGACGTTGAGGAATTACAACGCCGGGCATCAAAGGAGTGAAGAGATGTACCCTTAAACCAAGGCAAAATCTGTAGGGAATCGGGGTGGTTGATCGTTACTTTTAAGACATCACGGTCGAGGTTAAGGACCTCATAGTCCGTGGATTTTAAGGACTCCACAGTCCGGTATTTGCTCTGGATGCTTCACACGGGTTCACTGCCGTGCTTGGCGAGGACCAGGCTCCGCTCTGGACGTTTTTCACGGGGTCAAAGAGTGACATTATCCGCGTTCCACGTAACCAGGAATTTTGCACTAGATGCTTCACACGGGTTCACTGCCGTGCTCGGCGAGGACTAGGCTCCGCTCTGGATGCTTCGCACGGGTTCACTGCCATGCTCTGCGAGGACCAGGATCCGCTCTGGACGTTTTCCACGGGGTCAAAGAGTGACATTATCCGTGTTCCACGTGACCAGGAATTTTGCACTAGATGCTTCACATGGGTTCACTGCCGTGCTCGGCGAGGACTAGGCTCCGCTCTGGATGCTTCGCACGGGTTCACTGCCATGCTCTGCGAGGACCAGGATCCGCTCTGGACGTTTTCCACGGGGTCAAAGAGTGACATTATCCACGTTCCACGTGACCAGGAATTTTGCACTAGATGCTTCACACGGGTTCACTGCCGTGCTCGGCGAGGACTAGGCTCCGCTCTGGATGCTTCACACGAGTTCACTGCCATGCTCTGCGAGGACCAGGATCCGCTCTGGACGTTTTCCATGGGGTCAAAGAGTGACATTATCCGCGTTCCACGTGACCAGGAATTTTGCACTAGATGCTTCACACGGGTTCACTGCCGTGCTCGGCGAGGACTAGGCTCCGCTCTAGATGCTTCACACGGGTTCACTGCCATGCTCTGCGAGGACCAGGATCCACTCTGGACGTTTTCCACGGGGTCAAAGAGTGACATTATCCGCGTTCCACGTGACCAGGAATTTTGCACTAGATGCTTCACACGGGTTCACTGCCGTGCTCGGCGAGGACTAGGCTCCGCTCTGGATGCTTCACACAAGTTCACTGCCATACTCTGCGAGGACCAAGATCCGCTCTGGACGTTTTCCACGGGGTCAAAGAGTGACATTATCCGCGTTCCACGTAACCAGGAATTTTGCTGATTGTATCCGCATTTCACGAGATGGAGGTTTGACTGTTGGCGATATGTATACCACCGAGCCGTGGAACTGGGAGTTGCCGCTGTTCCGCTTAGCTTGAAGTCGTGTCCGTCGTTACGAGACGAGTGTTGGGATGATCTCTAGTTCGCTTGTGGCCCATCGAGATTTAGCCTCTTTCTGGGGGAGGGAGGTATGTTCCCTTTTTGTTTATGCCATTGGATTATATACAGGGTGTGATGGAACATCACCTGTAAGGCATAAATTTTATTTTTATTTTATTTCTTTTTCCGCGATGCTCTATCGTTTCAGCTTTTATATCGCGAAGGTCGCGATTGCCCCATCATTTCGGCTATTTTTCGCGGTGCCCAATCATTTCGGCTATTTATTTATTTTCTACTCGCTGCTTTTTATTGCGAGTTGCCCCATCATTTCGGCTATTTTTTATGCCTTCATTCTTACTTGCTGCTTTTTATTGCGAGTTGCCCCATCATTTCGGCTATTTTGTAGGCATGTGTGGCTTGTTAGCTTTTTCGCCACGAGCTCGGATTTTGGACACCGATTTCGGCATCAGCATCGCTGCAACTGGGATGTTGCCAGGAGCGAATCATCATTTGCCATGAAAGAATTTGGGATTTGATACCGGTTTAGGCATCAGCATCGCTGCAACCGGAATATTGCCAGGAGCGAATCATCATTTGCCTTGAAAGAACTTGGGATTTGATACCGGTTTAGGCATCAGCATCGCTGCAACCGGAATATTGCCAGGAGCGAATCATCATTTGCCTCTGTCGATGTTGAACAAAGGTGGCTTAGCAAACAGGGTTAAGGTCCTGTCGACTAAGGCTTTTGACTTCATGAGCCGTAAGGGTCTCACAAAGGTATTTCTCCCTACAAGTCGTGAGGATCTTGCAGGTGTATTTTCTCCTTAGGGATCGTGAGGATTCCTAAGTGTATGTTCCTCTGTAAGTCGTAAGGATCCTACAAGAGGGTTTTCTCCTTATGGGTCGAGAGGACCTACAAGGGTTGGACTTTGCTGGGGAAATGTTTATTTGCGCTCGTGGATTGTATACAAGGGTCAGTATTGAGCCTCTTGTAGGGCAATATCGAAGGTTGCGGAGGATTTGCTTAAGAACAGGTTCAGGTTTCTGTAACTTAAGACTTTCAAATCTCATGAGCCGTGAGGGTCCCATAAGAGAATTCTCCTTACGAGTCGTGAGGATCTCGTAAGTGTATTTTCTCCTTAGGAATCGTGAGGATCCCTAAGTGTGCTGCTCCTTTGTGAGTCGTAAGGATCTCACGTCGGTGGTTTCTCCCTACAAGGTCGAGAGGACCCTACAAGTGTCTTTTAACGAGGTTGCGCCTTTTCGGGTTTTCACAAACACTCGCCGGTAGTCCTGCTGTTTTTACTCACGGAGCCATTTTGGGTTTTCATCCGTGCCCATTTTGCTTATGGACATACCGTTTTTTTTTTCACTTTTTTTTTTTACAAGGTCGCGCCCTTTCGGGTTTTCACGAACACTTGCCGGCAGCCCTGCTGTTTTTACTCACGGAGCCCTTTCGGGTTTTCATCCGTGCCCATTTTGCTTATGGACATACCGTTTTTTTTTTATCATTTTTTTTTATCTTCTTCTTTTTTTTTATCCATCTCGTCAACCTAAAGATGTTGCGGTAGTAGTTTAGGGACGTTTCGGTCCGTCGTTAGTTTAAGGACTCGGTCCGTCGATAGTTTAAGGACGTTTCGGTCCGCCGTTAGTTTAAGGATGTTTCGGTCCGTCGTTATGGGAAGGCCGGCTGCTGCTTGTAAAGTCTGAGCCTAGGAAGATAGTGAGCGGACATAGTCGTCGTCATCTATCATTGACGCAGGCTGTGGCTTATTAAGCGTAGTATTTCTTTAAGAAGCGGCCGTTTATTGGCCTGAAAGGCCTTTCACCGTGCATGTCCATGAGTAGGTAGGCTCCACCCTGGTAGACCTTGTCTATGATGTACGGGCCTTCATAGTTTGGCTCAAATTTTCCCCGCTTGGCATGATTGGGGATCATAGGTCTTTTGACCACTAGTACGAGTTCGCCTTGGCGGAATGTCCTCGGCCTGGTCAATCTTTCGTACGAGCGCGTCATCTTTGCTTTGTAGTCCTCTAGATGTTGTTGCGCTATGAGCCGGGTTTCGTCGAGGGCATCAAGCTCCTCAAGCCGAAGGTGAGCATTTTCTTCGTTCGTCAGCTCGTGATGGACTGCTATTCGTAGAGAGGGTAACTCTATCTCGAGGGGGAGCACTGCTTCCGTCCCAAATACCAACGCGCACGGCGTTGTGTTTGCGGCCGTCTTGAATGTAGTTCGATAAGCCCAAAGGGCTTCTTGCAGCCTTTCGTGCCAGTCTCTCTTATTCCTGGAAACGGTCTTTTTTATGATCTTCGTCAAGGTCTTATTGAAGGCCTCGGCCAGACGTTAGCTCGTGGGTTGTAAA
Source organism: Agapanthus africanus (assembly GCA_030015575.1). Lineage (NCBI taxonomy): Eukaryota > Viridiplantae > Streptophyta > Magnoliopsida > Asparagales > Amaryllidaceae > Agapanthus > Agapanthus africanus. Next base: position 297,405,402 of record JASDDO010000026.1, read on the forward strand.
CCGAAGAATATCTCCAGTCTATACTGTGCTGCTGTGCGAAGCGGCTAATCTTATGGCTTCGGTAGGCCGGCCCATTATCGGAGATAATCCGCCGTGGAGTTCCGAACCGATAAATGACGTGCGTCTTGAAGAAATGGAGGATATTCTCCGTCTTCACTTCCTTCAGTGGTACTGCTTCTGCCCATTTGGAGAAGTAATCAGTCGTTGCCAGGATAAAACGGTGTCCCCGGGATGATGCTGGCTCAATGGGGCCGACTATGTCAGTCCTCCACATTTCTAATGGCCAACTAGCCACCGTTGGGTGCAGTGGATTCGGATGTTGGTGGATGAAGTCTCCATGAATCTGGCATGAGTGGCATTGCTTCGCATACTCGAGGCAGTCATCGTGGGCCAGTAGTAACCCATCCGTTTAATTTTTAACTTCATCTTTGGGCCTGCTTGGTGAGAACCGCAAAGTCCGTCATGCACTTCCTGAATGACTCTTTCTGCTTCGTCAGGTCCTAAGCATCTCAGCCATAGAGAATCAAACGATCTTTTGTATAGAATATCGTTGACGAGAGCGAAAGATAGAGCTCGTTTCATGAGCTGATGTCTTGAGGACGCTTCTTTGGGCGTTCGGTGGGACTTAAAGTAGTCTATGAAGACTTCCCTCCAGTCTTCGGCCTTCTCATGGTCTTTTATTTGTAGGGTCGTCTGGTCAGTCGCTCCCTTTTCTTCGCATAATTCCGGAGACATTTCCGCCGGGGCGAGCACTCGACGGCTTTGTACCACGATTCTGACGTCATCGAGGTTCTCGTCAGCCAGTTCTTTAGCAAGTTTAGCCAACGCGTCTGCTTTGCTGTTTTCCGCGCACGGTATGTTCTCCAAAGTTTAGGAGGGAATTTGGGTCAATAGTTGTTGCACCCTTTCGCCGTACTTCACCAACTCCGGTTTGCACGTTTGGTAGTCACCATTTACCTGACTAACGACCAGCTGAGAATCCCCGTATATAAGGAGGTCTTCAATTCCCATGTCGATGGCGATCTCGAGGCCTGCTATCAGAGCTTCGTATTCAGCTTCATTGTTTGTCCTCGGTTCTGTTAAGGAGAAGGCGAAGCGCATTATCCCTCCTTGTGGAGTTGCAAAGATGAGGCATATCCCTGATTTGATCATTGGGATACCTTGTTTCTGTTTCTTTATAGAGGACGCTCCATCGAAATAGAGTTCCCATCGGGTGCTTCCGCCGCTAATCGCATCAAATGCATGCTCGTCCGGCAAATCACAGTTCAGAGGAGAATCGGCCGGTATCGGGTGCTCAGCGAGGAAGTCGGCAATGGCCTGGCCTTTCACTGTCTTGAGAGGTTGATACGTTATCGAGAACTCCATCAAGAGCAGGGCCCACTTAGCGAGTCGTCCCGTCAATATGGCTTTCGACATCAAGTACTTAAGAGGGTCCACCTTCGAAATAAGACGGACTTCATGTGCTAATGCGTAATGTCTAAGCTTTGTTATTGCGAAGATCAACGCCAGGCAGTGCTTTTCAATGGGGGAATAATTGCTTTCTGCCCCCAGCAGCACTCGACTTAAGTAGTAAAGTGCTCTTTCTTTCCCCTGATCGTTCTCTTGCGCCCATAATGCGCCTAAGGAACCTTCGAGGGTGGTTGTATAAAGAATGAGGGGTTTCCCCTTGACCGGCGCAGCCAACACCGGAGGGTTCTGCAGATACTGCTTGATCTCGTCTAGTGCACCTTGGCATTTGTGATCCCAAACGAATGGAGTTCCCTTCTTCATCAGGTGGCTGTAAGGACGGCATTTGCCTGAAAGATTGGCGATAAATCGCCAGATGTATGCGAGCTTCCCTTGGAGAGACTGCAACTGCTTGAGGGTTCTTGGCGGAGGCATTTCCATGATCGCCTTAATCTTTGACGGATCTATTTCAAAACCTCGGTGTCGAACGATGAATCCCAGAAATTTGCCCGAGGAGACTCCAAACGCGCATTTGAGGGGATTCATTTTCAAATTATATTGCCGAAGGCGTCGAAATACAGTCTCTAGATGCTTTAAATGATCTTCGTATGACATGCTCTTTACTTCGAGGTCATCGATATAGCACTCGACGATGTCGTGTATGAGGTCATCAAAGATCTTTGTCATGGCCCTTTGATAGGTAGCGCCAGCGTTCTTTAGACCAAAGGGCATAACCCTGTAGCAAAATATACCCAAAGGGATGCGGAAAGCGGTGTGCTTCTGGTCTTCGGGATGCATCTTTATCTGATTGTATCCTGACGAACCATCCATAAAGGAGAAAACCTCATGAGTGGACGTGTTATCTATCATTAGCTCGATTACCGGCACCGGGAAATCATCCTTTGGACAGGCTTTATTGAGATCCCTGAAATCCACGCATATGCGTACCGTCCCATTCTTCTTCATTACCGGGACGATATTGGCGATCCAGTCGGGATATTGGACTTCTTGGATAAATCCAGAATCGATCAACTTCTTGACTTCGGCGTTGATGCTCATCTCAAGCTCGAGTCGCATCCTCCTTGGCGCCTGCTTAACTGGCTTGATATCTGGGGATATTGCTAATCTATGCACAGCAATCTCCGGGTCTAATCCTGGCATCTCGGAGTAATTCCACACGAAGCAGTCTTTATGCCGTAAAAGCACGTTCTTTAACGCAACCACCCTCTCTTCGGATAACAGCTCGCTGACAAATGTCGGTCGCGGGTCATCTGCCGATCCCAACTCAATCTTCTTGAGGTTATCTGCAGTAGTATGTATACCATCTTCCAGTTCTTTTGGAGCTGGCGGAAATTCTGAGATCACCTCATCGTCGCTGTTCTCAAAGCACCGGGGAAGGTCATCTACGCTCTCGGGCTCTTCTCCTAATATCGTAATCATATAGCAAGTGCGAACCCGCTCCCTGGACTGAGGTGGACCCGGTTCTGCTCTTGCGGCCTTGGGCTCATGCTTTTGCGGCGGCGTTACCTTCCAGCCGTCGGATAAAGCGAATCTGCCCCGTCGGTAATTGTCCTCGACCCAGTTCTTGAAGGTGAAGCAGTCTTCGGTAGGATGTCCTATGGCTTGGTGATAAGAGCAATAACTCAGATGAGAAGCCTTGCTAGCTTGCTCAGGATGTCTAGACTCTGGAAGCGTGATCATTTGATGTTTTATAGCGAGGTTGAGTAACCTCTCCGTATTGTCTCGGGGGAAGGAGTATGCTCGACTCATCTTCTTCATGAGGGACAAACCCGAGCCGCTTCTTGATTTATTTCCGTCTCTGCGTCGGGCCTTTCGTACAACGGGTTGACGAGGATAAGCGTCTTTGTCTTTTGCAGCACGTTGAAATAGACGTTGCGTCCTGGCCTTCTCGTAGATGGCCATTTCGCGGTTGTGGTCTTCCCGAGCTTTCTGACCCATTTTCCTGATAGGCTTGCCCATTCGTTCTTCAAACGACGGACTCGGCGCTTCAATCGCGGGGTCTAGTTTTGATGGGGGGTTGGCATCTCCTGACAGGGCATCCTCCTCTTCATCAAAGGTATATATAGTGTAGCTGCTGTGAGCCCGTTCCCGTTTTCCGGCTCTTGCGTATCCAAGCCCGAGTGTTTCCATCTTCTCGTTGGGCAATTTGCGTTGAGTCTCGGGGACATCCCAAATCCTGTTGTAGAACCGCGCCTGCCGAACGGTCTGTTCTAAGGGTACTCCTTGGCGCTTCAATAGCTTCTTTAATCCATTTGTATAGTATCTGGGCAGACGGATGGGTTGGAGCCTGTCAAGTGTAGCATCCGCGCCATGCCAGATTTCTTTCTCTATTTTCGACTCTGAGGATCGGTAGAATAGGATCACCTTCTCACCCCTTCGCCTGGGAGGGACGTAAAATGTTTGCAGGTCCTGCACATTGTGAGCCTGAAGCGTGTCGAGATCCTTGTAGTGTTCTCGCGGTGCCATGGTGATTTGCAAACTATGGTCATCGCCAGGGGGTGCTTGTATTGACAGCCGATTGGAGAACACAGCATTAACTTCATCTTCTAAATCACTTCCGAAGACCAACACGGGGGCGGGCGTCCCCAGGTTGTTGCGTTGAGATGGCTCTGCATAAACTATCTCTTCCTCTTCTTCGGTGTCGCTTCCGAAAACGGGGATGGTGGCGACGGTTTTGTTCTCCGGGTTGCGACACCTTTCTGTATCCTCGAAATCTGGCAAAAAGTACTTCGCATCTTCGTATTTGCGGACTTCGTTCACAGAAAATGGGTTTAACTCACCTGTTACGGTATACTCGAAACCATCCTTGAAGTACTTCATACACTGATGTTGTGTAGAAGGGATGATATTGTACTCGTGCAGCCAAGGACGGCCGAGCAAGGCGTTGTAGCAGGTCTTGGCGTCAATGACATGGAATTTGATGTCTGTGACGAGAAGTCCAAAGCGTAATGTTAGTATCACAGATCCGAGAGTCCGTGACGATTGTGAATCGAAACCGGAGATAGTAATTTTGTCACGAGCGAGGTGTTGCACGCTCATGCAGATTTCCTTCAACACCCGAACATTAAGGAGGTTGACGGAGGATCCATTATCCACCAGGATCTTGCCTATCTTGATATCATGGCAGTATCCGGAGACATATAGGGGACGGTTGTGGTCGCACGTCCCGAGAAGGAGGTCTTCATCACCGAAAGTGATGTCGGCTGTATGCACTTCCTCCAGTTCATCCTTCATCTTTTCAGTGGCGAGGAAGGCTTGGAATTGCTCAGGTTCTTGTAACGCCTTAATTAGTGAGTCTCGCGCTTCTTTTGATAATAGGAGGGCATCGAGAATGCTAAGCTGAGAAGGTAGCTTCCTTAGGTGCGCGAGGATGTTGTAGTCCACTTTACCCTTCCTAGGCGGGTCTTTGGCAGCCAGCTCTCTCATGACTTGGTCATCTAAAGTGATATCTTCAGTGACCTTTTCCTTTCCCTTATCCTTTCTATTCCCGGGCCCGAGATTCTTTTCTGGGAGTGTGCGATTGCGCAGCTGAATGTTCTCGCAGATCTCCGATTCCTCCTCTTTCCCCAACACGGATTCTTTGAAGAGAGGGCCCAGAGCGATTTCTTCATCAGAGTCGCTCCCAAAGGTGAGAACTTATGACCCCCTGGTGTTTACCATGTAACAGTTGCCAGTAGCTCTGTCGTGCCCATCGATAGTACTTCTTCGCTCCCGACGGCTCTTGCTTTTCATGCGCTTAACATGTTGCCGACGGGCGACATATCCTTGCCACCGTATCTTAAAGGCATCGCACTCCTCCGTGGGGTGTGAGATTTTCCGGTGATATGCGCAATAGTCAGGGTGCCTCTCCACCCCATCGTGTGTGTTTCCTTCCGAGGGTGGTAGCTTCATTCCCATTGACATGGCTTTGGCAAACCTTTTCCTCGTCTTGAATATCTTCTTGTCTACTTCGGATGCCTTTCGCTCTGGTAGTTCAACTCTTTCGTTCAGCCGCCCGCATTTGGCTCCTTCCGATGTGGCCATCTCACGCTCCTGGTCCGCTTTACATTTTAGACGAATCTCGTCTAGAAAAGCGTCGATCATTTCGTCTGTTGGCCATGCACGCTCTGGTACAGGCTCTGCCTCCAGCTTTTTAGTGCCAGGAGTTTTCCCATCATCGGTAAACGAGTGGGAGATTGCGTTACAACTCGCCACATATCCTTCGGATTCATCCGACGAGCTTTCTCCATCATCTTCCTCTTGAAAGATGTGGTTGAGGAACTCTTGCAGTGTGACAGGAGTTCGCGCCTTTTGATTGTATTCTTCCAACGCGTCGATTTGCTTCTGCAAGTTTGTGTGTTCGTTTCCAAGCTTCACGGGCTTCTTGGATTTCTTCTTCTTTTTCTTCGAAGATTTTGACGGTTGGGCGTGAGTATTTGGGCCTTTATCGCGAATCTTCGTAATTGGGCGGGACTTCAACATTCCTTCGATAAATTGAGGTTCAAGAGGGTCCTTCCATTCGATCGCAGGGCACGCATGAAGGTCTCTCAGCATTCTTTTGGTTTTAGTTGATAGCACGACCTCCCATGGAGCTTCTTCAATAAAAGAACATGTTGCCCCCGGTGTATCCGCTTTCCTAGGAGCATGCGACTGTGGTGGGTTCACCTTCCACTTTTCGGACAGTACAAACTTCCCCTGGAGGTACTGGTCTTCAATCCATCCTTTGAAGACGAAGTAATCTTCAATCGGATGGCCTACCGTTTGATGGTAAGGGAAATAGTTAGGGTTATTCACCTCGGTGGGTTGCGGCGGTCTCCTTAGATTTGGCAGGTTTATAAGTCTGTTGCGTATTGCCAGCTCGAATAGCCATTTCGTCTTGTCCCGTGGGAACGAGTAGGGACGCTTCATCTTCTCATTATAATACCGACGCCTTTCCTCCAGTTGATCTGCCGGTTTCGGGGCGTTAGGTTGCTGTTGGGCATTCGCAACAAAGGTTGCTCTTCCTTTACCCTTGTCATTCCGAGGTTCCGACTTCGGGGGAGGTGGTCTATGACCCATCTGGTCCATCTGAGCCAACTTGTCGATCAAAGCCTGGAATGTGGTTGGCTTAAAGAACATCATAAACTGGGAGATAGTTGCGTGGGGGTCTAGGGTTCCCACAAACATGCCCACTGCGGGTGCTTCCTCAATGCGTTGTTCACATCTCGACCACAAATTCCGCCAGCGTATAGCATACTGGACCCAGGTTTCGCCTGGTTTTACCCTGGCGTTAATCAATGCAGTTATTGGAGTGCGTTCGCTGGCACTTGCGAATCGCTGAGTGAATAACAACTCCATTTCAGCGAACGTTTTGATAGAATCGTTCGGGAGTTCCGAATACCATTCGAACGCAGTTTCCGATAGGCTGCCCACGAACTGGCGGAGCAACAGTTTATCATCACCACCGATGTTACCGCAGAGGGCCCGAAACTGGGCGACATGTTGATGGGGGTTGCCGGTCCCCTTATACACATGGAATTTTAGTATCGTATAGCCTTGCGGGTATTTGATTTGGTCATACCAGCTCGGATACGGCCTCCCCGTTTTCACGACTTGACCAGCTGCCTCAGTCGCGTGATGAACCCGGATTTGCTGGGCTATGTAGTCAGCCAAGTCAGCCTTAGAGATTGCCTCCTCCTTGGCCGTTGAGAGGGTTGGTGGTGGATTTGACGTTTCTCCTCGGTCGTCTTCAAGAACGATTGGGGGATCCTCGGCGGGTAAGTCCTGCTGGATCATCATTCCTATCATATCTTGGAAGAGAAGGCCCATCCGTTGTATGTTGGCCGCTTGTTCAGCAGCCTCTTTGTCCTTTTTCTCCAGTGTCCGGCGAAGGAATTCAGCGTCAGTTTCTTCCTCCCGGCGTGCGTCTGAGGACGTTTCTGGGTTTTCTTTTGGCCCGGTGAGCGCGGCCATAGCATTCATCATTTCTTGAAGCTTTTGTTGCTGCTCCTGGGCCTTCGTCACGGATCGGGTTAGCGGTCGGTGGCCCGTAGAAGTGCGGCTTTCCTCTTTTCCAGAGGCCATGTAAACAGTGTGCACCACCATGCCCCCAGACTTAGGGCGTCTGGGCTCAGTGCTTTTAGCCGTCGTTGCATGCTGTGGGGTCTTCTCTGGCCTCCTCCTTTTATGAGTCAGTTGATCAACAGCCTTTTGGGGTTTAGCCTAGTGACCAGCTTCCGGTTGGATTTTCAGCTTCTTGTGCTGGCGGGAGAAGTTTGGATCGATGATCGAGTCTCGGGCCTGCCGCCAAACCTTATAGATTTTGGAAGACAGCCGTTGAGGAGATCGGGGCTGTTCAGGTTTTATTTCCACAACCTTTTTTAATGGGGGGGAGACCTCTTCAGCACTGCAGTAGCAGAATTCCTTCACACCTTATTTAGCATTTCGAAGCTGTTCCCAGTTGGAACAGCAGCATTCACTTCTGCCACCGGGGCCGATGGAATCAACCCAGAGGGGGAGTTGCCCCCAGCCTTCCTTACTCGGCGCCAATGGCGACGTCGAGCGTGTCGAGAGGACGGCGTAGGGTCAGCGGTAAGAATGGTTTCGTCTTGCCCCCTGTGTAGGTGGGGGGTCGCTGTTGGTGTTAGCCTGTCAAAGACCGACGTCCTTTGGGCAGCAGGAGCGGGAGATGGAGCCGTCAATCTTGTAAAGACCGACCTTTTGGCCGGAGAAGCCTCCTTGACGATTTCGGGAGCAGGAGCAGCCACTTTCTTAGAAGCAGCCTTCTCTGAGATTGTAGGCGCCATGATGGGTTTGCAGGATTTCTGGCCCAATCTAGAGAAGACCGAGGCGTTGACGTTGGGCGACTCGTTGAGAGGAGCCGCGACAGGGGTGAGACGATCAAAGACCGACTTCTTAAGAGCTTCCGTTGTCAGCACCGGAGCGGTGAAGTTTGTCGGCGGGAGCATGGTCCCGAAGAACAATCCTGTGGTGGCGCGAGTGACCTGTTCCACGGGCATTGTGAATAGCGAAGCAGCTTGGGGTCCGTAGGCTATACCTCCTGGCGAGGCAGAGCGTTGGTTGCAATTGCAGTCTGAGCAGTTGGAGAATTTCACGGGAGTAGAAGCCATCGATCCTTTGCTTTCTGCAATAAGCAAGACGCCAATTCTTAGTATCTTGAAACCCAAGGGCAACCATTAGCGAACCGCGATTGGTTCGCGAGTCACGACACACGAAGTGTGGAGTGGAAAGAGGAAAAGGTCCCACCGGGCGTTCCAGAATCTGTTCCCCTCCGAATGGCGGCCGCGACATGACGTCTTGCCTGAGATTCGAGGCAGATGCTAATTGGTGCTATCCGTCCACCTCTCCGAAGATGCCAAGTTGATTTATGGCACCGTATATCGAAGGTTTAGACGGATGCGTCCGATGTAGCCGACTTCGTCAGATTCCCCCTCGTTTGAGGGGTTTTTGATTGTGGGGACGCTCTTCCCTGCAGGCGCAAGCCCTTGCAGTTAATTACGCTACCGCATTGCAGTAACAACTTTCTCCTTCTCCAGATGGTCACTTCGTGTCGTGGGTGTTTGTTTTGTTTTGTTGCCCGTGGATTGTTTACGGAGACCGAGTTATGTCGTCGCCCGTAGGGCGTGGACTAGTCCAAATCCGTATTATCTTAGATTTGGGTTTGGGGGTTTGGTTTGAGGATATGTTAGCCATACTTGAGGCTAAGATCAACTCAAACGTTTGTTAAGGATAAGTTAGTCTAACTTTGAGACTAAGATCAACTTAACGGGATCGTTTAGATCCGACAAAAGAGCATTTGGGCTCCATTGTTCCAGTTTAGGGACCTAGTGGTCCATTAAATGTATGGCCGTCAGGACCCGTCACCTCTCCGACGACGTTGAAGGATTACAACGACGGATGTCAGAGGAGTTCAGAGATGTACCCTCGAGCCAGAGTTAATTGGGGGGATTCATAGTCCAGTCTGTTTGAAGGTTTAAGGATACGTTAGCCATCTTTGAGGCTAAGATCAACTTAAACGGGACCGTTTAGATCCGACAAAAGAGCATACGGGGCTCTATTGTTCTAGTTTAAGGACATTGCGGTCCATGGGTAGTTTAAGGACGTTGCGGTCCATGGGTAGTTTAAGGACATTGCGGTCCATTGTTAGTTTTAAGACATCTCGGTCAAGGTTAAGGACGTCGTAGTCCATGGGTTTAAGGACCCCACAGTCCGGTATGTGCTCTGGATGCTTCACACGGGTTCACTGCCGTGCTCTGCGAGGACCAGGCTCCGCTCTGGACGTTTTCCACGGGGTCAAAGAGTGACATTATCCGCGTTCCACGTAACCAGGAATTTTGCATTAAACACGGGTTTAAGGACCCCACAGTCCGTATCAATGTGTGGTCGTCGGGACCCGTCACCTCTTTGAAGACATTGAGGGATTACAATGCCAAGTATCAAAGGAGTGAAGAGATGTACCCTAGAACCGGAGTGGATTAAATAGTCCTTGGCCCAATTTGGGATCAAGACGAATTAATTATGTTATGAGTCCATTGGCCCAGTTAATCACAAATTGAGGACTTATGGCCATCTTGGGCTAAGTCCAATCAGGAGAAGCTTTGCCTCCATCCATTTAGCCAATTGGGCCAAAGCCTAGTGTTAAACACTACAGAGCAATCAGTGTTGAACACTGGGAATGAGGTTGACAAGTTAGTGTTTAACACTAAAAGATAATCGGTGTTAAACACCAGCAACAAGGCTTTTCAGATTAGTGTTAAACACTAAAACAGATCAGTGTTGAACACTGCAAATAAAGCTTTTTAATTAGTGTTGAACACTAAGGCCCAACAGTGTTTTAACACTGGGTTCGAGAGTTTCAATTTAGTGTTAAACACTAAGGCAAGAGGGGTCACGTGGCAGCACGTGAGAGCGCCCTCCCTTCATTTATTCTGCTGAGATTATCGCGTCTTTCAGAGCATCACGTGCCATCACGTGATGGGCATTCAAATGCCTGTGTATTAAAGCTTCTGTCAAGGGTCACGTGGGTCACGTGGGGTGCTGCCTCAAAGGGGCTTTCTGTAGATCTCTTGGGGGGGTCACGTGGTGACACGTGACCCTGCCTCTATGTATGTTGTTTTAGAGGATCTGTTAATCTTTTCCAGGAATCAAGTTCCTCGTAGGGTTAAACCCTGACAGTAATTTCAGAGGAATTAAATTCCTACTTCCTTTCGAAGGTTTATATTCTGAATAGAGTTGGACTCTGAATTTTGTGTAGGAATTAAATTCTTCATATATGTGAAGAACTGAATAGGGTTAAACCCTAATAAAAGCTTTTAAGGAATTAAATTCCCACTTTCTTTTAAGTTATGATCAAGGGAATTAAATCCCCGCTGTTCCAACAGAACTAGGTTCTTAATTAGGGTTAAACCCTGTCTCTTTTTGTTCTGAAGGAATTAAATTCCCATGATACAGGGTCAAGCCCTAATTTTATTTTAATGGAATTAAATTCCTATAGTTCTGTGAGAATTAAATTCTCGTGCTTGCATTCCCTCTCTATGTTTTGGATCTGCATGGCAGGATCTCAACCCATTGAGAATTAAATTCTCAACCTCAAGGGGAGATGTGCACTTTGCAGATCCTCTATCAAAGAGAGAAGAAATATGTTCTTCTGTTTTATGTATCAGAGTTAAACTCTGTTGAGAATTAAATTCTCTTTCTTTCAAAAAGCCTTCCCTTTCTTACCTAGGGTTTTCTTTTGCAGAAGATCCAAGTTCCTCGAAGTATCAAGGCTCTCTCTCTTTTTCTTCCCTCTGCGTATATATATCCCTTTTTGTGTCTCTTGGCTCCTATTTATAGGAGAAGCAGCCGAGTCAATTAGTTTTTTGACGAATCTTCATTGAGAGATTTGATTTGCATCCATCATTCGTTTTGGACCTTTGGATTATTAGGTGAATTTTATTCACCATTGGATTTCAAGTCCTGGGATTCTCCTTTGTTGCTTCGGTTAGATTTAAAGGGGAAATCTTTCCAAACTCGAGATTTTTCCATAGATAGATGATATTTCATCACCTCTGAATCTTTAATTCGATTGGTTCCAGATAGTCGCTTTCCTTTGGAAAGATTTGAATCTCTTTCAGAATTTAATTCTGTTGACAAAATGGGCTTTGAAAGCCGGTCACGTGTGGCCACATGACCCATGGTCACGTGTGGCCACGTGACCCATGGTCACGTGTGGGCACGTGACCCCCTTTGGAATGAGCCTTCTTCTTTCTTTTTTGCGCTGTCTTCTGGTTGTTGCTTAACCGTCACGTGCCATCACGTGACCCCTGGTCACGTGTGAGCACGTGACCCTGGTCTGGGCTCTTTTTCCTTGACTTGATCAGGGAACCGATGGGCCTTTGAATCCGCTTTAAAATGTCACGTGCCAACACGTGACCCTGGTCACGTGGGAGCACGTGACCCTTTCTTAAGCCCTTTTTTCTTTGATGTAGTCAGGAAGCTGAACTTGCTTGGCCGGAACTTTTGGGTGCCACGTGCCAACACGTGACTGCTGGTCACGTGTAAGCACGTGACCCTTTTCTCAAGCTTTTTCCTTAAGCTTTCCTGATTTTAAATCTGGAAACAGGGACATCTGTTGTTTATAAGCATATCCTGAAATGTCGCTAGTCATAGGTATATCGAGATGGGGCATCGATATACCAGAGTTGACTAGCGTATATGATACTAGACCCATATGATGGGCGATGGATGTTCCCACATTCATCGATGTTTGACATCGAGATCGTATACGGGTGCTCAGTGGTGACTGAGTACACTGGACGGACTCACCGAGAACTCCTATATGGAATTATATCTATCGTCGGATAGCAGTTCTCAGTTGACACTGGTGCAGGTTAGTCTGTAGACCCGAGATCGTCATAGAGTCTTGTGTGTTCTCCCACTATACTTTGATTACCACCCTACCACGGCTCTACTGAGTCATGAAAACAGGTGGCCGTTGGGTATAGTCCCGAGACACACGAAGGCGATGAGCGATAGGAGGGGTTTCGTCTCTCCCGGTATTGGGAGTTGATGCTGTGCTGTGCTCGACTGGCTATATCAGTAAGTCCCTGGCCAGGGCTGTTGAGATTTACTGATAAGTGTTATCAGTAGTTTCTCGATCTGTTGTAGACCACTCATCGGCATGACTTATTGAGTTATTGGGGTCGACGTTACCATCCCTAGACTCGATATGCAGCATATCTGATGAAGAGACTGGACTGTACGGTAGTGTTGCCGGTTGGCTCGACGGGAGTTGTGACAGGTTCGCTTGTTTTCTTCTGATCGCTCAATACCCAGGTGGCCATTACGTTTAGCTGACCGCTTGCGGCTTGGGGGTGCTTGATATGATCATCACCCACTACCGGCGTATTGACGAGTCTTAGAGTCCCACAAACGATGTGGTTCGCATATGAGATATGCGCGTGGACCCGGTTAAAATGCGCGTACCGTATATTAATCGGGCGGTTTGCTTTTGGTCGGGTCGTATGCGATATGACCGGTTTGCTAAATCAAGTGTTGATTTATCATTGACCATTAGTTTCTCACTTGAAATCCTTTCTTGTCTTTTTGTTGTATGCATGCATGTATGCATTCATTCTCATTCATGCATATAGGATGTGCATGCACACATACATGCATACATAATCTATCATGGTTGTTGATAAAGTGGATGGTGGCAATATAAGACTCACACCATATATATATAAATATTTAGATATTATTATTTGGAAAAGAAAAATGGAAATGGAAATTGTTTTCATGGTTTAATTTTTTATTCTTGCACTAACCCCTTGGATTAACCATGATTCATTTTCTATGGCCATTTTTGTTCCAAACTAAAATATCTAGATATTTTATAACTATGGTTAAGAATGAGAGAGTAAAAATATATATTTTTTTCATTTCTCTTTTCTATTCACAACCTTATCATTATCTTGAGTTCTTAAAAAGCCATCATCTTCTTCCTCATTTCTCTCTTGCTCTCTAGTTTTCTCAAGTGAGCAAAAGAGTCACCAAGTTAGGATTTTTAATGAAGCTTCAAGCTTGGACAAAGAGGACTCCGGGTGGATCATCGTGGACCTAGAGGATCTCAAGCGGACCTTTTTCCAACCCTCAAGTAGCCAAGGAGTCTAGCGTAGGGAGCTACAAAGGTTGTACTCTCAAAACCCTAGCTTTTACTACTTGTGTTTTCGTGTTAAAGTTATGTTGCCCTAAATTTTCTAGCATGATCCTTTTGAATGTTTCTTTAGAACCATAAAAATTTAAATATGGCATGTGTGTTGCCTCCAAACCCTTATAGTGGTGCTGTAGGAAACCCTTCGATATACGTACTTGGGTATATACATACGTGCGTACATTCATACTTGCATATATACATACTTGCGTATATACATATTTGCGTACATACATACTTGCGTACAGCTACATGTGCATCTTTAGATGATGTTGGATTTGATTTTTGGAGAATTGGGAACCGCATGATCTATTTTAAAAAAACTGAATTCATTTAAAAGAAGCGGTTTTCCCTTGATATACCCATATTGTTGTTTTATGTTGCATATATCATAATTCATGGATTTACGCATCGAGATATGGATTTTATGTGATTTCTGGATTTGAGAACCTTGGTATTATTTCAAGAAAGCATGCATTGTTTTGAAAACCCGGTTTCTCTTGGTATGATATTTCAGGGCGTCCACCATGAGTTTTCTCGTTTCTGAGAGCTTGTGTGAGTATACCCGATTCAAGAAGCGGTAAGCACCGTCTGCGGGTAGATGGTGGACCCGGCGAGGTACCCCGGGGCAGGAAGACTCGTATAATTGGGCGGTTAGCCTGACAGGGGAGCATTACCTACCGGTGATAATATGGAGCCCGACGGATATCCGGAGGATACCGTCTGGGGAGTTATGACGTAAGATAAATTGTGGGCCGATCTGGTATGCGGCTCCTGAGAGATGAGTATTTACGTGTCGATGTTGGACACGAGTATTTTATGATGTTTTCGAGTGCCGATGTTGGGCACTCAGGTTCCATGAGATTTACAGGATATGAGGGCCGATCAGAGTGACGACGTCTGAGTTATTGGGATTTGGGGTGTTGTTGATGGACACCGGGTTTTTCTACGATGATGATTCATTAGTGATGACATGTTTTATCCCATACTCGGCATTCATTGATATGCATTGCTTCAAGTATTAGCAGTACCCGATAGAGTACCTTTCATGACTGTTGCATATCCATATTATTATATTGATACTATCTGATTGCGTGTGTTTGTGTATCGCAGTACGTGCATACCTATGATTACATGTATGATGTTACTTACTATTCACGAGTTGGTAACTCACCCCCGTTGTGCCACGTTGTTTTGAAGGTTGACCTTCAGAGTAGTATCGGCAGGGCTATCTCATTGTATCATTTTGCAGCGGATACCGCTGCGGTTGGCTGCGAGCCGTTTTGCTGTAGGTGGGTTGCGGTTATCCGATTTATATTTCATTGTACATCTTATTGTATCTAGTACTCTCCATCTAACATTTCTGTATTGACTTAGAGACCAGTTGTGAGGACGATATTGTATATTATTTTGTGACTCTGGTGTCGAGCTCGTGTGAGCCGACTTTATTTATGCAGTTTTATCTCTTTTAATGATGTTTTCACTTTTACTGTCTATTCTTCACTACGGCGTCATATATATGCTTGTGGTGGTTGTTTCCGCCTTTGGGCGTGGTTTGCTCCCGTTTGGGGATGTTTTATTTATTTCACATGTTGCTTTACTTATATTTTATGTTGTACCCTTTTCGGGACTAGTATTTACAAAGGAGGTGCTACCGAAATTTTTAAGAAAATAAATTTAAAACTTTAAAGATTTTTACTGAAATTTCTAAATGTTTTAACAATGTTTTATCACTTACTACTTTTGATGGTTTAGATTTCTGGGTTTTCGTCTTATAAATTGTGTTATGCCTGTAGACGTTACGTGGTTTAAGTGCCGATCACGTGCCAAATTTTGGGTCGTGACAAAGTTGGTATCAGAGCGCTAGGTTAAACGTTTTGGAGTGTAGGATGACCTTATTATGATGGAGTAGGTAGCTTAAGCAGAGTGGCGTAGCATGTGTATGTTCTGCGGCATACTTACGACACTGTACTCCGCCTAAGTGACCTTAAGACTTGTTGGCTGAAATTCCTTCCGTGATTATATACATCTTTGTGATTCGATTTCCGTGTTCTTATCGAATCATGTTTTCTTTCCGGCCATTATGCCGCCGAAGACTATGAGGGCGCAGAGAGCGGCCGCGAGAGCCGAGGTCAGAGTTGGCTCGTCTGAGACGAGGACTGACCAGGGAAGTACACCCGTTGTTCAGGAGCAGATTGATCCACCTTCGCTTGATCGTATTACTATGCTAGAGGCCGGTATGCAGGATTTGCGCCAGATGATAGGATCGTTAGTTGAGGCCAATAGAGCGCAGCGACAGGAGGTTGTCCCACCTGCTATGGGGACCGCAATGGTACCTACGGTTCAGGTAGTTGCACCTGCAGCTACGGAGGTGATCACAGTATCGTTATCTCAGTTCATGATGCTGAAGCCTTCGGTTTTCACAGGCACTGAAGCAGCCGAGGATCCGCAGTCATTTATCGACCAGATGGCTAGGATAAGTCGTTCGCTGAGATGCTCCGACGCGAGATGGGTAGAGTTCGCGATTTTTCGTCTGGAAGATCTTGCCCAGAAGTGGTGCGAGTCTTTAGAGAGGG
The DNA here is from genome assembly GCA_030015575.1 of Agapanthus africanus. NCBI lineage: Eukaryota > Viridiplantae > Streptophyta > Magnoliopsida > Asparagales > Amaryllidaceae > Agapanthus > Agapanthus africanus. The sequence goes on from JASDDO010000026.1 coordinate 297,421,617, forward strand.
GCAGAGCCACAGGTCTTTCTCCTATGACCTGGGCTGAGCTCATGACGGTATTTCTTGCCCGTTTTCTTCCGCAGAGTGTTAGTTGTATGTATGCCCTAGTGGCCAGTATTGTACTGATGATGTATATTATATTGGATGCTTGGACATATAAAGAGATGACTTTCTTGCTCGATATGATAGTATGCTATCTGGTTGCTCTTTATCTTAACATGTACACTTGTCTCTTTAAACTGTCTTATAGTTACATGTTGATAAAGCCCTTAGGATGTGTACTTGACTACCTGGACTATGATGCAGATCATACTAGTGGGGACATGGTAGTCTATAAGTACATCCTTCAAGGTCCCTAGTCGTGGGTGTATCGAGACAGGGCATCGATATACCAGTGTAGACTAGCGTATACGCTTCTCAACCCATGAGATGGGCGATGGATGATCCCATATCCATTAGTGTTTGACATCAGAGATCGTATACGGGTGCTCGGTGGAGACTGGGTACACTGGACGGACTCGCCGAGAACTCCCAGATGGTATTATACCTCACGTCAGATGGCAGTTCTCAGGTGACACTTGTACAGGTTAGTCTGTAGACCCGAGATCGTTATAGAGTCTTGTGTGATTCCCACTGTGCTTTGATCTCCACCTTACCACGTCCATGAGGGCGTGCAAAACGGTGGTCTTTGGGCACAGTCCCGAGTCACATGGAGGCAATGAGCGATAGGAGGGGCTTCGTCTCTCCCGGTATTGGGGGTTGATGTTGCGCTGTGCTCGATTAGCCGTAACAGGGAAGTCCCTGGCCAGGGCTGATCAGAGATTTGCTGGTAAGTGTTACCAGTAGTTTCTCGACCCGTTATGAGCCTCATATCGGCACGACTTATCGGTTATTGGGGTCTGACGTTTACCACCCCTAGACTTGATATGCGACATATCAGACGAACAGACCGGACTGTACGGTAAGTGTTACTGGTTGGATTCATAGGAGTGTGAGCGGGCTAGCTCGTCGATCTTCTGATCGCTCAATACCCGGATGGCCGTTACGTTTAGCAGACCGCTTGCGGCTTGTGGGTGCTTGATATGATCATCATCTGCTACCGGCGTATTGACGAGTCTTTAGAGTCCTACACAGAGGTTTCCTGGCTCAAGCGAAACGAAATAGGAACGCATATGAGATATGTGCAGGACCGAGAATAATGCGTGTATGTGATACCGTATTTCATTCTCGCGATGGATGTATCGATTGGTTATATTCGATATGACCTAGTTATCAAATCATTGATTCGATAAGCCAATACATAGGATACTAGTCGGTTATATGCGATATGACCGGATCGTTAAGTCAAGTGTTGATTTAATGATTTAATGTATAATTATATATTTGATATATTACTTTGCATTAGCTAGTATTAGTTCACTTTATATGGATTTTCTCACTTGATGTGCAAGAAGTATATGTGATATACTTTTGTGCACATATTTGTATCATGTTTGATGATACTTAATCATTTAGTTAAGTGTATAGAATTAAACGATGATTAATTTGATGATTAGGGTTTTGCATATTCATTTATTTATTTATTTGTTTATTTGTTTATTTGGAAAGGATAAAGATGAGAATGGTGGCTTTCTTTGTTTCTTATTGAAGCTTCTTGAAGCTTTGACTTAGTCACCATTCTTGTCTCATGCTTAACCCTAACCATTTGAAGTAACCCTAGTTTATTCTCTACACTTAACTATGGTTAAGATTATGATAAGTATTCATTTTCTTTTTCATTTTAAAAAGACTTATCATAATTCTAGCTTCATCTTCTTCTTCATCTTCAAGATAGAAAGCTTGATGCCATCAATGGCAACTTGAGTTATAAAGTGAGAAATCAAATTCTAAAGTGAACCCACCTCCTATTTCTTCACCCTCTACCTCTTGCCAAGTTGTTTTGGGTGTTTTCTTCACAAGTTTCACAAATTTGTGAAGTCGGAGCTTGAACTTGTGATGCCTCGACGTAGATCATCTTCGGCACGAAGCCGACGACCTAGTCCGCCTATTTTCCCGATGAAGCCGACGATTGAGTTCGGGATTCAAGATGGACAGCGAGAGGACGCCTACGTGGAGCTAAAGAAGTGGATATCCGGATCTACAAAGGTTGTAGCTTCTGATCTTTAGTTAAATTGTTAACTAGATTCGTATTTCGCCTAGATTTCTAGTCAATGATCCGTATTAGGGTTTCTCGGCACCCATAAAATTTGAATTTGGCATGGTTGATGCCTTGTGAGACCTTTATAGTGTGCCTAGGAACCTTACAGTGGTATCAGAGCTACTAGGCATTGGATGTCGACCTATGGGGGGTTCTCACTGTGTGACAGTGTGGCGAAGCATAGGCTCTTACCCCCAGGGTGTCCCGAGACCGGAAGGTGTTCCGGCGGGTTGTAGTCCTTACGAGGGGGCATGCGTAAAAAGTAGCGGCTGAGGGACCCGTTGGTGCCACGGCGACCCCATTGGATGGGGTGGCTTCCTGACCTACATTGGTATCAGAGCCTAGCTAGAGCCTTAGGCGAAGTCTAGACGGAGTTTGAAGTCCGATCGACCCGAAACCCCAACTCAAATATTGCTCTCTAGACTTTTTCTAAAAATTGGGATTTTTCCATATTAAAAATTCTTTAAAATATCAGCATGAAGATATAATAATTATGGTGCAAAACGAGCTCATGATGCGTCTAAACCGCCGCGGAAACGCGGCAGAAGCGTGGCTTCTGCCGCGGTTCCGCCGCCTACTGTTCACAATGCGCAATAATTTTTGCACAGTAATTCCTCTTTTCTGGTGCTGAGTTTTATGGGAATTTTTAATATTTATTCAAGAGTTGAATTTTCTGGGATTGTTTTGGGGATTCGGTGTTTCGATCGGAGTATCAGATTTTGTCTATGTGGCTTTCCGGATAAATTTTTGAATATGTTAAAAAGTTCGACCGGATATAAATACCCAATTTTTCCCCTGTCGGGAAATTTCCAAGTGTTGGATTTTTTCCGTAGTTTAACGACGTTCTAAGTAGTGCAAGTAACGCGATGGACCCTCTAGAAGACAACAAACCTTAACTCGATTATGTGACCGTCTTGAACTGCCCTTTGAACCTTCGGGTTTGGGGCAGTACGACGTGCCACATGTGAGGCGTTGGCTTGACCCTTCTACGGCTGGACCGTTGGTACTGAGGCACGAACTGAATGTTGTTAGACTTATTTCATGTATTGAGCTGTATCGGGAAAACATAGGTATTCGACTGTTCGATCGGAAAGTTTAACATTTTCTGTTTATCTGGAATGTGATAGAATAATTGGAATTCACAAACAGTTATGAGATAACTGAATGAATGTTATAAATCTAGCGGTTTAGTTTCACTTGATATTGAAAAGAATTTTCGATAATGAGACTAAAATGCGGGGTTTATAACTGTTAGGCATGTGATGTCTAAGTGCTTCATTTCATTAGGCATGTGATGTCTAAAGAGGTTGCGGATTCCAACTGTTGTAGTTTTACACTTTCTTTTCTGTGACCGTAAGTGTAATATGTGATATCGCCGGTTTCGTTGCTATATAACAACGACAATTGGGGTATGCATATTTACTTACGTTGATGACATGTGATGTTATGTGTTGCTGGATATGTTATATTGGATTGTCGTGTTTGAATAGCCGGGTTTTTTTTTATGTGAGATGAGTGTTTTTCATTTTCATTCATGTAAAAACTTGTATGTAATATTCTTTTATTGGGACACTTCCAGGTAGCGGAAGTTGTCACCTTTTGTATATTATTTACTTTTCCGCATTAGGATAGACCCAAGGAGGGGAGCACAAGTAACCGGGTTCTAGGGTCCAGTGGGAGACCAACTCGAGGAGTCGAGTCCGGGTCTCCTAACCCTAGAATAGGTAGGGTTGCTTGCCGCTCTCGTAGGGGTCTAGGGGTGTGGGATTGGCTATTCATCACGACCATGGAATCCGTGTTTTATACTGGCTCGTATTGAAAACATGGACGTCCTAGTATATCCAATATTTCATATGTTTCTTCTGCTGCGATATCTGTTATGTGATCATCTGATGTTCTGTGATGGATACAGTATATAGTATATATGATATATTATATAGACGTTACTTATGTTTTACACCCGTACTAGCCCTGCCCCGCTCTGCCGTTAGTTACCTAACCTAACGGTGCACGAGGGGACATCGAGGCGAATGCGGATGGCATAAGTGTACGTCGTATTTATCTGTGATGTTTAGGTACATAAATGATGGGACTTCATTAATGTGATTAATGAAAGAAAAGAAACCTAAGATGTTGTGGAATCAAATTTTAAATAAAAAGGGGTAGCTACAGTTCTTGCTTTGCACAGCGATATATATGATATATCCCGCACCTTATTCGATGAGGAAAGGACCGAGATCCCTTCACCTGGAGTGACTCCTTTAGCAATAACTGGCAGATGCTACACACTCGGTTTGGTTGTTGATTTCTTTTAAGAGTTTTTGCTTTGCACAGTGATATATATGATATATCCCGCACCTCATTCGACGAGGAAAGGGCCGACGATCCCTTCACCAGGAGTGACCCCTTTAGCAAAACTAGAAAAGCCTCAAAATCAGTCAATTTCAAAACTTCATTTGATTCTACAACGATATCAAGTTCATTATGCAATAGGTTTTCAGAAAAACCTGACATAGCCCTCCGTCATTTCAGATAAATCCTACTTAGTATTCGTGCTACGTTTGTTGACCTCCGTCAAGGCGTAGTGTGCGGTAGCTAACTAGTATTTATCTGCTTATGCATATGATGCAGATTGGATTAGGGTAGTCGTACGACCTTGTTGACCTCCGTCAAGGGTCGTGCGGGTGGGTTTGATTCAATCAAGAAATGACGGGTTGAACTTGACTTGCACCCTGTGGTTTGTTGACCTCCGTCAAGGTCATAGGATGCTTGGGGCAAAATATTATCGGGAATTTCAAGTGTTGAAATTTGCAATGAGATTGCATACCTTCTATGAGATAGTTGGATCCCGATACCCACTGCGAGTAAGAGTTACTCCTGGGAGAGTTTTACACATTGCAATTAGCTGATCAAGTAGGTGTCTAGAAAGGTGTCAACGGGGTTATGCCTCTGGGAAAACGAGGTTTACATTAATTAGGTTCGTGCGAAAGCACGGGGGACCTCCCTCAAAGTACCGACACTGTCCTGGCTGAAAGATTGGCGAACTTGTAGTGTGTAATTAATCCCGGCTAATCTTTCCTTTTAGGGTTTGGAGGAAGATTTGATAAAAAGCAGTGGGAGCCATCCTGATTAGATAAGATAATAACCAATCTGATCTTGCACGAGCATACGCTAAATTGTTTTCTTCTCTCTCTTTCCAGGTAGCGACCATTTCATGCCCTAATGAAGATAATAATATGGATGTATTGACCGAACCCGCATGTTATACTGTGCTGGGGAACGTTGGTTCCGTTCTTTCCTATAAGAGTTATAGGAATGAACAGGATATAGGGGAATACCAGGATTCCTATGCCACCCGAATGAAGAAAGTACATGTTGATGCATTTTCTTCGGGTGTGTTCGTTACAGAGAACTGTTTCTCCATTTGCTCTACGTCCTGGGTATTAGATACCGGGTCAGGATCCCATATATGTAATCAGTTACATAGGCTTAAGAAAGGTAGAGAACTTGGAGAAGGTGATAAAGACATTAGAGTTGGAAATGGTGCAATTGTTGCAGCTAAGACTGTCGGGGAATATCACCTTGTATTACCAACTGGTAATACATTGGTTCTGAACGAATGCTATTACATGCCGAACCTGATATGCAACATTATATCGGTTTCTTTGTTGAGTAAAGAGGGATATAATTTTGTATTGCAGGACAATGTTATGAACATTTTCCGTGACCAAAAGTTGGTTGGATCAGGCACATTGTGCAATGGCATTTATGTTCTAAATCAATCAACAGTTCTGAGCATAACAAACACACACAAGAGGAAGAATTCAGAACTGAACGAATCCTTCTTGTGGCATTGTAGACTGGGTCACATCAATGCGACACGACTGGCTAAGTTGCATAAGTATGGATATTTAAATCCGTTTGAATTTTCATCTTATGACACTTGCCAGTCATGTCTCAAAGGCAAGATGACCAAAACTCCGTTTACGGGACACGGAGAGAGAGTTACCGAACTCTTGGGACTTATACATAGTGATGTATGCGGTCCCATGTCTACACATGCCAGGGATGGTTCTTCGTACTTCATTACATTCACTGACGATCTCTCTAGGTTCGGGTATGTGTTCCTGATGAAACACAAATCAGAAGCTTTTGAGAAATTTAGAGAATATAAACAAGAAGTTGAGAACCAAACCGGAAAAAGTATTAAAATCCTACGATCTGATCGAGGAGGAGAATACTTGAGCATTGAATTCCTGGACTTCCTAAAAGAGAATGGGATTCTCTCTCAGCTAACTCCTCCATATACACCACAGCACAACGGTGTATCGGAGCGGAGAAACCGCACCCTATTAGATATGGTGCGCTCTATGATGAGTGTAGCTGAGTTACCTGTTTCCTTCTAGGGATATGCACTAGAAACAGCAGCATACCTACTGAACAGGGTTCCCACCAAATCTGTGCCTACCACACCATATGAGATATGGGAAGGGAAGAGACCATATCTTAATTTTATAAAGATATGGAGTTGCTCGGCCTATGTCAAAAGACAAAAACCGGACAAACTCGAGGCAAGATCTGTTTTGTGTAAATTTGTTGGATATCCCAAACATTCGCGAGGGTATATCTTCTACCACAGTGAGGAACAAAGAGTGTTTGTTGCTCAACATGCCACCTTTTTAGAAAAGGAATTTCTTGCAAAAGAAATTAGTGGCTCTAAGGTAGAACTGAAAGAGGTTCCAGCTGAACAAAACACAACAGAAGATTTAGTGGAACCAGAGCATTCAGTAGCTCCCGACGAACCTCAGCCTCTCCGCCGATCTAGTAGGGTTCCTCGCCCACCTGAGAGATACTACGGTTTTCTCATGGATGGTGGGAGCGAGGATTGCATCATGGAGGATGATGACCCAACTAGCTTCGAGCAGGCCATCACGAGTGGGGACTCAGTGAAATGGCTGGATGCTATGCGGTCCGAGATGGAATCCATGTACACCAACAAAGTATGGACTTTGGAAGTTGCTCCTGAAGGGGTAAAACCCATTGGGAGCAAATGGATCTTCAAGAAAAAACTTGGTGTAGATGGGAAAGTGGAGACTTTCAAAGCTAGACTTGTAGCAAAGGGTTTTCGTCAAAGACCAGGTGTGGACTATGACGAGACCTTTTCTCCAGTGGCTATGCTTAAATCCATCCGGATCATGCTTGCCATCGCTGCATATCATGATTACGAAATCTGGCAAATGGATGTTAAGACCGCCTTTCTAAATGGTGATTTAGAAGAGTGCGTGTACATGACTCAGCCAGAGGGTTTCGTAGACAGTGGGAGCAGCGGGAAGGTGTGCAAGCTGCTTAAATCCATTTATGGATTAAAGCAAGCATCGCGGAGTTGGAACATCTGCTTTGACGTCGTTATCAAAGAGTTTGATTTCGTCAAAAACCCAGATGAACCTTGTATCTACAGGAAGGTAGCAGAGAGTAAGGTTGTCTTCCTCGTATTGTACGTGGACGACATACTCTTGATAGGAAATGATATTCCTATGCTGCAATCGATCAAGCTCTTCTTATCACAAAGATTCTCGATGAAAGATCTTGGTGATGCCTCCTGCATATTGGGAATCAGGATCTATAGAGATAGATCCAAACGGATATTGGGATTGTCCCAATCTAGGTACATTGACACCATACTAAAAAGGTTTAGTATGGAAGATTCCAAGCGTGGGAACTTGCCCACGATCTCTGGAGTCACTCTCTCCAAAGAGATGTCTCCCAAGACTGATTTGGAGAGAGCTCGCATGCAAGGGATACCCTATGCTTCGGCTGTAGGCTCTATCATGTATGCGATGCTATGTACCAGACCCGATGTAGCATACTCACTAAGTATAGTGAGCAGGTATCAAGCTGATCCTGGAGAGAGTCACTTGACAGCTGTGAAGAGCATTCTCAAGTACTTACGAAGGACTAAAGAGATGCTCTTGGTGTATGGTAACGGAGAACTCCAAGTGGAGTCCTTTACCGATTCGAGCTTCCAGAGTGATAAGGACGACTCTAAGTCGCAGTCGGGATTTGTCTTTACCCTTTACGGAGGGGCGGTTAGCTGGAAGAGTTCCAAGCAAGAAACCGTGGCAGACTCGACGATGGAGACTGAATACATCGCTTCCAACGATGCTGCCAAAGAGGCTGTCTGGATCAAGAAGTTCCATCCATTGAGCATCCAATACCTTTGTATTGCGATAACAATGGAGCGGTGGCTTTGGCCAAGGAACCCAGGTTCCATTAGCGATCCAGGAATATTCTGAGGCGGTATCACCTGATCCGGGAGATAGTTGATCGCCGGGAGATCGAGGTCAGGAGGGTTGACACGAAGAACAACACGGCGGATCCACTCACGAAGGCCATTCCCCAGATACAGTTTGAGAGACTCTTCGGGATGCTCGGTATGCGATACTACAGCAGCTGGCCCTAGTACAAGTGGGAGAATGTTAGTTGTATGTATGCCCTAGAGGCCAGTATTGTACAGATGATGTATATTATATTGGATTCTTGGACATATATAGAGATGACTTTCTTGCTCGATATGATAGTATGCTATCTGGTTGCTCTTTATCTTAACATGTACACTTGTCTCTTTAAACTGTCTTATAGTTACATGTTGATAAAGCCCTTAGGATGTGTACTTGACTACCTGGACTATGATGCAGATCATACTAGTGGGGACATGGTAGTCTATAAGTACATCCTTCAAGGTCCCTAGTCGTGGGTGTATCGAGACAGGGCATCGATATACCAGTGTAGACTAGCGTATACGCTTCTCGACCCATGAGATGGGCGATGGATGATCCCATATCCATTGGTGTTTGACATCAGAGATCGTATACGGGTGCTCAGTGGAGACTGGGTACACTGGACGGACTCGCCGAGAACTCCCAGATGGTATTATACCTCACGTCAGATGGCAGTTCTCAGGTGACACTTGTACAGGTTAGTCTGTAGACCCGAGATCGTCATAGAGTCTTGTGTGATTCCCACTGTGCTTTGATCTCCACCTTACCACGTCCATGAGGGCGTGCAAAACGGTGGTCTTTGGGCACAGTCCCGAGTCACATGGAGGCAATGAGCGATAGGAGGGGTTTCGTCTCTCCCGGTATTGGGGGTTGATGTTGCGCTGTGCTCGATTGGCCGTAACAGGGAAGTCCCTAGCCAGGGCTGATCAGAGATTTGCTGGTAAGTGTTACCAGTAGTTTCTCGACCCGTTATGAGCCTCATATCGGCACGACTTATCGGTTATTGGGGTCTGACGTTTACCACCCCTAGACTTGATATGCGACATATCAGACGAACAGACCGGACTGTACGGTAAGTGTTACTGGTTGGATTCACAGGAGTGTGAGCGGGCTAGCTCGTCGATCTTCTGATCGCTCAATACCCGGATGGCTGTTACGTTTAGCAGACCGCTTGCGGCTTGTGGGTGCTTGATATGATCATCATCTGCTACCGGCGTATTGACGAGTCTTTAGAATCCTACACAGAGGTTTCCTGGCTCAAGCGAAACGAAATAGGAGCGCATATGAGATATGTGCAGGACCGAGAATAATGCGTGTATGTGATACCGTATTTCATTCTCGCGATGGATGTATCGATTGGTTATATTCGATATGACCTAGTTATCGAATCATTGATTCGATAAGCCGATACATTGGATACTAGTCGGTTATATGCGATATGACCGGATCGTTAAGTCAAGTGTTGATTTAATGATTTAATGTATAATTATATATTTGATATATTACTTTGCATTAGCTAGTATTAGTTCACTTTATATGGATTTTCTCACTTGATGTGCAAGAAGTATATGTGATATACTTTTGTGCACATATTTGTATCATGTTTGATGATACTTAATCATTTAGTTAAGTGTATAGAATTAAACCATGATTAATTTGATAATTAGGGTTTTGCATATTCATTTATTTATTTGTTTATTTGGAAAGGATAAAGATGAGAATGGTGGCTTTCTTTGTTTCTTATTGAAGCTTCTTGAAGCTTTGACTTAGTCACCATTCTTGTCTCATGCTTAACCCTAACCATTTGAAGTAACCCTAGTTTATTCTCTACACTTAACTATGGTTAAGATTATGATAAGTATTCATTTTCTTTTTCATTTTAAAAAGACTTATCATAATTCTAGCTTCATCTTCTTCTTTATCTTCAAGATAGAAAGCTTGATGCCATCAATGGCAACTTGAGTTATAAAGTGAGAAATCAAATTCTAAAGTGAACCCACCTCCTATTTCTTCACCCTCTACCTCTTGCCAAGTTGTTTTGGGTGTTTTCTTCACAAGTTTCACAAATTTGTGAAGTCGGAGCTTGAACTTGTGATGCCTCGACGTAGATCATCTTCGGCACGAAGCCGACGACCTAGTCCGCCCATTTTCCCGATGAAGCCGACGATTGAGTTCGGGATTCAAGATGGACAGCGAGAGGACGCCTACGTGGAGCTAAGGAAGTGGATATCCGGATCTACAAAGGTTGTAGCTTCTGATCTTTAGTTAAATTGTTAACTAGATTCGTATTGCGCCTAGATTTCTAGTCAATGATCCGTATTAGGGTTTCTCGGCACCCATAAAATTTGAATTTGGCATGGTTGATGCCTTGTGAGACCTCTATAGTGTGCCTAGGAACCTTACAGATACCCCGGAGGGAGGCAGCGGTTCCATAGGTTACCTTACCATCTTCTCCACCTCAGATAGCATTTCTTCTTACGCCTGTTGTTGCTCCGCATCAGACTTATGCACGGAGAGGTCGTGGTCACGGAGGGTTTGTTCAGAGAGGGCAGGGTGACAGAGGCAGACGACAGCTAGTTTCCGGTAGAGGGCAGGCACCGGTATTTGCTTTGACTCATCAGGACGCGCAGGCGTCCAATGCAGTGGTATCAGGTATTCTTTCTGTATGTTCCTTCGATGCACACGTATTGTTTAACCTAGGATCTACGCACTCATATGTTTCTACACTTCATGCCGAGGTTGGGCCAAGAGTCGTGTTTGCTAGAACAGCCGCTTGTTGTGACCACTCCTGTCGGCAAGTCTTTTATTTCGTGACACGTTTTTCGGTCGTGTGTTGTCCGATTGGAGAGAGAGAGAGATTCGTCCATCGACTTGATCCATCTTGAGATGTTGGACTTCGACGTTCTTCTGGGCATGGACTGGTTAGCTATGTGCTACGCGTCTGTGGACTGCCACGAGAAAACAGTCAGGTTTTGTTTTCCCGGCGAGTCAGTTCTTGTTGTGCAGGGGGACCATTGCGCCACCTCCTCACAGTTTGATTCCAGCCCTTTGCGCTAGTCGGCTTTTGAGGAGGGGATATCGGGGATTATTATCTTTCATTCATGATATCGGAGCCACAGTAGGTTCATTGGACCGGGTTCCTATCGTGCGAGAGTTTCCTAATGTTTTTCCCGAGGAGTTATCGGGATTGCCGCAAGAGCGCGACATAGAGTTTTGCATTGATCGGATTCCCGGCACGGGGCCTATTTCTATACTAACTTACCGGATGGCCCCGGTGGAACTCAAGGAGCTTAAGGATCAGTTGCAAGAGTTGCTTGATAGGGGACATGCACATCCGAGTGTTTCGCCTTGGGGAGCTCCTATTATGTTCGTCAAGAAGAAGGATGGCAGTTTGAGATTGTGCATTGATTATCGTCAATTGAACCGAGTTACGGTGTGGAATAGGTATCCTTTACCTCGCATTGACGATTTATTTGATCAGCTCCAAGGTGCGGGATATTTTTCTAAGATTGATTTGAGATCAGGTTATCATGAGTTGCGGGTTCGGAATGATGACGTTTTGAAGACTGCTTTTCGTATGCGCTACGGGCATTATGAGTTTTTGGTAATGTCGTTCGGAATCACCAATGCCCCAGCAACATTCATGGATTTGATGAACCAGATTTTCAGGCCATTCCTCGACCAGTTTATTATTGTGTTTATTGATGACATTCTGGTTTATTCCAAGAGTCGTGAGGAGCATGAGCAGCACTTGAGGATTGCGTTGCAGACATTGAGAGAGCACCGGCTGTTTTCTAAATTCTCGAAGTGTGCATTCTGGCTTGATAGTGTTGATTTCCTTGGTCGTGTGGTTACGGGAGACGGTATTCGTGTGGACCCGAGGAAGATCGAGGCCGTACAGCTTTAGCCCAGACCTATATTAATGACAGAGGTCCGCAGCTTTTTAGGCTTAGCCGGTTATTACCACCGTTTCGTACAGGATTTCTCCCATATCGCTCCACCGTTGACCGGAATGACCCGGAAGGGAGTTCCTTTTCTTTGGACTGAGGCATGCGAGCAGAGTTTTCAGCAGTTGAAGACTCGGTTGACAACTGCACCAGTTTTATCTTTACCTTCTGGATCGGGCGGCTTTATCATTTACTGTGATGCTTCTCGAGTGGAGCTTGGTTGTGTATTGATGCAGCAAGTTATCGCTTATGCTTCCCGGCAGCTGGAGAAGCACGAACAGAATTATCCTACTCATGATCTTGAGATGGCCGCGGTGGTCTTTGCGCTTAAGATTTAGAGACACTACTTGTACGGGGAGTCGTGTCAGATTTTCACGGACCACAAGAGCTTAAATTACATCTTCCAGCAGAGGGATCTAAATTTGAGACAGTGTCGTTGGATGGAGCTTGTGAAGGCTTATGATTGTGAGATCCTTTATCATCCAGGCAAGGCGAATGTGGTAGCCGATGCTTTGAGTCGTAGGCCCGGGGGTAGCTTGACCCAGTTGAGCGCAGTTCAGATACAGTCTTCTGCAGATTGGCAGATCTTGTGCGACAGCAGGGTACAGTTTGAGTTCACTTCCACTGGGGGACAACTTGCTCATGTCCGCGTCCGTCCATATCTACTAAATCGTATTCGTGAGGCACAGCCCGCCGATGCCCGTTTTTCTGAGATTCGTGAGCATGTTCGGCAGGGTAGAGATTCTAACTTCATGATTGATGACCATGGTGAGCTACGTTTTGGGACTCGTTTGTGTGTACCTGATACCGATGGGTTGAGCGTGAGATCCTAGAACAGGCACATCAGTCAGCTTTTAGTGTTCACCCGGGTTCCACCAAGATGTACCGTGACTTGAGATATATATATTGGTGGGCCGGAATGAAGAGCGATGTTTCGGATTTTGTTTCGAGTTGCCTGACTTGTTAGCAAGTCAAGGCTGAGCATCAGAGACCAGCCGGAGAGTTGCAGCCTTTACCCGTTCCGGAGTGGAAATGAGAAAAGATTTCCATGGACTTCGTTGTGGGTCTACCTAGGTCTAGTCGAGGGTATGACTCCGTTTGGGTGATTGTAGACCGGTTGACAAAACCGGCTCACTTCCTTCCACTGAAAACCACTTTCGGTTATACTCAGTATGCTCAGTTGTACATTGATGAGATTGTGCATTTGCACGGAGTTCCTTCATGCATTGTATCCGATAGGGGCATCCAGTTCACTAGCCGTCTTTGGAAGAAGCTTCAGGAAGCCTTAGGTACCCGTTTGAGCTTTAGCACCGCTTTCCATCCGCAGACCGATGGTTAGTCAGAGCGGACTATACAGACTCTGGAGGATATGCTTCGTGCGTGCGTGCTTGATTTTGGGGGCAGTTGGAATCGCCACTTGCCGTTGATAGAGTTCTCCTACAATAACAATTATAAGGAGACGATTCAGATAGCGCCTTTTGAGGCTTTATATGGTAGGAAGAGTCGATCGCCGGTCTGTTGGACTGAGATCAGCGAGAGCAGGATTTTGGGACCCCAGCTAGTTCAAGAAACTACGGAGAAGATCCGGTTGACTCAGGATAGGATGAGAGCCGACCAGTGCAGGCAGAAGTCTTATGCTAACGGTCGTCGTCGCAGGCTCGAGTTCGCAGTGGGGGATCATGTATTCCTACGGATTTCTCCGATGAAAGACGTGATGAGATTTGGGAAGAAAAGAAAGCTCAGTCCCATATTTGTAGGTCCTTTTGAGATCCTTGAGCGAGTTGGTACAATTGCCTATCGTTTGGCTCTTCCGCCTAGTTTTCCGGATGTTCACCCCGTATTGAATATGTCGATACTTCGCAGATACCTTCATGACCCTTCTCACATGATTCAGCACCAGACCGTTCAGTTAGAGCGCGATCTTTTGTTCACCGAGCAGCCAGTAGTGATATTGGATCGACAGGTGAAGAAATTTCGGTCAAAGGTCTTTCCATCTGTGAAGGTTCTTTGGCGTAGCCCGAATGGTGAAGAAGTCACTTGGGAGGCCGAGAGAGAAATGCGGAAGAAATTCCCTCATCTCTTTGAAGGTACGCATAGTAAGATTTTTAAATTCGGGGACGAATTTCTTTAAGGGGGAAGATTGTAACACCATAGAATGCGATTAGTGTTAATTAAGCGATAATGCGGTTTTTTAGTAAAAAAGTTTACCAAAATAGTTTTCAAATATTTTATAAAAATTAATTAATATTTTATTAATATTTATTTCGGGCTTGCACACACATGTGCATGTTAACCTAGGGTTAATTAGGTGTTAAACCATGCTTAAGTAGCCATGACATCTAACCCCATTTTAATTAAGTTGTAATATGTATTTATTTAAGGTATTTAGTTAAAAAAAATATTAGGGTTTGAATTATGTTGACTTGGGAGAGAGAGAGAGAGGGTTGACCTTGGCATCATTAGGCATGGCAAGCATGCCATGCATTTATTAAGGTGAGAGAGGGGCATGGTTATTCTCACACCCTCATTCCCTCACTCACACACATACACCCTCACACTCTCATCTCATTCTCTCATTCTTATTTTTTTATTCATCTCTTTTTCTCACAACCTCACCTCCCTCAAGCTGAAATCCTAACCCAACCTTCACTAACCCACACCAAATCTCTACTAAACTTCAGTAAAACCTTCACAAAGCCAAGATCAAGCAACTAGATTCACTTGGAACATGTAAAGCTAGGGTTTTGAAGCAAGTTAGGAAGGTAGTGACTCTAAACTGTTATTTCGGTTGTTAAATTATTATGTTGCTTTGTAGATTCAGTTTAGAACACTAAAAGTATAGTTTTGTGCACGATATCGTATTTTAAGTGTCGTTTTGTGATATCTGTAACCTGCTGTGACCCCGAGTCTTTACTAAGAAAACTAGCAGTGTAGAGTGTTGAACTAGTTACCCTGGATGTTCACATGAAGAACGAGCCTAATCTGGGCGGTTTTGGCCGGCGACTTGGGGGGCCAGATCTGGCGACCTCGTTCGTACGAGGGAGTTGTGGGTTGTAGTTTGCAGGGTAACTGTCTGTAGTGGTTTAAGGGTGTTTAGTTCTGCTAGATTTTTAAGTTGTAACAGTGGGAAAATCTGGGATCGTTTAGCTAGTTTTTAGGGTTATGTCGACGCGCGATGTGGTGTCCGACTCAGTTTTTTTGTTTCGCATGATTTGTACACTTGGGTATATTTTAGTAGTGTCACCACGCACGTTAGACGCTAAGCGAACACTTTAGAGGGTGTTGGAGTCGGTGCGTCGATTTTAGCGTAATTGTACGTATTATTGGTCGATTTCTAAGTTCTACCTTGCTATGTTTTATGTGTTGATGGGATCGCAGGCGGGGACTTCGGACGCCGTGCAGAAGGGGAAGCAGGTGGTCAGATATACTTAGCTCGAGATCACCTGTGAGTAGATTTAACTTCTACGGGAAAATCGTCCATATGGCATTATGCGTCAAGGCTTGAAAAGGTATTGTAGCCGCATGTTTATATTCATATACATTGATTGTGCATATGTACCATTGTTGCATGCCCCATTTCCTGTTGCATACGGACATAGTATTAATGAGACACATCACTGATACTAACGGTTCATGTTGCACAAGCACTAAACTGTATGCCACACACACACCGTTAGTAATTGCCATGATACTCACACTATAGAATTGCTATGGATAATACATTGCTTAGCTTACTACATTATTAGACATGATTCTTGCCTTATTACGCATATGACATACATACTTCTGTATATACATACATGCGTACATTCATACTTGCGTATATACATACTTGTGTATATACATACGTGCGTGCATTCATACTTGCGTATTTACATACTTGTGTATATACATACATGCGTGCATTCATACTTGCGTTTATACATACTTATGTATATACATACGTGCGTGCATTCATACTTTCGTATAAACATACTTGTGTATATACATACGTGTGTCCATTGATACTTGCGTATATACATACTTTTGTTTATACATACTTGCGTATATACATACTTACGTATATACATACTTGTGTATATACATACATGCGTATATTCATACTTGCGTATATACATACTTGCGTATATACATATTTGCATACATACATACTTGCATACAGCTACATTTGCATCTTTAGATGATGTTGGATTTGATTTTTGGAGAATTGGGAACCGCATGATCTATTTTAAAAAAATCTGAATTCATTTAAAAGGAGCGGTTTTCCCTTGATATACCCATATTGTTGTTTTATGTTGCATATATCATATTTCATGGATTTACGCATCGAGATATGGATTTTATATGATTTTTGGATTTGAGAACCGTGGTATTATTTCAAGAAAGCATGCATTGTTTTGAAAACCCGGTTTCTCTTGGTATGATATTTCAGTGCGTCCACCATGAGTTTTCTCCGTTCTGAGAGCTTGTGTGAGTATACCCGATTCGAGGAGCAGTAGGCACCGTCTGCGTGTACATGGTAGACCCGGCGAGGTACCCCGGGGCAAGAAGACACGTATAATTGGGCGGTTAGCCTGACAGCGGAGCATTACCTACCGGTGATAGTATGAATCCCGACGGATATCCGAAGGATACCGTCTGGGGAGTTATGACATGAGATAAATTGTGGGCCGATCTGGTATGCGGCGCCTGAGAGATGGGTATTTACGTGTCGATGTTGGACACGAGTATTTTATGATGTTTTCGAGTGCCGATGTTGGGCACTCAGGTTCCATGAGATTTACAGAATATGAGGGCCGATCAGAGTGACGACGCCTGAGTTGTTGGGATTTGGGGTATTGTTGACGGACACCGGGTTTTTCTACGATGATGATTCATTAGTAATGATATGTTTTATCCCATACTCGGCATTCATTGATATGCATTGCTTCAAGTATTAGCAGTACCTGATAGAGTACCTTTCATGGCTGTTGCATATCCATATTATTATATTGATACTATCAGATTGCATGTGTTAGAGTATCACAGTACGTGCATACCTGCGATTACCTGTATGATGTTACTTACAATTGTCGAGTTGGCAACTCACCCCCGTTGTACCACAGTGTTTTGCAAGTTGACTGTCAGAGTAATCGCGGCAGGGCTATCTCATTGTATCTTTTTGCAGCGGATACCGCTATGGTTGGCTGCAAGCCGTTTTGCTGTAGGTGGGTTGCGGTTATCCGATTTATATTTCATTGTACATCTTATTGTATCTAATACTCTCTATCTACCATCTATGTATTGACTTAGAGACCAATTGTGAGGATGATATTGTATATTATTTTGTGACTCTGGTGTCGAGCTCGTGTAAGCCGACTTTATTTATGCAGTTTTATCTCTTTTTATGATGTTTTCACTTTTACTGTCTATTCTTCACTACGGCATCGTATATATGCTTGTGGTGGTTGTTTCCGCATTTGGGAGTGATTTGCTCCCGTTTGGGATGCTTTATTTATTTCACATGTTGCTTTACTTATATTTTATGTTGTACCCGTTTCGGGGCTAGTATTTACAAAGGAGGTGCTGCCGAAATTTTTAAGAAAATAAATTTTAAACTTTAAATATTTTTACTGAAATTTCCAATGTTTTTAACAATGTTTTATCACTTACTAATTTTGATGGTTTAGATTTCTGGGTTTTCGGCTTACTTAAATTGCGTTACGCCTGTAGACGTTATGTGGTTTAAGTGCCGGTCATGTGCCAAATTTTCGGTCATGACATAACTGCCTGATTTCTATACGGTATCACATACTCGTATTTAATCAGGCCCATACACATCTCACATATGTGTCCAACTTCGTTTCGCTTGAACCAGGAAACTTCTGTGTGGGACTCTAATGACTCGTCAATACGCCAGCAGTAGGTGATGATCACATCAATCACCTATAAGCCGTCAGTGGTACTAGCGGGACGTAATGGCTACCTGGGTATTGAGCGATATGAAGATCAACAAGCAAGCTCGTCCATACTCTCCATGAAGCCTATCAGTAACACTACCATACAGTCTGGTCTCTTTGTCTGATATGTCGCATATCATGTCTAAGTGTGGTAAACGTCAGCCCCCAGTAACATGATAAGTCATGCCGATGTCTGGCCTATAACGGTTTGAGAAACTACTGATAACTCTTATCAGTAAATCTCAGCAGCAGCCCTGGACAGGGACTTCCAGTTATATCCAATCGAGCATAGCGCAACATCAACCCCCAATACCGGGAGTGTCACGACCCGAAATATGAGCTCGTGACCAGCACTTAAATCAAGCAACGTCTAAAGGCATAACGTAATCCAAGTAAGCTGAAACCCAGAAATCTAAACCTTTTAAAGAAATAAAAGAGGTGAAGTTTAGAAATAAGGTATAATGAAGAACAAGGTTTTCTTAAATGCATAGAAAAGGGAACATGAAAAATGCAAGTTTATCTTACTAGTTGTAAAAAATGTTCGTCTTTTAAAAAATTAGGCAGCACCTTCTTGTATATTTTGATCCAAAACCACAAATACATGATAATATAAAAGCCATCCCCAAGCGGGAGCTAGCTCTTCGCCAAACGGCGGATTCACAACCACGCAAGACAGTAATATAAATATACGACGCCCAACGGCGAAAATCAACACAGAAAATAAAGAATAAAGCAAGACATCAAACCCACAAGCGAACCTATAACCCATCGCTCAAGTCTCGCAACTACAAGTCTCACTAAGTCTTACTATTTATACAAATATTAGTTTTGATTGATGGAGTTGACTAGATACAAAATGAATAATAAGTACAAAAGTGGTACGATCCAACATGTACCACCTACCAAAGCAAGTCACCCGAATGTAAGCTGTGTGCCAACGATGCCGCTACCGATCCATGCGGTCAACCCGCAAGAACTGTGGCACAACGGGGGTGAGTTGCCAACTCGTTAGTAGAAAACATCAATAGGTAGAAATCGAATAAACAACGATTCCAGGGTCAACTATATCATAAAGGTAATACTATGATATCTAGGGTGACCGTATGTAAATATGTGCCAACAATAATAATCAATGCCTGTATGCATGTGGATCTCGTCCACTCAAAACATCATAGAAACATATGCATGTAAATATATGAGGATGTCAACGAATGTGTGTCCATCAATAAGACAACAAATCATGGAACCTGAGTGTCCAACACCGACACTCGAAAACATCATGAAACCCGTGTCCAGCATCGACACATAAATCCTCATATCTCAGGCGCCGCATCCTCAGATCGGCCCTCATGTCCATCTCTCTACTCCGGTCGGTATCCTCCAGATAAACCGCCAAGTTCAAATACTATCACCGGTAGGTAGTGCTCCCCTGCTAGGCTCAACACCATCATTTGCGACCATCTTGCCCCGGGGTACCGCACCGGGTCCACCATGAACCCGCAGACGGTTCCTCCTCCTCGTCGAATCGGGTGTCATATGCCAATCTCATAACCGAGAAAACACATGGTGGACGCATTGAAATAACATATCAAGAGAAATCGGGTTTTTTTAAAAACAATTCATACTTTCGTTTGAAATAACCACGGTTCTCAAATCCAGAAATCTCATGAAAGCAGCATATCTCAATGTGTAAAATCGTAAAGCATGAGGTATACGACATATAATAGAATGTAAACATATTCGTAAATCATGCAACATTGAACAGTAATATGCACATATCAAGGGGAAACCGCTCTTTAAAATGAATCCAGTTTTACAATATATCCTGTGGTTCCCAATTCCTACAACGTCCAATGCAACATCGTATAAAGGTGTATATGTAACTATAGCAAGTAAATTATGCAGGAGTCATATCATGATGCAGCAATTCTACTGTATAGTGACATGGAAATTATCGATGATGAAGTGTGTGAGACGGCCAATCTGTGTAAGTGTGACATACGCATCATCGATAATGGTGTAGGTGTACTAGCACAGGTATATGAAATGTAATGGGAATGACATGAACGTAGCATAAAGTAAATCGGTAGCTAAATTCTATAAGTTATACGTATCTAACATGACCGAGTCGGTGAATCTATCAATCGGCATCCTTTAGTCAAGGTATGGATCAATCATCAGTTAAACTCATCACGTACGGTAAATCAGCGTACGGCATAATTAAACAATTTGGGATCCTAACAAACTATATGACAAGGAGGGTACGGACCTAACGTCTCGTACGGCTTATCACTCATGATTCACAATATTTTATATCTATATATACCTATATCCCAGGTCACATTCATAACCATCTCATATCAGGGGACTGGCAAAGGTCTCAATCCTCTCTTATCGACTCGCATCCGTATACCGACATATCCATCAAGTTATCATATCACATCGTATATTCTTTTCATCACATTAAGTCATCTTATAACAAGTCAATTTTATATATACATTCTACCTTATACATCAAAAGACATGCTACTCTAAACTCAACCCTATTCTAGTGCAACTACATATCTATAAGTCGTGATTCGCATTAACCTTTCATATCCTTATATTCATATCATCTCTAACTATCTTATATTCCTATCATCTCTAACTATCTTAAATAACCATGTCCCTAGTTTTCTAATCTAGGTTTCTACGACTGCATCCTATAGATCGATTTCCATTAAATAATTTGCGGGGTTGCTATACGCCATCCACCCGACTTCCTCCGTAGATATAGATCTACTCACCTAATCCTGGCTTGCCAAAGTTGATGACGCCATGCTTCGTCGTCTCGGAATCCACGTGAAGGTACCTAAAATAATACATAATCGCAATCACTATTAAAATCGAATCCGGAAAACCGATACGGCACACGGTGCACTCATAGGTTAGAACCTATAGCCTACGCATGCAAAACAACCCAACCAACCCTTGTTGTTGACGTGCAAATTCCCAACAACAAAATAAAATATGAAACATTAAAACCAAGCATTGAAAATACGGAAAACATATCCAAAAATCACACCAATGTGCTCCCGGATTTTGACTCAGGCCAATTGGAGCAAAACTAGTAAGTATAGGGTGTTGCATGAGGGGTATGTGAGCTACTGAAACAACCTAGACCCCAACCATCATAATTTGGACGGACACATAGCCCCCAAATGCGTCGAGCTCGGCCAAAAGGTGAAGGAATGGGCTCGAACTTGCAGGTGGCTTCCTATTGGTCCCACTAGGTCTCTGGTATTGTTTGTTTTTCTCAAAAACTCCCCGGATAAACCCAGATTCCCTGTAGGCTCAAAATTTAAAACAAAACCGACATGAATGAATTCCTAAATCCGTATTTTGGTTTCTATACTCAATCCCAGGTCTTGTAATAGCCACTAGAGTTCACCAGATCTACACTTATCCAAACCCTTCTCTTGAATTTTCCATACATCACAAACCTTAACCAATTCACATTCTAAACTAAACTAGAATACAAGAAAACTCAAACTAAACTAAATGAAAAGAACATACCTTATGGGTGCAACTCAAGAAAAACCCTAGCTCTCCAAAGTCATCAAAATCCTACTTTGCTTGGTCTAAAGTGTAGAGGATGAGGAGTGGATCAACTTTTGTGAAGGGGTATAGGATTTTGACAAGGTTTTTGAGATGGATCTTGGGGTTGAAGGTGGAGGGAAACTAGAGGATGAAGGAGGTGAAGAAAATAAATGGGTGGAGGAAATGTGGCTGCCCTCTCTCTCTCTCTCTCTCTCTCTCTCTTATTCTAACCCTCTCTCTCAATTATTTATTCTTTTACCCTTTTCTCCTTTTCCTTCTCTTTTCCTTTCTCACAAATAACATCAAACACAATTAAAACAACACGTAACTAAAATGTAACATGACATGGTGCACTAGCCATGGAAAACTGTAGAAACACGGATTTGGCCTAATCGTGATTAGCAGCTCACTAATCGGGTTTTATCCAAACTGTATATAATTAATTATAAAAATGCCAAATCCGATAAATATATTTTTAAATGAATAAATCATTTTAATCTCCAATTAATTCACAATTATTGGTATATATTTATACCTTTTTACGAAAAACCCAATTTCGCAAATCGGGTAGTTTTCGCGAAATATATTATTTTAATATTAAATTTCAAAAATAATATTTTATATTTTCTGAAATGTTACAATCTCCCCCCTTAAAGAAATTCGGTCCCCGAATTTAAATTTAAATCCCCAAATACTAAAACATTTCAATAATCAGCGCAAATCAACGGGGTTCCGAAATCATAGAAGATATAGAAATACCACAGCGCATCGCGCGCGCCTGAAAACGAATATGAAACTCAAAATCAAACTCCGTCAAGCGTCACGCAAATCATCGGATTTGCACGCATATCATCGGAGTTACAAGGGAGATATAGATCTCGAAATCTACTACTGAAATCCAATATGCTGTCACGACCCGAAGTTTGGCCCGTGACCGGCACTTAACCACGTAACGTCTACAGGCGTAACGCGACTAAGTAAGCCGAAACCCAGAAATCAAAACTATTAAAGTTTTGAGTTTTAAAACATTTAATAGAAACATTTGTTAAAACGTTTAGAAAACCTTAAGTAATTTAATAGAATTCTTTAAAGTTCAAGTTATTACCTTAAAAATTTTGGCAGCATTTCCCTTGTAAAAACTAACCCCGTAATCGGGTACAAGACAATATATGAATAAAATGATATACAATAAAAATAAAGAACCCCAAACGGGAGCAATCACGCCCAACGGCGGAACAATCACCACATTAAAAATATACGACGCCGTAGCGAAGAAATGAGCAATATAAGTGAACACGAGTATCATGAACGATAAAGCTGCAAAAATAAAGTCGGATCACAACGAACTCGACACCAGAGCACAAAATAATATACATCGTCCTCACAACTGGTCTCTAAGTCAATACATGAAGGTAGATAGAGAGTACTAGATACAACAGTGTATACAACTGGAAAATAAACAGATACCGCAAAAAACCCACCTATCAGCAAAAGGGCTAACACGCCAACTGCAATGGTATCTGTGTCAAAAGGTGCAACAAAACAGCCTGCCGCAACTAAGCTGAGGGGGCAACCTGCAAACACTGTGGTACAACGGGGGTGAGTTGCCAACTCGTGAATAGTAGATAACATATAAAGGTAATCGTAAGTATGCACGTGCTACGATACTCTAACCTATGCCAACAGATAACAACTATATGATGAGCTATATGAGCAATAATCATGCAACAAGTGCGATCTAATAACATCTCTATATGATAAGCAGGGTATGCAATAATCGTGCATAGCAAATGCAATCTAATAACATCTATATATGATAAACAGGGTATGCAATAATCGTGCATAGAAAATGAAATCTAATAACATCTATATAGGGTGAGCAGGGTACGCAATAATCGTGCATAGCAAATGAAATCTAATAACATCTATATAGGGTGAGCAGGGTATGCAATAATCGTGCATAGCATGTGTACTCTATCAGGTACTACAGATACAGGATGAAATGTATAATATTGAATGCTGAGCATGGGAATAAATGACATCTACATGGAAAAATAACCGGTGTCTATCAATGCACATAAATCCCAGTAAAACTCAGGCGCCGTCATTCTGATCGGCCCTCAAATCCTGTACAGCTCATAGAATCGTGAATGCCTAGCATCGGCACTCGAAAATATCACAAATCATCGTGTCAAGTATCGACATGCAAATCCTCAAGTATCGGGCCCCGTCTGCGGAATCGGCCCTCGGCCCCAGCAGTACGTGTCGTCCCGTATCCATCTCTCAACTCTAGTCAGTATCCTCCGGATAACCGCCAGATCTAACCATACACCTGTAGGTAGTAGTCCCTCTGCCAGGCTCACCGTCTACTGCACAACGATCCGTTCTTGCCCAGGGGTACCATACCGGGTCCACCATGCACCCGCAATCGGCCTCGTCCAACTCCTCGATTCGGGTTCGCATGTCACACATTTCAGAACCGAGAAAACGCTTGGTGGACGCACTGAAATATCATATCAATGGAAACCGGGTTTTTAAAACAGTGCGCATTTTCTTAAAATAATACCCCGGTTCCCAAATCCAGAAATCACATAAATTCAAACTCAATGCGTAAATCCATGCAATGTGTCGTATGACACTAAGAGTAAAAGAAAGGGAAAACCACTCCTTTAAAAAGGATCCAGTTTTGAAAATGTCACGTGCGGTCCCTTAGTTTTTAAATCATGTCAATATCACCCATGTATGTAACATTTGTATATATATAAGTAAGGATGTGCAAATGGATATATACATAATGTGAGTGTAAAAATATACATGTGTACTAATATGGATATATAGTGTACATATGCGCAAGTAGTGATATATCAATGAAGGTATCCACTAATGTGAATATACAGTGTACATGTGCGCAAGGAGTGATATATCAATGAAGGTATGCACTAATGTGAATATACAGTGTACATATGCACTAGTAGTGATATATTAATTAAGGTATGCACAAATGTGAATATACAGTGTACATGTGCGCAAGTAGTGATATATTAATGAAGGTATCAATATATGTGTATATGCGACAAGTCATGGCAATCATCAATGATGCGGAAATCTAGACGACATATAATTCGTAGCAATCCTATAGTGCAAGTATCATGGCAATCACTAACGGTGTGAGTGTAACATACAAATAGTGCTCGTGCAGCTTGAACCGTTAGCGACAGTGCAGTGTTCTATATCTACCATTTCTATATGCAATATGAGAGGTATGCTACAATAATACACATAAATAGTTACGAAAAAAAATCCTATCACGCCCTGACGCTTAACGCCATACAGGCGATTTTCCCGTAGATGTTAAATCTACTCACCTGGTTGCGTGCTACACGTAGCCGACCACCTGCTTCCCCTTCTTTGCGGCGTCCGACGTACCCGCCTGCGAACCTAGAATTCACATAAGGAAAATCCACATAAGCAAAATATCTCGCAAAACGCGATATCGAAATCAAACGAGAAACTCGCGTCGCGAACTAAACGCGCGTGTGTACGATACGCTGAAACGTGTGTATACGCGTCTAAAACTGTTAGTTATATGTATACCCTAGAGGCCATTACTGTACATAGGATGTATATTGTAGTGGATGCTGGGACATATATAGCTAGGACTTTCTTGCTCGACATGATAGTACGCTATCTGGTTGCTCTTTATCTTAACATGTATACTTTCTGTCTCTCTGTTGCATGTTGATAAAGCCCTTAGGATGTGTACTCGACTTCCAGGACTATGATGCAGATCATACTAGTGGGGCCTGGGTAGTCCATGAGTACATCCTTCAATGTTCCTAGTCATGGGAATATCGAGACGGGGCATCGATATTCAAGAGTAGACTAGCGTATATCCTTTCGACCCATGTGATGGGCGATGGATGATCCCATATCCATTGGTGTTTAACATCAGAGATGGTATGCGGGTGCTCAGTGGTGACTGAGTATACTGAACGGACTCGCCGAGAACTCCCAGATGGTATTATACCTCACGTCAGATGGCAGTTCTCTGGTGACACTGGTACAACTTAGTCTGTTGACCCGAGATCGTCATAGAGTCTTGGGTGTCTCCCACTGTGCTTTGATTTCCACCCTACCACGGCTATACTGAGTCATGCAAACAGGTGGTTTTTGGGTACAATCCCGATTCACATGGAGGCAATGAGCGATAGGAGGGGATTCGTCTCTCCCGGTATTGGGGGTTGATGTTGCGCTATGCACGACTGGCCATAACCGGAAATCCCTGGCCAGGCTTGCAGTGATATACTGGTAATAGTTATCAGTAGTTTCACGATTGTTATAGACCTTACGTCGGCATGACTTATCAAGCTACTAGGGTCTAACGTTTATCACCCCTAGGCGAGATATGCGACATATCAGACGAACAGACCGGACTGTATGGTAAGTGTTACTAGTTGGATTCACAGGAGTGTGAGCGGGCTTGCTCGTTGATCTTCTGATAACTCAATACCCGGGTGGCCGTTACGTTTAGCAGACCGCTTGCGGCTTGTGGGTGTTTGATATGATCATCACCTGTTGCCGGCGTATTGGCGAGTCTTTAGAGTCCTACACAGAGGTTTCCTGGCTCAAGCGAAACCAAATAGGAGCGCATATGAGATATGTGCGGGACCGAGAATAATACCAGTATGTGATACTGAATTCTATTCTCACGATTTGTATCATCGGACGGTTATATAAGATATAGCCGGGTTACCGAATCAAATGTTGATTCGATACATTGATACACTTGATATTAGTCAGTTATATGCAGTATGACCGGATCATTAAATCAAGTGTTGATTTAATGATTTAATGTATAATTATATATTAGATATATTACATTACATTAACTAGTATTTGTTCACTTAAGATGTATTTTCTCACTTGATTGTGCACATTGTATATATGATATATTTTTATGCACTAGTTTGTATCATGTTTGATGATACATGCAAACTTGGGTGTATGTTTGATCTAAACCATGTTTAGGTTAATGGTTAGGGTTTTGTTATCTTTACTTATTTTCTTTAATTCATTTTTGGCAAAATGAAATGGTGGCTAATTTTGTTTCTTTGCTTAAGCTTCATGAAGCTTCTTTGCATTATCTACCATTTTGTCTTTTGCCTTGACCTAACCTTTAAACCTAAACCATAGTTTATTCTCTACACTTGTTAAACTAACCCAAGGTTGCATTATGATAACATCAATTTGATTTTATTATTCATATAATATTCTCTCTTCTTCTTCTTCTTCAAGAGAAAAAGAAAACCTTTGCTTGAAAATGATCAAGTGATGATTCCAAGTGAGAAATCAAAAACCAAAGTGAACCCACTTCCTATTTCTTCATCCTCTACCACTTGCCATGTAGTATAGGGTGTTTTCTTCACAAGTTTCATGACTTGGTGAAGTTGGAGCTTGATCTTGAGTTGCCTCGACGTAGATCATCTTCGGCATCGAAGTCGACGACCTAGCCCGATCTTTTCTCCGATGAAACCACCGCGAGAGTCTAGGATTCCGATGGTTG
The DNA here is from genome assembly GCA_030015575.1 of Agapanthus africanus. Classification (NCBI taxonomy): domain Eukaryota; kingdom Viridiplantae; phylum Streptophyta; class Magnoliopsida; order Asparagales; family Amaryllidaceae; genus Agapanthus; species Agapanthus africanus. Next base: position 297,449,111 of record JASDDO010000026.1, read on the forward strand.
CAGCGGAGGGACATCATCACGGAGCCAAGGAAGTGGAGGACCGGATCTACAAAGGTTGTAGTCACTTTCCTTTTAGTTAAAGTTGTTAACTTGCTTTAGTTTCGCTTATCCTCTAGTTTACGATCTCGGTTTAAGGTTTCTCGGCACTTGTAAAATTTGATTTTGGCATGGTTGATCTATTGTGGAACCTCATTGGTGTGCCTAGGAACCCTACAGTGGTATCAGAGCCTAGCTAGAGCCTTAGGCGAAGTGTAGACGATATTAGAAGTCCGATCGAACCCGAAACCCTAACCCTAAACCATTCTCTGTACATTTTTTGAAATCGGGGATTTATGTGAATTAAAAATATGCAGAAAAATCAGCAGGGTTTTATAAGAAATACTGTGCAGCACGTGCGTCTGATTCAACTAAAGCGCCGCGGAAACGCGGCACGAGCATGGCTCGTGCGGCGGTTCCGTGGCCATAAAGTCACATTACTTTTTTAAAATTGCACAGTAATTCCTATCTGTTAGTGCTGTATTTTCTGGGAATTTTTAACTTCTACTCAAGAGTTGAGTTTTCTGGGTTCTATTGGGAGTTCGTAGATTCGATCAGATTGTCAAACTTTGTCTATGTGTTTTTCCGGGTAATTTTAGAATATGTTAAAAAGTTCGGCCGGATATAAATACCCACTTTTTCCCCCTGCTTAGAAATTTCCAATTGTTGGATTTTTCCGTAGTTTAATGACGTTCTAAGTAGTGCAAGTAACACGATGGACCCTCTAGAAGACAACAAACCTTAACTCGATTATATGACCGTCTTGAACTGCCCTTTGAACCTTAGGGTTTGGGGCTGTACGGCGTGCCACATATGAGGCGTTGGCTTGACCCTTCTACGGCTGGACCGTTGGTACTGTGGCATGAAGTGAATGTGTTTAAACCTATTTCATGTGTTGAGCTGTTTCGGGAAAACTTGGGTGTTTGATTATTCGATCGGAAAGTTTAACATTTTCTATTTATCTGGAATGTGATACAATAATTGGAATCAACAACATTTGAATATTATAGATATAGCAGTTTAGTCTCACTTGATCGGTTGCCACGGAATTTTGATATGATCAAAAGTCCGTCGCAATTACGTTGGATACGCGGATACTCGCCGGTAAACTTAATAAATAGCCACGCCCCGACCAAGTGACTGTAGGAGAACCCCGTCGCCGAAAGCATCTGTTCTGGTGCTCGCGGCAGCGGTGTTCCGCCTTAGTGCACTTCGTCGACGGTATCGGGGGTGCGGCCGCCTACTAAAGTTTGCGACGAACATTCGTTCAAAATGTCGGGAATCTTGTTGAATTGCCCGACTTGATATTGAAAAGAGTTTTCGAAAATGAGACTAAAATGCGGGGTTTATAACTGTTAGGCATTCGATGTCTAAGGAATTCATTTGTTTAGGCATGCGATGTCTAAAGCGTTTGCGGATTCCAACTGTTGTAGTTTTACACTTTCTTTTCTGTGACCGTAAGTGTAATATGTGATATCGCCGGTTTCGTTGCTATATGTAAACGACAATTGGGATGGGCATATTTACTTACGTTGATGACATGTGATGTTATGTGTTGCTGGATATGTTATATTGGATCGTCGTGTTTGAATAGCCGGGGGGTTTTATGTGAGATGAGTGTTTTTCATTTTCATTCATGTAAAAACTTGTATGTAATATTCTTTTATTGGGGAACTTCCAGGTTGCGGAAGATGTCACCTTTTGTATATTATTTACTTTTCCGCACTAGGATAGACCCAAGGAGGGGAGCATAAGTAACCGGGTTCTAGGGCCCAGTGGGAGACCATCTCGAGGAGTCGAGTCCGGGTCTCCTAACCCTAGAATTGGTAGGGTTGCTTGCCGCTCTCGTAGAGGTCTAGGGGTGTGGGTTTGGCTATTCATCACGACCGTGGAATCCGTGTTTTATACTGGCTCGTATTAAAAACACGGACGTCCTAGTATATCCAATATTTTATATGATATTTTCTGCTGCGTTAACTGTGATGTGATCATGTGATTTGTTCGGATAGATATTGTATATAGTATATATGATATATTATATAGACGTTGCTTATGTTTTACACCCGCGCTAGCCCTGCCTCACTCTGGCGTTAGTTACCTAACCTAACGATGCAGACGGGACATCGAGGCGAATGCGGATGGCATAAGCGTACGTTATATTTATCTGTGATGTTTAGGTGGACTTAAATGATGGGATATTCATTAATGTGATTAATGAAAGAAAATAAACCTAAAAGATGTTGCGGAATCGAATTTCAAAAATAAAACAGGTAGCTATAGTTCTTGCTTTGCATTGTGGTGTTCCTTGTAGAACATCCTGCACCTTATTCGATAAGGAAAGGACCGAGATCCCTTCACCGGGAGTGACTCCTTTAGAAATAACTGGCAGATGCTACAACTCTCGGTTTGTCTTTTGATTGCTTCTATAGTTTCTGCTTTGCACAGCGGTATATATGATATATTCTGCACCTTATTCGATGAGGAAAGGGCCGACGATCCCTTCACCGGGAGTGACCCCTTTAGCAAAACTAGAAAAGCCTTAAAAACACTCCATTTAAAAACCATTTGATTCTGCAACGAGATCAAGTTCAAAGAGTTAAAGGTTTTCATAAAAACCATTCGCAACCCTCCATCATTTTAGGAAGTAGAGTACTTAGTATTCGTGCTGTGTTTGTTGACCTTAGTTAAGGCACAGTGTACGGTAGCTAAGTGATGTCTTCCTATACCGCATATGATGCGATTAGTTAGGACAGTCGCGTGACTTTTTTGACCTTAGTTAAGGGTCATGTGGGTGGGTCTAATTAATCACGAAATGACGGGTAGAACTTGACTAGTGCTTATGATTTGTTGACCATAGTTAAGGTCATAAGTGCCAGGGGTAAAAACCTTTATCGGGAGTTTCAAGTGTTGAAATTTGCAATGAGATTGCATACCTTCTATATGATAGTTGGATCCCGATACCCACTGCGAGTAATTGTTACTCTTGGGAGAGTTTTGCACTTTGCAATTAGCCGATCAAGTAGGTGTCTAGAAAGGTGTCAACGGGGTTACGCCTCTGGGAAAACGAGGTTTACTATAATTAGGTCCGTGCGAAAGCACGGGGAACCTCCCTCAAAGTACCGACACTGGCCTGGCTGAAAGATTGGCGAACTTGTAGAGTGTAATTAATCCCGGCTAGTCTTTTCTTTTAGGGTTTGAAGGAAGATTTGATAAAAACAGTGGGAGCCATCCTGATTAGATAAAATATATAACCAATTTAATCTTGCAAGAGCGCACGCAGAGTGTTTTCTTCTCTCTCTCTCCAGGTAGAGACCATATCATGCCTTAATCAAGATAATAATATGGATGTATTGACCGAACCCGCTTGTTATACTGAGCCGGGGAACGTTGGTCCCGCTCCAACTTATAATTGTTATAAGACCGAGCAGGAAATAGGGGAATACCAGAATTCCTATGCCGCCCAAACGAAGAAAGTGCATATGATGCATCTCCTTCGGGTGTGTCCATTACAAAGAACTGTTTCTCAGTATCCTCTACGTCCTGGTTATTTTGATACCGGATCAGGATCCTAGATATGTAATCTGTTACATAGGGCTACAGAAAGGTAGAGAACTGAGAACGGGTGATAAGTTTCATGAGACAGAAAACGGGGCAAGTGTTGCAGCCAAGTCTGTTGGTCACTGTCACCCTGTATTACCAATACATTGATTCTGGAAAAATGCTATTAGATACCGAACCTGATATACAAAATCATATCAGTCTCTTTATTAGTCAAGAAGGATATAATTTTGTATTGTTGGATATTGTTTTGAACATTTCCTATATCAAAAGTTGATCGGTTCAGGCACGTTATCTAAAAGCATTGACGTTCTAAATCAAACTACAGTTCCTAGTATACAAAACACACACAAAAGGAAGAGTTCAGATATGAACGATTCCTTCTTGAGGTATTATAGACTAGGTCATATCAATGTGACCCGACTAGTTTAAGTTACATTTAAGATGCATATTTAAATCTGTTTGAATTTATATCTTGTGAAACTTGCCAGTCATGTCACAGAGATAAGATGACCATAGCTCTGTTTATTGGAAACAGAGAAAGAGTTGGCAAACTCTTGGGACTGATACATAATGATGTATGTAAGGTCTCCTGTCTACACATGCCAAGACCGGTTCTTTGTATTTTATTACATTCTCTGATAATCTCTCAAAATTCAGTCATATGTTCCTGTTGAAACATAAGTCCAAATCTTTTGAGATATTCACAGAATATAAGTTAGAAGTAGTGAACCAAAATACGTGTATAAGTATTATGTCCGATGATAAGATCATGGAGGAGAATACTTGTGCATGGCATTCCTGGACTATTCTAAAGGAGAATGAGATTCTCTCTCAGTGTTACTCCTCTGAATACACCACAGCACAACGGTGTATCGGGGCGGAGCAATCGCACCATATTGGATATAGTGTGCTCTATGATGAGTACTACTGAGTTACCTATTCCTTTTAGGGGGTTATGCACTTGAGAAGTTGCATACCTATTGAATTGGATTCGAATCAAATCAGTGCCTACCACTCCATATAAGATATGGTATGGGAAGAGCCTATCTCTTAAGTAAGTTAAGATTTGGGATTGTCCGGCCTATGTCAAAAGAAAAATCCGTACAAGATCGAGGGAAGGTCAGTTCTGTAGAACTGGAAAGGTTCCAGCTATACAAAACTGCAGCTGATGATTTGATAGAACCAAAGGATTCAATAGTCCCCAACGAACCTCAGCCTCTCCGCTGATCTAGCAGGGTTCCTCATCCGCCTGAGAGATACTTTGGTTTCTCGATGACAGTGGGAGCGAGAAATGCATCATGAGATGATGACCCAACTAGTTTCGAGCAGGCCATCAAGAATGCGGACTCTGTAAGAATGGCTGGATGCTTAGCGATCTGAGATGGAATCTATGTACACCAACAAAGTATGGACTTTGGTTGCTATATCTGAAGGGTTAAATCCCCATCAGGAGCAAGTATATCTTGAGAAGATTACTTGGTGTAGATGGAAAAGTTGAGACTTTCAAAGCTAGACTTGTTAAAGGTTTTCGTCATCGACCAGGCGTGGATAATGATGAAACCTTTTCCAGTGGCTATGCTTAAGTCCATCCAGATCCTACTTGCCATTGCTACATACCATGACTACGATATCTGGTGGTTGGGTGCCACGACTACTTTTCTAAATAATGATTTAGAAGAGAACGTCTATAAGAACACAGCCAGAGGGCTTCGTAAACAGTGGAAGCAGCGGAAACGTGTGTGAGTTGCTTTACAGAATAAAGCAGGCATCGCGGAGTTGGAACATCTATTTTGATGTGGTAGTCAAAGAGTTTGACTTCATCAAAATGGTAGATGAACCTTGTATATACAAAACGGTAGTAGAGAGTAAGGTGGTCATCCTCGTATTGTACGTAGACAACATACTCTTGATAGGAAAAGAGTTTCCTATGCTACGCTCGGTCAATCTCCTCTTATCACATGGATTCTCCATATAGGATCAAAGTGATACCTCCTAAATCCTGGGATTTGGATCTATGAGATAGATCTAAATGGATGTTAGGCTTCTCACTAGGTTTAGTGAGATGGTATCAATCGATCCTGGGGAGAATCACCGGAAAGGTTCCAGGGTGATAAGGTCGACTGAATGTCAGTCGCAGGCATTGTCATTACCCTCAGTGGAGGGACGGTATGTTGGAAGAGTTCCAAGCTATATACCGTGGCAGACTAGACGATAAAGGCTGGTAACATCGCTATTAAAGATACTACCAAAGAGGAAGTTTGGGTGTATATTGGTTCATGAGATGAACTAGGTTCCTACCATTGTGTGACAATGGAAGTGTGGCTTTGGCCCATGAACCCTGGTCCCATCAGTGACCAAGATATATTCTGAGGCAGCATCACCTGATCATGGAGATAGTTGATCTCCAGGGTGATCGAGGTTAGGAGAGTAGACTTAGAGGACAACACGGCGGATCCACTCACAAAGGCTTTTTCCCAAAGAGAGACTTATATGGGATGGTTGGGTATGTGATACTGCAACCACTGCTACAGATGGCCCTAGTGCAAGTGGGAGATTGTTAGTTATATGTATGCCCTAGAGGCCATTACTGTACATAGGATGTATATTGTAGTGGATGCTGGGACATATATAGGTAGGACTTTCTTGCTCGACATGATAGTACGCTATCTGGTTGCTCTTTATCTTAACATGTATACTTTCTGTCTCTCTGTTTCATGTTGATAAAGCCCTTAGGATGTGTACTCGACTTCCAGGACTATGATGCAGATTATACTCGTGGGGCCTGGGTAGTCCATGAGTACATCCTTCAATGTTCCTAGTCGTGGGAATATCGAGACAGGGCATCGATATTCCAGAGTAGACTAGCGTATATCCTCTCGACCCATGTGATGGGTGATGGATGATCCCATATCCATTGGTGTTTGACATCAGAGATGGTATGCTGGTGCTCAGTGGTGACTGGGTACACTGAACGGACTCGCCGAGAACTCCCAGATGGTATTATACCTCACGTCAGATGGCAGTTCTCTCGTGACACTGGTACAGCTTAGTCTGTTGACCCGAGATCGTCATAGAGTCTTGTGTGTCTCCCACTGTACTTTGATTTCCACCCTACCACGGCTATACTGAGTCATGCAAACAGATGATTTTTGGGTACAGTCCCGATTCACATGGAGGCAATGAGCGATAGGAGGGGATTCGTCTCTCCCGGTATTAGGGGTTGATGTTGCACTATGCACGACTGGCCATAACCGGAAATCCTTGGCCAGGGTTGCAGTGATATACTGGTAAGAGTTATCAGTAGTTTCACGATTGTTATGGACCTTACGTCGGCATGACTTATCAAGCTACTGGGGTCTGACGTTTACCACCCCTAGACGAGATATGCGACATATCAGACGAACAGACCGGACTGTACGGTTAGTGTTACTGGTTGGATTCACAGGAGTGTGAGCGGGCTTGTTCGTTGATCTTCTGATCGCTCAATACCCGGGTGGCCGTTACGTTTAGCAGACCGCTTGCGGTTTGTAGGTGTTTGATATGATCATCACCTGCTGCCGGCGTATTGACGAGTCTTTAGAGTCCTACACAGAGGTTTCCTGGCTCAAGCGAAACGAAATAGGAGCGCAAATGAGATATGTGCGGGACCGAGAATACTACCAGCATGTGATACTGAATTCTATTCTCATGATTTGTATCATCGGACGGTTATATAAGATATAGCCGGGTTACCGAATCAAATGTTGATTCGATACATTGATACACTTGATATTAGTCGGTTATATGCAGTATGACCGGATCATTAAATCAAGTGTTGATTTATTGATTTAATGTATAGTTATATATTAGATATATTACATTACATTAACTAGTATTTGTTCACTTAAGATGGATTTTCTCACTTGATTGTGCACATTGTATATATGATATATTTTTGTGCACTAGTTTGTATCATGTTTGATGATACATGCAAACTTGGGTGTATGTTTGATCTAAACCATGTTTAGGCTAATGGTTAGGGTTTTGTTATCTTTATTTATTTTCTTTAATTCATTTTCGGCAAAATGAAATGGTGGCTAATTTTGTTTCTTTGCTTAAGCTTCATGAAGCTTCTTTACATTATCTACCATTTTGTCTTTTGCCTTGACCTAACCTTTAAACCTAAACCCTAGTTTATTCTCTACACATGTTAAACTAACCAAAGGTTGCATTATGATAAGATCAATTTGATTTTATTATTCATATAATATTCTCTCTTCTTATTCTTCTTCTTCAAGAGAAAAAGAAAACCTTTGCTTAAAAATGATCAAGTGATGATTCCAAGTGAGAAATCAAAATCCAAAGTGAACCCACTTCCTATTTCTTTATCCTCTACCACTTGCCAAGTAGTATAGGGTGTTTTCTTCACAAGTTTCATGACTTAGTGAAGTTGGAGCTTGATCTAGAGTTGTCTCGACGTAGATCATCTTCGGCATCGAAGTCGACGACCTAGCCCGATCTTTTTTCCGATGAAATCACCGCGAGAATCTAGGATTCCGATGGTTTCAGCGGAGGGACATCATCACGGAGCCAAAGAAGTGGAGGACCGGATCTACAATGGTTGTAGTCACTTTCCTTTTAGTTAAAGTTGTTAACTTGCTTTAGTTTCGCCTATCCTCTAGTTTACGATCTCGGTTTAGGGTTTCTCGGCACTTGTAAAATTTGATTTTGGCATGGTTGATCTGTTGTGGAACCTTATTGGTGTGCCTAGGAACCCTACAAAAACAACCCCGACACGCCGCGACACGCTGGATCACAAAACCCACTCACGTATCGCGCGTATCGCGGAAACAAAACGTACTAGAAAAACGATATATCGTCCCAGATTCTTACTCAGGTGAAAACTTACAAAATTGCATATACCACAGACCGTAAAAACATAGCAGACTCCTACCCATACAAACCCAACCCCAAGACTCCCTCATCTGGCCGCAAATTGCGGCCAGAAAGAATAAACCGGCGGCCAACACTTGGGTATGGGGTCTCGTCCTCTGGTGCTGTGATGAGGGTCTATCAAGTATGCTCCAGTTAACTCAGATTTTATCTGAAATACCTGGGTCTGTAGATCACAGAAAGTTAAAAAATTCACATTTAAATGCTAAATTTGTACAAAAAGAAACCATATGGTATTTTAGTGAAATCTGGGGTTTAACTAGGTTTAAGTGGCCCTCACAACACTTAACTAAGTCAGTCTAACCATCACTAACATCACTTAACCAAAAGTCCACACTAATCACCATTTCAAGCACAAAAACTCACCTTTAGCACTAAACGAAACTACTAAACACATAAGTTTAGCAAACAAAAGAATGAGTTCAGAGATTATACTCCCTAGGAATCCTACGTGCAAGGAGAAGGAGAAGAAGAGGAGGAAAAGAGCTGTTGCTGCTGCTACTGCTTGCTATGCTGTTGCTGTCTGGAGCTGTTGCTACTGTGTTGATGCTGGAGCTGCTGCTGATGGTGCTGTTGGTGCTACTGCTGCTCCTTCTGCTGCTGATGTGGTGTTATTGTTGTGTGTGTGTGTGTATGAGTGAGAGTGAGAGAGAGTTGTGAGGAAAAGAGTTTAGCAAAAGAAAAGAATGATAACCATGCTAGTCAACCCGTCTCTCTCTCTCTTCATTAAATGAATGCATGGGCAAGGCCATGATGCCCATTCTCTCTCTCTCCCCCTCTCACCATGTCAACTAAATTTAAATCATTTCCATTTAAAAGAAAAAAAACAATTAACCCCAAAACACTTAATAAGAATTTCAAATGGCTTAACAAAATGGTTAGTTCACCATGGTTGCTAATCATGGTCTAACCCCATTTTAACCGTAGTTTACATGCACAGGTGTGTGCAAGCCTAGGAAAATTCTAATAAAATTTTCATTAAATTTGATAAAATATTTGAAAATCAGTTTGGTAACCTTTTATTAAAAACCATATATAAAATTATAATTAGCCACTAAACACATCCTAAGGTGTTACAATCTTCCCCCTTTAAAGAAATTCGTCCCCGAATTTAAAAATATAAAGCTACGCATACCTTCAAAGAGATGAGAGAACTTCTTCCGCATCTCGCCCTCGGCCGCCCAAGTGATCTCTTCACCATTCGGGTTGCGCCAAAGCACCTTCACTGAAGGCAAGACCTTCGATCGAAGTTTCTTCACCTGCCGGTCCAATATCACGACTGGCCGCTCGGTGAACGAAAGATCGCGCTCAAGCTAAATGGTCTGGTGTTGATGTAACACTTTGATTTTTCCGTTAGAATGCTTTTGTGATAATTAGTATTTGTGCATGTTTTTATATTTGTGTTCATAGGATTATTAGTTATTTAGTCGTGTTAGCAAATTGGAAGATTTTCCTTTGTAGTGTATACTTGCACACTTAGCCATTTTTGTGACTTAGGGTTTTGGTAACATGTTAACCATTCTTTTGTGCATGGTTCTTTTTAGTTTTCCCCACCATTTTATTCATATCTTAACCCCTTTTCATAAATTCAAATCCTAATAAACAATGAAGAATGGTGGTTTGGTGAAAGGTTGACTTGTTTGACCCCATTTTTCTCTTCTCCCCACTTCAGAATTTCTGCAACTTCCAGCAGAAAAACCTTGGCCTTCCTCCATCTTTCCTCTCCCTTTTCACTTCTCTTTGATCCCTACACAAAAACCCTACACAATCAACACATTTTCATCACAAAACCTTAGGAAAAGTGAGCCTTTTGAGGTGTTCAAAGGCAAATCTGCATACTTGAGGGAAAAGCTGAGACTTTTGGTGTTTTACAAGGTTCTTAGAAGGTATAAACTCATGTCTTAACCTCTTTTTCCATAACTTGTAGTATTATTTAGCAAAGATCTCTTTTTTTGTGCATTTTTAGTGATATTAAAGGATATTTGTGAAGTATATGTTAGATTGGTGTTCTCATAGTTTAGTTAGCTCCTTTAAGTGTTATTAGAGCTATTTTAACCAGGTTGTACTTCAGGTTTGCACAAAAATACCCTAAAGTTTGATTTTAGTGCAAAAGTGTGGATTTTAGCTAGAAATAAGGCGCTGTAGGATCTGCTGCTACCCGAGATATTTCAGAGTGAAACTAGAGGTTACTGTAGCATGTATGGGGGGTATAGAGTGCACACACAAAACCTGGGAGCCCAATTCCCTACCCAGGCCGCCGAAATAAGCATTCTGGCCGCAATTTGCGGCCAGATGGGGGTGTTTTGGGTTGGGGTTTGGGGTGTGGGTGTCTGCTGCTATGTGGGTTATTTTGGTATATATAGTTTTACAATATCTTTTCTGTATCAAAATCTGGAGGTGAATACCTATTTTCCCGTATTTTTAGTCTTCGCGACACGCGTGATACGTGCGTATGGGTTTTGGGTTTCTGCGTATCGCGACGCGTCGGAGTGGCTTTAGGCACGTAATCGCACGTTTTAGCGTATCGCGCACACGCGCGCTTGGTTCACGACACGGGTTACTAGTTCGGCTTTAATGTCGCGTTTGTGTGACTTCAAGCTTATGTATGTTGTATTGTGTAATTCTAGGTTCGCAGGCGAGTACGGCGGACGCCGCGCAGATGGGGAAACAAGTTGTTGGCTATACCTAGAGAGAGACTACGGTGAGTAGATTTAACATCTACGGGGATATCGCCCGCATGGCGTTCTACGTCAGGGATGTTAGGACCTTATAGCTATATTCACATACATTGACTATTCATGGCTACTATTTAGTGCATCCTGCATTCCCTGCTATATGGCTATAAACTAGAATTGATAGAACACCGCACCATTACTAACGGTCCATGTTGCACGAGCACGATCCTGCATGTTACACACACACCGTTAGTAATTGCCATGACACTCACACTGTAGAATTTACATCGGATCATTACAATGTAGCTCATCTATATGTGACATGACTTGATATTCATACTTGATGCATATATCACATCAGATCATTATATTGTAGCCCATCTATATGTGACATGACTTGATGTTCATACTTGATGCATATATCACATCGGATCATTATATTATAGCTCATCTATCTGTGACTTGACATGATATTTATATTTGATGCACATATCATATCGGATCATTGACTTGCATATTGATTTGGATTGCATGTGATTTCTGGATTTGGGAACCGTGGCTATTTCAAATATGTAATCATTTAAAAACCCGGTTCCCTTGATATGATATTTCGGTGCGTCCACCATGTGTTTCCTCGGTGCTAGAGTGATATATGTGAACCCGAATCGAGGAGCTGGTTGAGGCCGATTACGGGTACATGGTGGACCCGGTATGGTACCCCGGGGCGAGAACGGTTTCGCTGTGTAGTAGATGGTGAGCCTGGCAGAGGGACTGCTACCTACCGGTGATTGGTTGGACCTGACAGTTATCCAGAGTATACTGATCAGAGTCGATAGATCGATGTGGGGTGATCCGTACTGCTGGGGCCGAGGGCCGATACCGCAAACGGAGCCCGTGGGCTGACCCGGACTGATGGGGCCCGATGGATGAGGATTTGCGTGTCGATGCTGGACACGAGTATTTATGATATTTGGGTGCCGATGTTGGGCACTCGGGATTCTCAGAGATTTACAGGATTTGAGGGCCGATGAGGATGCCGGCGCCTGAGCTATTTAGGGGATCTGGGTGCATTGATGGACACCGATTATATATTCCACGTTGACATTCCGTGTAGATGTTATATTGCCCATGCTCATCATTTATTATTGTACCACATCCTGTAGTTATATTACCTGATAGAGCACTTGCATGATTATTGCACATACTGCTTATCACATATTGATATCATCTGTTGGCATATGATAGAGTAGCGCAGAACGTGCATGCTCGCGATTACCTTTATATGTTATCTCCATTCACGAGTTGGAAACTCACCCCCGTTGTGCCACAGTGTTTGCAGGTTGCCCTTCGGAGTAGTCGCGGCAGGCTGCATTTTGCATCTTTTGACACAGATACCCCTATAGTTGGTGTACTAGCTCTTTACTGATAGGTGGGTTTTGTGCGGTATCTGTTTATCTTTCAGTTATGTACATTGCTGTATCTAGTATTCTCCATCTACCATGTATGTATTTAACTTAGAGACAGTGTGAGGACGATGATGTATATTACTTGTATTCTGGTGTCGAGCTCGTTGTGAGCCGGCTGTACTTGCAGTTTATTCTCTCTGTGATGTTCCCACTTATGGATCTTGATCTTCGCTACGGCGTCGTATATTGCTATCTTGGTGATTGTTTACCTAGATTTCTTAACATGTTAGTAAGTGCTTTCATTTTAAACTTAGAACACTCTATACTTTCACTGGTTTGATTTCTGGGTTTTCGGTTCACTTAGTCGCGTTACGCCTGTAGACGTTACGTGGTTAAGTGCCGGTCACGGGCCAAACTTTGGGTCGTGACAAAGTTGGTATCAGAGCATAGGTTTTACCTTTCAGAGTGTAGGATGACCCTGGTATGATGGAGTAGGTAGCTGCGGCAGGGTAGCGTAGCGTGTGTATGTTCCGTGGCATACTCACGACATGGTACTCCGCCTACGCGACCTTAGGACTTGTTGATTTAAATTCCTTCTTGAGTATATACATTCTTGCGATTCGACTTTCGTATCCTTATCGAATCCTATTGTTCATTTCAGCCATTATGCCGCCAAAGACTACGAGGGAGCAGAGAGCGGCCGCGAGGGCCGAGATTCGAGTTGACTCGTCGAAGACGAGGACTGATCCGGGTAGTACACCGGTTGTGCCCGAGCAGGCTGTTCCTGCCGTGACAGATCAGATTGCTATGTTAGGGGCTGGTGTGCAGGAGCTACGCCAGACGATGGGATCCAGTATGCAGGAGATGCGCCAGATGATGGGATCTCTAGTTGAGACACTTCGAGCGCAGCGACCAGAGGTAGTTCCACCCGTTGCAGAGACCGCGGTGGTACCCACAGTGCAGGCAGTTGCACCTGGGACTATAGAGGTTATTACAGTATCACTGTCAGAGTTTATGAGGCTGAAGCCTCCGGTCTTCACAGGCACTGATGTGGCTGAGGACCCACAGTCTTTCATTGATAGGATGGCGCGGATATGTCGTTCACTTAGATGCGCAGATGCGAGATGGGTTGAGTTCGTGAGTTTTCTCCTGGAAGGTCTTGCGCAGAAATGGTGTGAATCAGTCGAGAAGGGTAGATCAGCAGGTCTTCCTCCTATGACCTGGACAGAGTTCATGGCGCTATTCCTTTCCCGCTTTCTTCCCCTGAGTGTCAGAGATGCTAGAGCACGCAGGTTCGAGTCCTTACGCCAGACGCCAGAGATGTCAGTGGCAGAATACGATGTGCTGTTCACCGAGCTATCAGTTTATGCTCCGTATCTAGTGGCTACTGAGGAGTTGCGAGTCAAGAGATTTGTCCGAGGCTTGCTTACACCGCTATTCCTTGCTATCAGCGCGCAGCATTACGAGACATACGCAGCAGCAGTAGATGCAGCATTATTAGTTGAGGAGCGCCTTGCTGAGACTTCGGCAGTCCAAGAGCCGAAGAGAGTTCGTGCAGATACGTCAGTGCAGAGACGGCCTTTCCGGCGTCGTGATAGGCACCTTGCAGGTGGCAGAGATTCGAGACGAGGCCGATTGTTTAGCTCCTATCCCCAGGAGGGTCAGCGACCATCATCGGGATGTTACCGTTGCGGGAGTTCTTATCATCGTGTGCGAGATTGTCCTGAGGTACCCCGGAGTGAGGCGGCAGCACCGCATGTTACATTACCACCTTCACCACCCCAGACGGTATTGCCGATAGTACCTACTGTTACTCCGCGTCAGACGCATGCACAGAGAGGTCGTGGTCACGGAGGATTTGTTCATAGAGGACGAGGTGACCGAGGCAGAGGGCAGCCAGCGGCCGGTAGGGGACAGTTAGTTGCAGGTGGAGGGCAGGCGCGAGTTTTTGCTTTGACGCATCAGGATGCGCAGGCGCCCAATGCGGTGGTCTCAGGTATCCTTCCAGTATGTTTGGTTGATGCACACGTGTTATTCGATCCCGGATCCACGCACTCGTACGTATCCACACACTTTGTGCCGAGTTTGGGTAGAGAGTCCGGTTTGCTTGACCAGCCGCTTGTTGTGACTACTCCTGTGGGAGAGTGTTTTGTTGCTAGGCACGTGTTACGATCCTGTACCGTCCGTATTGGCGAGAGAGAGTTGCCGGTCGATTTGATCCTTCTTGAGATGTTGGACTTCGACGTTCTTTTGGGCATGGATTGGTTAGCCACGTGCTATGCTTCTGTTGACTGCCGCGAGAAGACAGTTCGATTTTGTTTTCGCGGCGAGTTGGTTGTTGTTGTGTTGGGGGACCGTGGTGCCACCCCTCACAGTGTGATTTCTTCTTTTCGCGCTGGACAGCTTTTGCGGAAGGGATGTTAGGGATTTCTCGCCTATGTTTGCGATACTAGAGCTATAGAGGTTCCGATGGATCAGGTTCCGGTTGTTAGCGAGTTCCCTGATGTGTTCCCTGACGAGCTTCCTGGGCTACCGCCCGAGCGTGATATTTCCTTCTGTATTGATTTGGTTCCTGGCGCGGGCCTATTTCTGTACCGCCTTATCGTATGGCCCCGGCGGAACTTAGAGAATTGAAGGGTCAGTTGCAAAATTTGCTGGATAAGGGACTTATTCGACCCATTGTTTCTCCTTGGGGTGCTCCAGTCCTGTTCGTCAAGAAGAAGGACGGCAGTTTGCGGCTGTGTATCGATTACCGCCAGCTGAACAGGGTGACAATGCGGAACAGGTATCCTTTGCCACGTATCGACGATTTGGTCGACCAGCTTCAGGGGGCAGGATACTTTTCGAGGATCGATTTGCGATCAGGCTACCATCAGCTGCGGGTTCGACAGGAGGGCATTTCCACGACAGCTTTCCGCACGCGCTACGGCCATTATGAGTTTTTGGTGATGTCGTTCGGACTCACCAACGCGCCAGCAGCATTCATGGACTTGATGAACCGCATTTTCCGGCCGTATCTTGATCTGTTCATCATAGTGTTCATTGACGATATCTTGGTGTATTCTCGGAGTAGAGAGGAGCATGAGCAGCACCTGCGGATTACACTGCAAACCTTGAGAGAGCATCAGCTTTTCTCTAAATTCTCCAAGTGTGCTTTCTGGCTAGACAGCGTAGACTTCTTAGGGTACGTGATTACACGAGATGGCATATGTGTAGACCCGAGGAAGATCGAGGCAGTTCGGAGTTGGCCTAGACCCACGTCAGTGACGGAGGTTCGCAGCTTTCTAGGGCTGGCAGGCTATTACAGGCGATTTGTGCAGGACTTCTCTCGCATTGCTACACCTTTGACCGGGTTGACCCTGAAGGGAGTTCGCTTCGATTGGACGGAGGAGTGTGAGCACAGTTTCCAGCAGCTACGGGCTCTATTGACTACGACACCAGTGCTATCATTGCCTTCAGGATCAGGCGGATTTGTGGTCTACTGTGATGCTTCACGAGTGGGGCTGGGGTGCTTTTTGATGCAGCATGACAGGGTGATCGCGTATGCTTCGCGGTAATTAAAGAAACATGAACAGAATTACCCCACTCATGATCTGGAGATGGCTGCGGTGGTCTTTGCACTTAAGATCTGGCGACATTATTTGTATGGAGAGTCGTGCCAGATATTCACTGACTATAAGAGCTTAAAGTATATATTTCAGCAGCGAGACCTGAACCTTAGACAACGCCGATGGATTGAGTTGGTGAAGGATTACGATTGTGAGATCTTGTATCACCCGGGCAGGGCGAATGTAGTGGCGGATGCTTTGAGCAGGAGGGCCGGGGGTAGTCTATCCTGCTTGAGCGCAGTGCAGAGGTAGTCGTCGGCGGATTGGCAGATCTTATGCGACAGCCGGGTACAGTTCGAGTTTACGCCAATCGGAGGACAGATTGCGCATGTTCATGCACGCCCACAGTTGCTTGACCGTATACATGAGGCACAGCACAGTGATGACCGCTGTTCAGAGATCAGGACACAGATGGGACAGGGCAGATTTTCCGAGTTCGTGATCGATGATCAGGGGATACTACGATTTGGAGCTAGACTGTGCGTACCAGATGCTGAGGGATTGCGGCACGAGATTCTTGAGGAGGCACGTCGGTCGGTATATAGTGTTCATCCCGGTTCCACCAAGATGTACCACGATATGAGAGATGTTTACTGGTGGGACGGTATGAAGAGGGACATTGCAGATTTTGTGTCAAGATGCCTGACTTGTCAGCAAGTCAAGGCTGAGCACCAGAGGCCCGCGGGAGAGCTACAGCCGTTACCCATTCCGGAGTGGAAATGGGAACAGATATCTATGGATTTCATTGTGGGTCTACCCAGGACTAGTCGAGGGTATGACTCCATCTGGGTGATCGTGGATCGTTTGACGAAGGCGGCTCACTTCCTACCGGTGAAGACGACTTTCGGATTTGCTCAGTATGCCCAGATTTACATTGATGAGATTGTACGACTGCACGGAGTTCCAACATGTATCGTGTCCGATCGAGGCACCCAGTTTACCAACCGGTTATGGCAGAGGCTTCAGGAGGCTTTGGGCACTCGCTTGAGTTTCAGCACAGCATTCCATCCGCAGACCGACGGACACTCAGAGCGGACTATTCAGACTCTCGAGGACATGCTCAGAGCATGCGTATTAGACTTCGGAGGTAGCTGGGATCATCATTTGCCCTTAGTAGAGTTCTCCTGCAACAACAGCTACCAGGAGACCATTCAGATGGCACCGTTTGAGGCTCTTTATGGGAGGAGATGCAGATCGCCCACCTGTTGGACGGAGCTCAGTGAGAGCAGTATCTTAGGGCCGCAGATTGTGGAGGAGACGACCGTGAAGATCCAGTTGATTCGCGATAGGATGAGAGCAGCCCAGTGTAGGCAGAGATCTTAGGAGGACCGTCATCGGCGCAGACTTGAGTTTTCTGTTGGTAACCATGTTTTCTTGAGGGTCTCCCCAATGAAAGGTGTGATGAGATTTGGGAAGAAGGGGAAGCTTAGTCCCAGATATGTGGGCCCCTTCGAGATCCTCGAGCGTGTTGGTGCGGTTGCGTATCGATTAGCCCTTCCACCCAGTTTTCCAGATGTGCACCCCGTATTTCACGTTTCGATGCTCCGCAAATATCTTCATGATCCTTCACATGCGATTCAGCACCCGACGATCCAGCTTGAGCGCTACCATTCCTATGCAGAGCAGCCGGTGATGATCTTGGATCGACAAGTGAAGAAATTGAGGTCGAAAGAGATACCGTCCGTCAAGATACTTTGGAGTGGCCAAAGCGGCGAGGAGGTCACTTGGGAGACCGAGAGTGAGATGAGGAAGAGGTATCCCCAACTTTTTGAAGGTGCGTATAGTTAGATTTTTTTTAAATTCGGGGACCGAATTTCTTTAAGGAGGGTAGATTGTAACACTTTGATTTTTCCGTTAGAATGTTTTTGTGATAATTAGTATTTGTGAATATTTTTATATTTGTGTTCATAGGATTATTAGTTATTTAGTCGTGTTAGCAAATTGGAAGATTTTCCTTTGTAGTGTATATTTGCACACTTAGCCATTTTTGTGACTTAGGGTTTTGGTAACATATTAACCATTCTTTTGTGCATGGTTCTTTTTAGTTTTCCCCACCATTTTATTCATATCTTAACCCCTTTTCACAAATTCAAATCCTAATAAACAATGAAGCATAGTGGTTTGGTGAAAGGTAGACTTTTTTGACCCCATTTTCTTCAGTTCTCCCTCTCTTCTCCCCACTTCAGAATTTCTGCAACTTCCAGCAGAAAAACCTTGGCCTTCCTCCATCTTTCCTCTCCCTTTTCACTTCTCTTTGATCCCTACACAAAAACCCTACACAATCAACACATTTTCATCACAAAACCTTAGGAAAAGTGAGCTTTTTAAGGTGTTCAAAGGCAAATCTACATACTTGAGGGAAAAGCTGAGACTTTTGGTGTTTTACAAGGTTCTTAGAAGGTATAAACTCATGTCTTAACCTCTTTTTCCATAACTTGTAGTATTCTTTAGCAAAGATCTCTTTTTCTGTGCATTTTTAGTGATATTAAAGGATATTTGTGAAGTATATGTTAGATTGGTGTTCTCATAGTTTAGTTAGCTCCTTTAAGTGTTATTAGAGCTATTTTAACCAGGTTGTACTTCAGGTTTGCACAAAAATACCCTAAAGTTTGATTTTAGTGCAAAAGTGTGGATTTTAGCTAGAAATAAGGCTCTGTAGGATCTGCTGCTACCCGAGATATTTCAGAGTGAAACAAGAGGTTACTGTAGCATGTATGGGGGGTATAGAGTGCACACACAAAACCTGGGAGCCCAATTCCCCACCCAGGCCGCCGAAATAAGCATTCTGGCGCAATTTGCGGCCAGATGGGGGTGTTTTGGGTTGGGGTTTGGGGTGTGGGTGTCTGCTGCTACGTGGGTTATTTTGGTATATACAGTTTTACAATATCTTTTCTGTATCAAAATCTGGAGGTGAATACCTATTTTCCCGTATTTTTAGTCTTCGCGACACGCGTGATACGTGTGTATGGGTTTTGGGTTTCTGCGTATCGCGACGCGTCGGAGTGGCTTTAGGAGCGTAATCACACGTTTTAGCGTATCGCGCACACGCGCGCTTGGTTCACGACACGAGTTACTAGTTCGGCTTTAATGTCGCGTTTATATGACTTCAAGCTTATGTATGTTGTATTGTGTAATTCTAGGTTCGCAGGCGAGTACGGCGGACGCCGCGCAGAAGGGGAAACAAGTTGTTGGCTATACCTAGAGAGAGACTACGGTGAGTAGATTTAACATCTACGGGGATATCGCCCGCATGGCGTTCTACGTCAGGACTGATAGGACCTTATAGCTATTTTCACATACATTGACTGTTCATGGCTACTATTTAGTGCATCCTGCATTCCCTGCTATATGGATATAAACTAGAATTGATAGAACACCGCACCATTACTAATGGTCCATGTTGCACGAGCACGATCCTGCATGTTACACACACACCGTTAGTAATTGCCAAGACACTCACACTGTAGAATTTACATCGGATCATTACAATGTAGCTCATCTATATGTAACATGACTTGATATTCATACTTGATGCATATATCACATCGGATCATTATATTGTAGCCCATCTATATGTGACATGACTTGATGTTCATACTTGATGCATATATCACATCGGATCATTATATTGTAGCTCATCTATCTGTGACTTGACATGATATTTATATTTGATGCACATATCATATCGGATCATTGACTTGCATATTGATTTGGATTGCATGTGATTTCTGGATTTGGGAACCGTGGCTATTTCAAATATGTAATCATTTAAAAACCCAGTTCCCTTGATTTGATATTTCGGTGCGTCCACCATGTGTTTCCTCGGTGCTAGAGTGATATATGTGAACCCGAATCGAGGAGTTGGTTGAGGCCGATTACGGGTACATGGTGGACCCGGTATGGTACCCCGGGACGAGAACGGTTTCGCTGTGTAGTAGACAGTGAGCCTGGCAGAGGGATTCCTACCTACCGATGATTGGTTGGACCTGACAGTTATCCGGAGGATACTGATCAGAGTCGATAGATGGATGTGGGGTGATCCGTACTGCTGGGGCCGAGGGCCGATACCGCAGACGGAGCCCGTGGGCTGACCCGGACTGACGGGGCCCGATGGATGAGGATTTGTGTGTCGATGCTGGACACGAGTATTTATGATATATGGATGCCGATGTTGGGCACTCGGGATTCTCAGAGATTTACAGGATTTGAGGGCCGATGAGGATGCCGGCGCCTGAGCTATTTGGGGGATCTGGGTGCATTGATGGACACCGATTATATATTCCACGTTGACATTCCGTGTAGATGTTATATTGCCCATGCTCAGCATTTATTATTGTACCTCATCCTGTAGTTATATTACCTGATAGAGCAATTGCATGATTATTGCACATACTGCTTATCACATATTGATATCATCTGTTAGCATATGATAGAGTAGCGCAGTACGTGCATACTCGCGATTACCTTTATATGTTATCTCCATTCACGTGTTGGCAACTCATCCCCGTTGTGCCACAGTGTTTGCAGGTTGCCCTTCGGAGTAGTCGCGGCAGGCTGCGTTTTGCATCTTTTGACACAGATACCCCTATAGTTGGTGTACTAGCTCTTTGCTGATAGGTGGGTTTTGTACGGTATCTGTTTATCTTTCAGTTATGTACATTGGTGTATCTAGTATTCTCCATCTACCATGTATGTATTTGACTTAGAGACAGTGTGAGGACGATGATGTATATTATTTGTATTCTGGTGTTGAGCTCGTTGTGAGCCGGCTGTACTTGCAGTTTATTCTCTCTGTGATGTTCCCACTTATGGATCTTGATCTTCGCTACGGCGTCGTATATTGCTATCTTGGTGATTGTTTACCTAGATTTCTTAACATGTTAGTAAGTGCTTTCATTTTAAACTTATAACACTCTATACTTTCACTGGTTTGATTTCTGGGTTTTCGGTTCACTTAGTCGCGTTACGCCTGTAGACGTTACGTGGTTAAGTGCCGGTCACGGGACAAACTTTGGGTCGTGACAGTTGAATCATGTGCAAAGGGTCATGTAGGTATATGCGAAGCATCGACACGTAGAATACGGGGTGAATACTCAATAATCTGGGCGGAAGTGCCAAATTAAAGGCAACGAAACTAACTCGCTTTAAGGATCATAAAAAGATCTACAATCCTGGGATAAGCTTCCCAAAACTCAACACGTCATTTATTGGAAAAATCCGTAGGAATACATGATCTGCCACTGTGAACTCGAATCTGCGACCATCTCGGTCGGCATATAACCTCTGTCCGAATGGGAAATTCTCATCTTGACCTAGAACAACTGGATCATCTCCGAAGTCTCTATACTAGCCGGGGTCCAAAAATCCTACAACGCAGAGTCAGAAAAATAGACTGGTGATCGACACGACCTAACCCCTAAACCTAAAGTTTGCCAATTGGAGTGTCTCCTGATAACAGCTATCGAAGGAGAACCCTAACAATGGCGAGTGACGATCCCCAACTGCCAACAATATTTAATACGTACGCACAAACTTAACAAAGAACAACTGAGCAAACTGAGTCTAACCGAACGTCAAGCATCCGAATAGAGTCACACCCTGACTAAACCTTGGTAGACACCATAACGAAATTCGTGGAGACCTGCTCCCATTCCCACTTCGAAACGGTTAAAGGTTGCAACTCTCCAGCCGGTCTCAGTTGCTCAACCCAAGCACACAACAAGACGGACACCTTGAGACGAAACCCGAGACTTCTCTTTACATCCCTTCCCACCCGTAACTATCTCACAAGTCACGTTAAATGTTGGTGGAACTTGAATGAGTACAGACAGTTGACCGATGTGCCTGCTTTAGGATTTCACGTCTCTACCCAATAATATCAGGTACACAACGCGTCCCTAAACTTAGCACACCCTCGTCACAAATCAAGGACTCCGAATCATTACCCAGCCGAATAGGCTCAAGTATCTCTGACGAACGAGCATCGATGGACAGTGTCTCGTGAAGGAGATTAAAGAAAAGTGGTCGGGCGCAGACATGAGCAAGCCGTCCCCTCAGTAGAGACGAACTTAAGCTGTACTCAATGATCGCACAAGAACTGTAAATCTGCAGAGGGCTATCACAACAATCAAAATCCGCTGCAGGAAGATGTACATTAAGCTCTGGTGGTCCATGAAAATCTGACACGACTCTCGAACAAGTAGTGTCTCCAAATCTCCAACGCAAAATCACCGCAGCCATCTCCAGATCATGAGTGGGATATCCTTCTCGTACTTCCTCCAAATGTAGGGAAGAAAAAGCGATAACTCCAAAGTGTCACCTCAGTACACACTCAAGCCCCACTCACGAAACATCACAATTAAACCACAAAGTCACCCGAACCAAAAAGCAAGGAAAGAACCGATGCAGTTGTTAACCGAATCTTCAACTGCCGAAACTCCGCACACATGCCTCAGTCCAAAGAAAAAAAACCTCCATTCCAGTCTATTCAGTCAACGGTGCAGCACTACACAAGCAATCCTGCAAGAAACGGCGGTAAAAACATGCTAAGCCCAAAAATCTGCGGACCTCCGTCCTGCTCTCAAGTCTGGGCCTAAGCTGTACGGCCACGATCTTCCTCAGAACCATACAAAACCGTCTCCTGTAACTACAAGACCTAGGAGTCAACACAAACAAGCCTGAAGGAACACTCCGAGAATCTAGTAAACCGCTGGGGCTCTCCCAGTATCTGCAAAGAAAATCCTCAAGTGCTACTCCTGTCCCTCGAGACACATTAACTAGACCAGAATGTCATAAATAATACAACAATAACTGGTCGAGGAACGTCCTGAAGAAATCCGGTTCATCACATCTACGAATGCTGCTAGGGCATTGGTGAATCCAATGACACACCAATACACACAAAGCTCGTAGCACGCACAAGGCAGTCTTCAGAATGTCATCACTCCGAACCCGCAACAATGATGGCCAGATCCCAAATAAACTTAGAAAATGTCTCGCACTCTGGAGCTGATCGAAGAAATCGTCAATGTGAGGTAAAGGATACCTATCCGCACCGTAAACGGTTCAATTGACGATCCATCAATACACAACCTCAATATGTCGTCTTTCTCCTTGACGAACAGAAATAGGAGCTTCCTAATGCGAAACACTCAGACGCATGAAACTCCCCCCCAACAAACAACTCTGCAGCAGATCCTTAAGCTCCTTAAGCTTCGCTGGCTCATCTGAAACAACGTCAGAAAACTCTCGCACGAAAGAAAACCGGTCCAACAAAACAACTGTGGCTACGGTATCACGAATGAACGCCAAGAATCCACGACATCTCCTCCAAAATCCGACTAGCGAAAAAGGCTGAATTCAAGCTGTGAGAGGCGGCACAACTATCCACCTGCACAACAAAAACTGACTCGCCGGGGAAAACAAAACCTGATTGTTTCCTCACGGTAGTCCACAACGCCTAGCACGTAGCTAACCAATCTGTGCCCAGGAGAACGCCAAATCCAACATCTCTAGAAGGACCAAAACGACAGACGAATTTATATCTCCTATCCGATTAGCACACGACCGAATTACGTGTCGCGCAACAAAAGAATCACTGACAGAAGTTAACACAACAAACGACTGATCTACCTAACACGACTCTCGTCCCGACCACGGCACAAGTGTGAAAAACAAACAAATACATCAAAAGAACATATGAATTAAGGATACCTGAAAACTCTGCATTGGACGCCCTCGCGTCCCGATGAGTAGAAGTAAACTCTCGGGTCTGTCCTCTACCCACAACAGGACGAACTCCTCCTCTGCTAGATTGACCCCTCTGAGCGAACCCTCGGCGTTCATGACGTCTCAGAATATGACCCTGACGTGGTGCTAAGGAACAATGCCTGACGAAGTGTTGAAGGCTTCCGCATCGGAAACATCCACGCGCTGACTGCTGACCCTCCTGGGGATGAGAGCTGAACGACTGTCCTCGTCCTAAGCCTCTACTCTGGGTTGGTACACCAGTAAAATTCCTCCACTGTTCTGGAACTCTCAAAGTCTCTGGAAGACGTGTCTCGCAAACTGGGGCTGCATCTACTGGTGCTACGTAGGTGACGGAATGCTGCATACTGATTGCAAGGAACAATTGGGTAACAGGGGTGACAACCTCCTGTCGCTGCACTCGAACGGTCTCAACCAATGAGCTCATCGTCTGGCGCAAATCCTGCATCTTTGCCACTAGTCTAGCGATCTAGCCTGTCGGAGGTGGAACAGTCTGCTCTGGTACAACGGGTGTACTACCCGGATCAGTCCTCCTCTCGGATGAGTCAACTCGAATCTCGGTTCTCGCGGCCGCACTCTGCGCCCTCGTAGTCTTTGGCGGCATAATAGCTGAAAAGAAAGTAGGATTTGATGAAGATACGAAAATCGAATCACAAGGATGTATACCATCATGAAGGAATTTCAATCAATAAGTCCTAAGGTCGCTTAGGCGGAGTACCGTGTCGTGAGTATGCCGCGGAACATACACACACTACGCCACTCTGCTTCAGCTACCTACTACATCATAACAGGGTCTGTAAGTCTGCGGCAGCGCCCCGGCTGTCTAACAGACGCCAATATGCGAAACAAAACTTTTACGACTGGCGCTATCGCGTACTATAACCCGGATCTGCCATTAAAGCTAAACTAACAAATTGTAAAGAGGGTAGAATTGTTATACCGAATGATCCGAGTCCTTCGGTCTTCAACCATCATCCCATGCTTTGTTGCGGCGGCTTCGATCTTCTGAAACACCAGTCTCGTCGTCCAGGTGGCACCACGTCGACGGATCTTTAAACGAGCTCCCGCCTCTGAACCGAGGCAACTCGGTCGTCAAGTTTGCCAAAAGAGACGACCAAGATGATGTAGAGATTGAGTAGAACACTTTGTCTCGTTACGTCCAAGGCTATGGAAGAACGGTTAATGAAGTTGCCATTTGGAATCGGGTGAAGGGAAATTGAACAAGGAAATTTCCATACACTAAACTATCATAATCTTTTTCTCTCAAGCAAAATGAAAAAACCCATACCATCCTCACAAGAGGGGCCGGCCACTTATAGAAGAGGGAGGGTGAGTGTAGGAGAGGGGAGGGTGAGTGTAAGCCAAAAGATCAAAGAAAAATATCAAGGATATTTATCATGAAGAAAGAATGAGTGGTATGAACACATTAAATGATTTAATCCACCTCACTTAACACCTCACCTCACAATTAATGCAAAATGATGAGTCACTAATCCTAGTCACTATTTCTATAATCTTCTAGAACCATGACTCACCCAAAAGACAAAAAGATAAATCCGCATTTAACCGAATGTTAAATACGGCTGATAGAAAACTGGAAACTGGCAACTTCCAAAAAGTGATCCTGAAACGAATTTCAGGATAACCCCGTAACAGTATAAACATACCCGCATTTATATTATGACCGAATATAAATGCAACCGAGACAAAGATATTATATCTACACAGTATAATACTGGGATCCGGCTTAAACCAAAGCCTACCAGTATCATCTGCCCGAAAAATAACACGTGCGAAAACGCACGTGCTTTTTTCGAACCCTGCCATAAACCCATACGGCATCTACAACGTTTGGCCCGAACTTGGGAAAGTGTCTGTGGGGGACTCTAATGACTCATCAACACAATGACACTGGGTATAACCATTTACCACGTTAGAGGTACAAGCCGTACGTAACGGTTTGCCTATGTATCGATTGGAAGGGAAGCTGACGAGCGAACTCATCTATAAACCCTACTGAGCCTGACAGTGATAATATCTGTACAGTCCGGAACATTCGTCTATGAGTATCGCATATTAGGCCTAGGGGGTCGGTAAACGTCAGACCCCCAATAGCTGCATAAGTCGTGTCAGAGAGCAGCCCAGAACACCCTGAGATACTACTGGTATACCTACCAGTATATCTCGATTACCCTTGCCAGGGATTTCGTGTAATGGCTCTCCTAAACACAGCGCGATCTCACCCCCAATACCGGGAGAGACGAATCCCCGACGATCCGCTCACTTGCCTCCAATGTGGTTCGGGACTGTACCCAAAATATACCTATTTTCAGGACTCCTTTGACCCGTGGCAGGGTATAAATCAAAGCACAGTGGGAACTCACACGAGACAAATGACGACCTCAGGTCGATGAACTGACCTGTACACATGTCACCAGGGAACTGCTATCTGACGATATGTATAATACCAACTAGCATGTTCCCGGCGAGTCCTGTTCGGTGTACTCATAACCCAATAAGCACCTGTATACATCTTAGGTGATCCAACTGACACCCGTGGCTTGTGAGACCGGCCACCGCCCCTCGTCGGGGTCTCGACTGTATACACTAGTCTACTCTGGTGTATTGATGCCCTGTCTCGAAACTCCTACGACTAGGGACATTTTAAGGTTATGCTTATAGACCCCAGCTCCCACTTATATGATCGCCATCATACTGCTGGTAGTCAAGAAAGAATCCTATGGGCTCTATCAACATCTACATGATGATAAAGACAAATCAGATAGCATACTATCATCTCAAGTAAGACTGTTTATCGGTATAGGT
This sequence comes from Agapanthus africanus, assembly GCA_030015575.1. Taxonomy (NCBI): domain Eukaryota; kingdom Viridiplantae; phylum Streptophyta; class Magnoliopsida; order Asparagales; family Amaryllidaceae; genus Agapanthus; species Agapanthus africanus. The sequence goes on from JASDDO010000026.1 coordinate 297,475,922, forward strand.
CCTCCCTCAATCATTGCAATCACGTACCTGCGATCCAATAATTGACTTAGAGGGCACTATATCCAACAATCTTCCACTTGCACTTAAGGCTAATTATTGCGACGTCGTGTACTCACAGCTCATGTGATACCGAACATCCAACTCCTCTACTAATCAGTTTCACAAAGCTCGTTCGCAAAACTATTGTGTTCGAGAAATAGCCTCAGTGAGTGGATCCGCTTCGGTGTTTCTTTCTGTATCTCTCTATATCTCAACCTCGTGAAGAAAACCATCTCCCGAGTTAAGTAATACCTGTCTTAGAATATATCTGGATATCTAATGGGACCTAGTTCATAAATGAACTCCAAATCCAAACTTCTTAGACTGTATCAATCACTGAAACTATTCAGCGTCCAGCACCATGCCTCCCACAGTATCCCCTTGGACCACCTGTCCATAATATTGTCCCTTATCTGAGGGAAAACTATTACTCTGACAATCGCTCTGTCATCCAGGTCACCTGTGAAGCCTGGAATAATAACCGTCTCCCGAAGGAGGCTGCCATCATCAAAGCCGTAGATCATTCACTTATGTTCTAAAACTGCTTCCGTATGTTTCTTCAGGATTGGATTAATATAAACTTATCGCATCTAGTGCAAAAACGACATCTGCTGTGATACTTGATATCTCATGATTGACTCAATTGCCTAAGCAAGTGATCTTCCAATCATGAACGTCCCTCTCCCATTTAGTCTGTAAGACACCTTCAGAGAGGGTGACTCCATCACCTGCAGGTATACCACCATGCCAGGAGTCATCTATTCTAAAATACTATTAGAATACTGTCAAAGTACCCATATTGGGAAACTACCCAAATCTAGATCTAAAACCATAGATCTAGTTACCAGAATGTCAGATATTATATCCATATCCTTTGTAGAGAAATAACTGTGTGACGACCAAAGTACAACCGATCGTAGTATAGGAATTTTACTTCCTACTCTGTGTATGTCATCCAAATACCAGGACATCACACCCTACTACCTTCTCAACAGATCCATCCCCTATTCTGATGAAATCAAACCCATGACTGTTACATCAAAAATAGATGATCTATCTCTGCTATTCTGCTCAAGTCTATAAATAGACACTAGCTACTTGCCCACTATGCTTTCGCTGCTCCCACTGACTACGACAACCCTCTGGCAGAATAATATGTACGTACACTTCTAAAGCTAGTTTAGAACGACGCTATACTTATCCTCCTGCCGAGTCTCATTGTCTGGAACAACAGTAGTGTCAAGTTTGGGTAAATAAGAACCTCCTTGTCACCGTCCTTGAGGCTACCGGAGTACCTCTCGGGTGTCTAAGGTTATCCACCATATCTGCGGAGTGGCTATTTGAATGTCAAACCTGATTGAATATATAGGTCCTATTAAATTTTCCGTAATCGTTTTCAGTTCTGGAATCACTTCCAGTTCTACCATACTCCCACTTCTGTTTTCTGAAAAAATCTATTTTAGTAAAACCGTGGCGAGTCAAGAACAATATCACTATTGATCTTCCAGATGGTAAAAAATCAACCCTCGTCAAAGCTAGGGTCAACCCACAAACTGCCATTACAGAAACGTGCCTTGAGTTATCCAGTGTCTGGTTTTAAGCATAAGCTGGACAACTCTCTTTACCTTAACATCGTTAAGATATGAAGCATTCTATATCAAATATAGAAACTTTGGCACTTATTTAATTGGAACCAGATTCAAATCCTGCAGCTGTCTCTAGTGCATATCAACTTAATGGAGAGAGGCTAATTAGCATTACTCATCTTAGGAATCCATCCAATTATGAGTAATCTGAAAGAGAAACAAGTTTCTCAAAACCATTACTATCAACTGAATACCAATCACAAGAATCTACATCTTCGATTTCTTAGAAGAATCCCGATACTTGCGATACATGGTTCTCTACTTTATTCTTATACCCATAACTTCTCAAAACTTAGACATTGTATTTCTACGAAATACTTGTCTAAAAACTAGAGAAGTCATAAATAAATAGAATATAGTACGATGACCTACCCCTTTGTCCTGATGGACACTGGACAACATACAATACTCTGTATAAGTCCGCTGAGTTTAATAACTCAAAAACTTGTGCGTCATAGGTTGAAAACTGTCCCCAGGCGATTTCCTAAAATATCACCAATTACAACGAATTCTGATATAATGAGAATGATCACCTAATTCCCAATAACTTGCTCCCACTCAACATCTATAAAACTATACAGATGTGAAATCATACCTGGTAAATACATACCCTGGAGTAAGTATTTTAATTGGGAAATCAGTTTTCTATTAATAATGCACAGTAAATATGAAACATAAATATGTTTCGTAGGGGTATCCTGGTATTCCTAGTAATGCCTCTTCCATAATCTAATGACTTTAACCGTATATTTTCCTGCCATCTTTCCAATTCCCTTTATTTGTCTTTAGTCGTTACCTTCTGTACACCATCATTAGGCTAAATGGTTTTCTTCCTTCCCTACCGTTCAGCACCAGCCTATGGTTTGGAAGAAGACTATCCAGTAAGCATAATAGGTGTACCATCCTAATCCTAGGAGTTCTCGCAACTTGAGAGAAGGTGATGATAAAAGACAACCGAATAATCCTTATTCTTATTTCTCCTGAACCGGAATCCATCCTCGAAAAAATATCCTTTGAGTTCGTATATAACCATACGATGGATTTATCCAATGGAATTGGATGTTCGTAGTGATACGGGTTGTTCTGGAGAAATAAAAGGTGAAGTAGGAATGGCGATGAAGTATGTGGTTTGGTCGTGAATGATAGCAGTCGCAATTTACTTTGCCCTCTTTCAAATTCCTTTATTTGTCTTTACATATTACCTTCTGCACACACTACTTAGGCTAATTGGTTTTCTTCATTCCCTACCTTTCGGCACCTGCCTATGGTTTGGAATAAGACTATCCAATAAGCGTAATAGGTGTGCTCTCCTAAACCAAGGAGCCCTCGCAACCTGAGAGAATGTGATAATAAAAGACGACTGAATAAACCAATTCTATTTCTCCTGAACCTGGATCCATCCTCGAAGAAATCCCTCCGAGTTCGTATATAACCATACGATGGATCTATCCAATGGAAGTGGATGTCCGTAGTAATACGGGGTGTTCTGAGAAATACAAAGGGTAAAAGAAGGAGCGGTAATGACTTATGCAATTATAGACAATCCAAAAGCCAGTATAATAAGAAGGTTCGGTCAACTTTGGTCACTGAGTTATAGTCTAGGGTCGGTCAAAGGTCGCTGCCAAAGAGAGAGAGAAAAGAAACACTCTGCGTGCACTCTAACATAGATCAAAATGGTTATCATTTTATCTAATTAGGAAACCTCCCACTGTAATCTCAAATTCTCCTCCAAACCTGAAAGAAGAATCAGTCGGGATCACCCGAAGAGTAAACCAACTCATCAGTGAGAATCGGGATCCTACTCTCATGGCATGATAACTTGATGGAAGCCACTCAAGTTAACACACTCCAGAAGGTATGCGTAAGTCTGGCAAGTTTCCTGTATGTTTGAAACTCCCGATATAATTTTTATCCCATGCACTTATGACCTTGACGTAGGCCAACAAATCATAAGCCGCATGTCAAGTTCTACCCGTCGTTGTCCTGATTAATTTAGGTCATCGTAAATGCCCTTGACGTAGGCCAACAAGGCTGTACGTCTGTCCTAAACTAATGCATCTATCTGTGCAACAAATGAATACCCAGCAGCTACCAAACACTATGCCTTGACGTAGGCCAACAAACATAGCTTGAATACTACTGACCATCCATAAGAAACGACGGAGGATTACGGCTGGTTTTTGGCGAAAAACCTTTAACGTAAAGAACTTGATCTCGTTGAAGGAACTTGATAGAATTTTATAAAAAATATAGTAGCGAAAACCTTTTGCTAAAGAAGTCATTCCCGGTGAAGGGATCTTGGCTCTTTCCTCGTGGAATGAGGTGCAGGATATTCCAACTGAATACCGCGATGCAAAGCAACTTGTAGTCGAATATATAGAAGCTATTACCCTGATGCAAACTTCTGCCCAAGGGCTCACTCCCGGTGAAGGGATCTCGGCCCTTGCCTCGTCGAATGAGGTGCAGGATATTCTAACTGAATATCACTATGCAAAACAAAAGGAAACGTCTTTGTAATAACTCCCTTTTAAAATTTATTCTAACAACATCAAATATAGGTTTGTTTTATCCTTGCATTAATTAGAATCAATGCAGTCCCATCAATCAATCACACCAGAAAAGAACGAAAATAAAATGTACGTATATGCCATCCGCATTCGCCACTGGATCCCGTCATCACCCGTTAGGTTACTTAACTAACGACAGAGCGGGGGCTGGATTAGCGCGGGTGTAAAACATATACAACATCTAATAGTATATAGACTAATATACAATAATCGCTCCAGGCGTGATAAAATACAACATTACAGAAAAGTAATAAGCATCACGGAACAATACGGATGGGATCCCCGGGTTTCACAGAGCCACTGCTGAAACCTGACGTTCCTCTGGTCGTGTGGATAGCCTGTGCAATGAAACCTAGACCCTTATGGGTGCGGCAAGTTACCCGCCAAAACCTGAAGCGAGGTAGTCCCCACAACATAGTTAATGGAACACCCGGCACTTCATAGAATCCGGTAAATTGAGCACCCCTCCTTGGGTCAACCTGTACCCCCTACGAATGCGGCGAATAGTCTGCCAATTCTAGAGTGAGGTCCCTTTGCCTCTTAAAGCTATGAGATACGGACCCGTTGCCCTCCAGAACCCGGCTATCCGTGCACTCCTTCACGGGATAAACCTAGTACAGAAATGAAAATATGTACAACGGGTACATCGACCTCGACCCGGTCGTGCCCCAAAAGAATATTATACAACAGGCAGTGACGGCAGTCCACAAGTCGGACGCTCGCCCCGCAATATCAAATGTACAAATAAATCCAAACTGCAGTATCATTGCACCCTGCTATCCACCACGACAAATCCGCAACATCACAGCATAACACAGAACATCAACGCGAATGTCACGTTCGCAAACCCGTCTAAAAGAACTATAGCAATTAAATGCGGTTTACCGATCAAATGACATTCCCGGTCGTAGATATAAAGTAAGTACTGAAAAATAACACGTTTAAAATTTCGATCGACAAAATTTCCCGAAGTGGGCCCCTCAAGCATCTGCTGTACAGTAACAAATACTGGACCCAAAATAACAATACCAGAAACCACAATCCCCTGCATAGAAGCCACTGTACAATTTTGGTGCACTGCTCCCACTAAACCGCCGTGGATGCGCGGTCAAACCCTAGGTTTGACCGCGGATCCGCGGTGGTTAAGTGAGATCACGTGACCAAATTTGTACGGATGGCTTAGAAAAGCCTGCTTGTTTTTCTGAAGTGCTCAAAATGAATTTTAGAACAGATTTAAAATCGATAAAAACTTTATGTACAGAAAATTGTGATTTCGGAAATTCCGTTCGACCGATCTTTTAAACGCGTTAGCACAAATTAGTATAGCTTAATGGTGAGGCTTTGATACTACTGTAAGTCTGTGGCAGCGCCCCGGCCGTCTAACAGACGCCAATATGCGGAACAAAACTTTTACGACTGGCGCTATCGCGTACTATAACCCGGATCTGCCATTAAAGCTAAACTAACAAATTGTAAAGAGGGTAGAATTGTTATACCGAATGATCCGAGTCCTTCGGTCTTCAACCATCATCCCACACTTTGTTGCAGCGGCTTCGATCTTCTGAAACACCAGTCTCGTTGTCCAGGTGGCACCACGTCGACGGATCTTTAAACGGGCTCCCGCCTCTGAACCAAGGCAACTCGGTCGTCAAGTTTGCCAAAATAGACGACCAAGATGATGTAGAGATTGAGTAGAACACTTTGTCTCGTTACGTCCAAGGCTATGGACGAACGGTTAATGAAGTTGCCATTTGGAATCGGGTGAATGGAAATTGAACTAGGAAATTTCCATACACTAAACTATCATAATATTTTTCTCTCAAGCAAAATGAAAAAACCCATACCATCCTCACAAGAAGGGCCGGCCACTTATAGAAGAGTGAGGGTGAGTGTAGGAGAGAGGAGGGTGAGTGTAAGCCAAAAGATCAAAGAAAAATATCAAGGATATTTATCATGAAGAAAGAATGAGTGGTATGAACACATTAAATGATTTAATCCACCTCACTCAACACCTCACCTCATAATTAATGCAAAATGCTGAGTCACTAATCCTATTCACTATTTCTAGAATCTTCTAGAACCATGACTCACCCAAAAGACGAAAGGATAAATCCGCATTTAACCGAATGTTAAATACGGCTGATAGAAAACTGGAAACTGGCAACTTCCAAAAAGTGATCCTGAAACGAATTTCAGGATAACCCCGTAACAGTATAAACATACCCGCATTTATATTACGACCGAATATAAATGCAACTGAGAAAAAGATATTATATCTACACAGTAAAATACTGGGATCCGGCTTAAACCAAAGCCTACCAGTATCATCTGCCCGAAAAATAACACGTGCGAAAACGCACGTGCTTTTTTCGAACCCTGCCATAAACCCATACGGCATCTACAACGTTTGGCCCGAACTTGGGAAAGTGTCTGTGGGGGACTCTAATGACTCATCAACACACTGGCACTGGGTATAACCATTTAGCACGTCAGAGGTACAAGCTGTACGTAACGGTTTGCCTATGTATCGATTGGAAGGGAAGCTGACGAGCGAACTCATCTATAAATCCTACTGAGCCTGACAGTGACAATATCCGTACAGTCCGGAACATTCGTCTATGAGTATCGCATATTAGGCCTAGGGGTCGGTAAACGTCAGACCCCCAATAGCTGCTTAAGTCGTGTCAGAGAGCAGCCCAGAACACCCTGAGATACTACTGGTATACCTACCAGTATATCTCGATTACCCTGGCCAGGGATTTCCTGTAATGGCTCTCCTAAACACAGCGCGATCTCACCCACAATACCGGGAGAGACGAATCCCCAGCGATCCGCTCACTTGTCTCCAATGTGGCTCGGGACTGTACCCAAAATATACCGGTTTTCACGACTCCTTTGACCTGTGGTAGGGTATAAATCAAAGCACGGTGGGAACTCACACGAGACAAATAACGACCTCAGGTCGATGAACTAACCTGTACACATCTCACCAGGGAACTGCTATCTGACAATATGTATAATACCAACTAGCATGTTCCCGGCGAGTCCTGTCCGGTGTACTCATAACCCAATGGGCACCTGTATACATCTTAGGTGATCCAACTGACACCAGTGGCTTGTGAGACCGGCCACCGCCCCTCATTGGGGTCTCGACTGTATACACTAGTCTACTCTGGAGTATCGATGCCCTGTCTCGAAACTCCTACGACTAGGGACATTTTAAGGATATGCTTATAGACCCCAGCTCCCACTTATACGATCGCCATCATACTGCTGGTAGTCAAGCAAGAATCTTATGGGCTCTATCAACATCTACATGATGATAAAGACAAACCAGATAGCATACTATCATCTCAAGTAAGACTGTTTATCGGTATAGGTCCTCCTTCCATCATTGCAATCATGTACCTGCGATCCGATAATTGACTTAGAGGGCACTATATCGAACAGGGTCATCCTGCACTCCGAAAGTAAAACCTATGCTCTGATACCAACTTTGTCACGACCCGATGTTTGGCCCGTGACCGGCACTTAACCACGTAACGTCTACAGGCGTAATGTGACTAAGTAAGCCGAAACCCAGAAACCAAAACCATTAAAGTATTGAGTGTTAAAACATTTAATAGAAACATTTGTTAAAACATTTAGAAAACCTTAAGTAATTTAGTAGAATTCTTTAAAGTTCAAGTTATTACCATAAAAATTTTGGCAGCATTTCCCTTGTAAAAACTAACCCCGTAATCGGGTACAAGACAATATATGAATAAAATGATATACAATAAAAATAAAGCATCCCAAACGGAAGCAATCAGGCCCAACGGCGGAACAATCACCACAATAAAAATATACGACGTCGTAGCGAAGAAATGAGAAATATAAGTGAAAATGAGTATCATGAACGATAAAGCTGCATAAATAATGTCTGCTCACAACGAGCTCGACACCAGAGTACAAAATAATATGCATCGTCCTCACAACTGGTCTCTAAGTCAATACATGACGGTAGATGGAGAGTACTAGATACAACAGTGTATACAACTGGAAAATAAACAGATACCGCAAAAAACCCACCTATCAGCAAAAAGGCAAGCACGCCAACTGCAGTGGTTTCTGTGTCAAAAGATGCAACAAAACAGCCTGCCGCGACTAAGCTGAGGGGCAACCTACAAACACTATGGCACAACGGGGGTGAGTTTCCAACTCGTGAATAGTAAATAACATATAAAGGTAATCGCGAGTATGCACGTGCTGCGATACTCTAACCTATGCCAACAGATAACATCTATATGATGAGCTATATGAGCAATAATCATGCAATAAGTGCGATCTAATAACATCTCTATATGATAAGCAGGGTATGCAATAATCGTGCATAGCAAATGCAATCTAATAACATCTATTTATGATAAGCAGGGTATGCAATAATTATGCATAGCAAATGAAATCTAATAACATCTATATAGGGTGAGCAGGGTATGCAATAATCATGCATTACAAATGAAATCTAATAACATCTATATAGGGTGAGCAGGGTATGCAATAATCGTGCATAACATGTGTACTCTATCAGGTACTACAGATACAGGATGAGATGTATAATATTGAATGCTGAGCATTGGAATAAATAACATCTACACGGAAGGTCAACGTGGAAAAATAACCGGTGTCTATCAATGCACCCAAATCCCAGTAAAACTCAGGCGCCGTCACTCTGATCGGCCCTCAAATCCTGTACAGCTCATGGAATCGTGAATGCCTAGCATCGACACTCAAAAATATCACAAATCATCGTGTCAAGCATCGACAAGCAAATCCTCAAGTATCGGGCTCCGTCTGCGGAATCGGCCCTCGGTCCCGGCAGTACGTGTCGTCCCATACCCATCTCTCAACTCTGGTTAGTATCCTCCGGATAACCGCCAGATCTAACCAATCACCGGTAGGTAGTAGTCCCTCTTCCAGGCTCACCGTCTACTGCACAACGATCCGTTCTCGCCCCGGGGTACCATATCGGGTCCACCATGTACCCGCAATCGGCCTCGTCCAGCTCCTCGATTCGGGTTCACATGTCACACGTCTCAGAACCGAGAAAACGCATGGTGGACGCACTGAAATATCATATCAAGGGAAACCGGGTTTTTAAAACAGTGCGTATTTTCTTAAAATAATACCCCGGTTCCCAAATCCAGAAATCACATAAATCCAAACTCGATGCATAAATTCATGCAATGTGTCGTATGACACTGAGAGTAAAAGAAAAGGAAAACCGCTCCTTTAAAAAGGATCCAGTTTTGAAAATGTCTCGTGAGGTCCCTTAGTTTTAAAATCATGTCAATATCACCCATGTATGTAACATTTGTATGGATATAGGTATGGATAAGCAAATGGATATATACGCAATGTGAGTGTAACAATATACATGTGCACTAATATGGATATACAGTGTACATGTGCGCAAGTAGTGATATATCAATGAAGGTATGCACTAATGTGAATATACAGTATACATGTGCGCAAGTAGTGATATATCAATGAAGGTATGCACTAATGTGAATATACAGTGTACATGTACGCAAGTAGTGATATATCAATGAAGCTATGCACTAATGTGAATATAAAGTGTACATGTGCGCAAGTAGTGATATATCAATGAATGTAACAATATATGTGTATATGCGACAAGTCATGGCAATCATCAATGATGCGGAAATCAAGAAGACATATAATTCGTAGCAATCCTATAGTGCAAGTGTTATGGCAATCACTAACGGTGTGAGTGTAACATACAAATAGTGTTCGTGCAGCTTGAACCGTTAGCGACAGTGCAGTGTTCTATATCTACCATTTCTATATGCAATATGGGAGGTATGCTACAATAATACACATAAACAGTTATGACTAAATATCCTATCACGCCCTGATGCTTAACGCCATATGGGCGATTTCCCCGTAGATGTTAAATCTACTCACCTGGTTGCGTGCTACACTTAGCCGACCACCTGCTTCCCATTCTTTGCGACGTCCGACGTACCAGCCTGCGAACCTAGAATTCACACAAGGAAAATCCACATAAGCAAAATATCTCGCAAAACGCGATATCGAAATCAAACGAGAAACCCTCGTCGCGAACTAAATGCGCGTGTGTACGATACGCTGAAACGTGTGTATACGCGTCTAAAACTACCCCGACACGCCGCGACACGCTGGATCACAGAACCCACTCATGTATCGCACGTATCGCGCAAACAAAACATACTAGAAAAATGATATATCGTCCCAGATTCTTACTCAGGTGAAAACTTACAAAATTGCATATACCACAGACCCTAAAAACATAGCAGACTCCTACCCACACAAACCCAACCCCAAGACTCCCTCATCTGGCCGCAAATTACGGCCAGAAAGAATAAACCAGCGGCCAACACTTGGGTATGGGGTCTCGTCCTCTAGTGGTGTGATCAGGGTCTATCAAGTATACTCCAGTTAACTCAGATTTTATCTAAAATACCCGGGTCTATACCAGATCACAGAAAGTTAAAAAATTCACTTTAAAATGCTAAATTTGCACAAAAAGAAACCCTATGGTATTTTAGTGAATCCTGGGGTTTAACTAGGTTTAAATGGCCCTCACAACACTTAACTAAGTTAGTCTAACCATCACTAGCATCACTTAACCAAAAGTCCACACTAGTCACTATTTCAAGCACAAAAACTCACCTTTAGCACTAAACGAAACTACTAAACACATAAGTTTAGCAAACAAAAGAATGAGTTCAGAGATTATACCCCCTAGGAATCCTACGTGCAAGGAGAAGGAGAAGAAGAGGAGTAAAAGAGCTGTTGTTGTTGCTGCTGCCTGCTATGCTGTTGCTGTCTGGAGCTGCTGCTGCTGTGCTGACCATGCTAGTCAACCCCTCTCTCTCTCTCTCTCTTCATTAAATGAGAGCATGGGCAAGGCCATGATGCCCATTCTCTCTCTCTCCCTCTCACCAAATCAACTAAATTTAAATCATTTCCATTTAAAAGAAAAAAACAATTAACCCCCAAACACTTAATAAGAATTTCAAATGGCTTAACAAAATGATTAGTTCATCATGGTTGCTAATCATGGTCTAACCCTATTTTAACCCTAGTTTACATGCACAAGTGTGTGCAAGCCTAGGAAAATTCTAATAAAATATTCATTAAATTTGATAAAATATTTGAAAATCAATTTGGTAAACCTTTTATTAAAATCCATATATTAAAATATAATTAGCCACTAAACACATCCTAAGGTGTTACATATGCATTAGTCAAATACTATCATACGTATATAGTACGCATCCTTGGAAAAATCTTAAAACTGAATAAAACACATGCAAAATCTTTTCTGAATTGTCGTGTGATGCGTAACTCACGGCACAAGGGCGGACACTCATTTGTAAAGTAGTAAATATACTTATATATGTTTTTGCTCAAATTATACGTTCCGCCATTTTGAAATATCCCAAAAGGTTTTCCTTTATGAACGTTCGTGCCGCTCGCGGACACGCAGGAAATAGCGAGACTATAGCTCATTTTTGAAAACCTCTTGTTAACTTTTTGGTGCAAGCAAAATACTCAGGTACCGTCCTCAGATTAGTCATGTTTGGCTACTACACAATATAGTTCCCAACATGAAAACAACATGCTCAAAAGCAAAATCAGCCTCAAAAGGCGTATCCAACAACCACGTTCGTCTGGTGCTCACGGAAATCAAATTCAAACACAAGTGCCACAATAAGCACAAAGCAAATCTAAGTGCAACGGGTGTGCATGAAAGTATCTGTCCAGTGCAACGGGTGTGCACGACAACAATATCTGGTGCATCTATTATGCATGAAAATCTCAATCGAGTGCATCCGGTGTGCACAAAATCATATCTCAAATCATGCACCCAACATGCGCGAAAATCCAAATCAAGTGCATCCGTCATGCATGAATGAAATCTAAATCAAGTGCATTCAACATGCACGAATAAAATCTAACTCAAGTGCATTCAATGTGCACATAACCTAATACCAAGCGCCTAATATGCGCAAAATCCAAATCAAAAGCGTCAGGTCCGTAAAAAGCATCTAGTGCAATAGCATGTACGAAAACAACCGTCAAGTGCAAACGCACATAAAAATACAAATCTGGTAGCACAAATGCTCAAAGACATATATCGGTGCAACCAATGTACGAAGTATAAATCTAGTGCAACCATGCACAAAAATACAAGTCTGGTGTAACAAATGCACAAAAATACAAATCTGGTGCATCAAATGCACGAAATACAAATACGGTGCAACCAATGAACGGCGTCTAAATCTAGTGCAACAAATGCACGAAATACAAACAATAACTCCAATGCGTAAAAAGCAACACCGAGTGTACCAGGATGTATAAAGTCATAAACATGTGCAACTGCATGCACAAAACACATATCAATGCACTGCAAGAATATATAATCTATACCGAGTACAAAATCAAATCGAGTGCGTACCACATGCACAAAATCAAGGCAACTATATGAAATCCACCAAGTCATAAACATGTGCAGCCAAGGCACAAAATCAATATCAAGTGCAATAGATATGCACAAATCATAAACTAACACAACGGTGTATAAAAACATATATCAAGTGCAATAACTATGCACGAAAATGTAAATATCCAGTAGGTGCAGCAATGGTGCATGAAATCAATATCATAAAACTCATCATCAAAACTCAAATCCAAGCGATATAAGCGTGATACTCGGATCACAAATGCAAATCGCAACAAATGATATCGAGGTACACCTCCTACAATATCGAAAAATGTCGGTGCGCCCAAAACCGGTAGAGCAAGAACATCTACTTGCCTCCTACTGACAGTCTGGCATCCTCTGTCTCTGGGTCTTCATTTCTCTGTGGATTACCAATCTCGCAATCCATCGGCTCATCGGTCCTGTCCGGTGTGCTAACGGAAACGATTCCACTCTGGCACTTCTCTGGTCATCTCTTGGTCAATTAGTATGACCACTCATAAAGCAGCACGTTACTGGCGTCGGCCTCTGGTCCTCTGAATACACGTCACACATCTGATCCTAAGTGCAAATCTTATCACAGCAGTGTCCTGGAAGGAACCTGCTCAGGGTCTGTAGGGTTACGTAACACCACCACGAAGTTTAGGAAAGCATTACACATGCCATATTATAAAAATTTGGTATGCTATGAAACCCTAACCAAGATCTTAACTAGAGAATTAGGGTTAACTTTGCATGTAAACAACTTTACATCTAAGAGATAGAGATTACAATCTTTGTAGTCCATTCCTTCGCTTCAAAAGCTCCAACTAGTAGTCCCTTCGCTGTGATCCATGAACTCCCGGACTCTAAAGAGGCTCCGCAGGATGTAGGATGCATCTTGCTTGAAGTCTTCGAAATCCAAGACGATCTACTTTGAAGAAACACGAACTCAAGCTATGACTTCACTAATATGAAATTAGTGAAGCCAACACTCTAATCTATATTGCTAATATAGAAGAGGATGATGAAGTAGGAATTTTGCTCACTTTATTATTTATTTTCTCACTATTTCCTTCTCTTTTCTCAAAAACTAGAGAGCAAAAATGAGATGAGGAAAAAGATGAATAATAATTGAGATGAGGTTAGAAATGCAACCTTAGGTTAGTGTATGTCATCAACTAACTCATGTAGAGAGTTAACCATGGCTATGTGTTATGGTTGAGTTTAGAAATATCTTTAGCAAAACAAAAATAGAAGACTTTGTCAATGTTTTTCCGCAAGCTTCGTGAAGCTTCACCATGACTCATTTCATCAATTTTTAATTACTTAAGAATTTAAACTAAAACATTACATGTAGCATGGTATAATTCTCATACATGTTGCATGTATAACCTAGCATGTCACAATATTATATATCACATATATAATATTTATGCAACAAAAGAAAATAATACAATAAACATATATCACATATATGTTAAATGCATTACAAGTGAGAATAATAAATACTTAAGTGACCATATAATATATATATATATACATACATATATATATATATATATCATTTTATCGAATCAACACTTGATCCAATAACCCGGCTATATCACATATAACCTGCCGATATCATATATCGTGAGAATAGAAAACGGTATAACATATCGTATTAATCTCGGTCCCCGCACATATCACATATGTGCTCCTACTCCATTTCGCCTGAGCCAGGAAACCTCTGTGTAGGACTCTAATGACTTGTCAATACGCCGGCAGTAGGTGATGATCATATCAAACACGTACAAGCTGGAAGCGGTCAGCTAAACGTAATAACCACCCGGGTATTGAGCGACCAGAAGATCAACAAGCAAGCCTATACATACTCCTGCGAATCAAATTAGTAACACTACCGTACAGTCCGGTCTCTTCGTCTAGTATGTCGCATATCAAGTTTAGGGGTGGTAAACATCAGACCCCAGTAACCGATAAGTCATGTCGATACGAGGCTCATAACGGGTCGAGAAACTACTGATAACTCTTACCAGTAAATCTCCATATCAGCCCTGGCCAAGGATGTAACATTTCGGAAAAATAAAATATTATTTTTTAGAATTTTATAACTAAATAATAAATATATTGAATATTTTAATATGGCGGTATAAGTAAATACCGATAAATTGGGGAAAAAATTGGAAAATTATAGAAATTACTAAAAAGAGGGTGATTTATGTGATTTATGCAAATTAAGAAATTTTACAGTTTATTATACACTATTTTAATGCTAATCACGATTAAATATCGATAATCACGCATTAAACGTGTTTTGTGCACATGACATGCACATGACATGCACATGTCATTTTTCACACTTGTTACATTTTCTTATCATGGCTTTTCTTCATTTCTTTTGCATGGTTGTTGTTTTAATATGAAGAGAAAAGATAGAAAAAGAAAAAGAAAAGAAATGGAAAAGAATAAAGAAATGAGGGATGGGCATGAGAGAGGGGGGGTGAGGGGTCAAACTTGACCATGGCTATTCTCCTCCTTCAGTCTTCTCTTTATCTTTCTCCATCCTCTCAAGCCTATGGCAGCCCCCTCTCCTCCACCACCTTCACCATCTCAGTTCATCATCAAAATCAACTAAAAACCTCAACCCCACTTCATTAAAAATGTGCACAAGCCCACAAGCTATACTTTGGACATAGAAAAATCAGATTTTGGATACTTAGGGCAACTCAAGAAAATTCTTGAGTTGCCAAATGAGATAATCCCTTCACCATTTGTATTGTATTTCATCTACTTTAGTGTCCATGCATGTTTAGAAGCGATTTAGTTCGGTTTAGTGAACTTTGATAATTCTAAGTTTAGGGTTAGGGTTTGAATTGAATTGTGATAGTGTAATTGAGCCAGTAGTGACCTTAAACCTCCTTAGTGATAGTATTTTGGACACAAAACCAGAGACAAAACCCAATTCACGAACTTTGAAATTCTGTCGATATCGTATTTTGTGGATATTGTGAAGGGAAATTGAAATCTGCTAACACCCGGGGACTCTAAAAATTATTTAGCATTCACAGTGATACATGCAGGCACCCAGGAGGCTAACCCCAAAACCTGAGCCACCCCCTCCATGTTCTGGCTACTCTTTTAATCAATCTGGCCGCAAATTGCGGCCAGGGTGGGATCATTTGGGTTTGTATTTGTTCTTATAAGTCCATGTCACGTACCCCACGAACTTGCGGAGAGGAGGAATATATGAAAAATGATTATCAAAGCTTCGTAACACGGACTTGAGCGCATGAATCGTGTCTAAACCGTTACTAGAAAACTACGAAAGGTTTAACTACTCGGATTCGAAGTTATACCTCATGTTACTTGTCCTTCGGGTCTTCATCACTGTCCTCCACTCCTTGTAGGCTCTTTAGAACGTCGGCACCTCAACGGCCTCCTCGAGTCAAAGACGATCCACCCGAGAGCTCCTACTCCAAGCTTAACCTCTAGCTTGAGGTAACTAGGTTACTCAAAGTGCTAATCTAAGCAACCTAGGTGATATAGAGTTGGATTATGGATGTATTAGTCTAGCTAACCCTTAATCTCAACACATGAGAGGTTAGGGTTAGGGTTTGAAGAGGGAGAGCTTGAGGAGAGAGAAGGTGAGAATGAGAATCCTTTTGGATGAATGAAATCATTTGTGTATATATGAAACATATCATATAATTAAATGAATAACAAATAATGATATATCATCATGTTTCATTAATACACTAAGTGATTCAACACATGAGTCATATAAATCATAAATGATTCATTAACTCCATGTATGAATCACACCATGACTCATTTATCCAATTAATGCAAATGCCACCTTAACCCCCAAGCCACCATGCTTCTAGAAGCTTCCCGACAAATTACGAGAACGCCCCTCCTATCCGTGAAAACACGGAAAAACTTTAGACTGTATAAATCCAATAATCCGATACTAGAATCTGGCTTAAACCAAAGCCGACTAGTAAAAACTGTCCGAACGTCGTACGTGCGTAAACACACGTATGCGTCCGAACCCTTGTCATAAAACCATACGAACTCTATACCGTTTCGCCCGAAGCAGGGAAACTCTCTGTGTGGGACTCTAAAGACTCGACACTACGCTGGCAGTGGGTTTAACCATAGACCGCAAGCGGTACTAGCTGTACGTAACGGTCCCCAGGTAGATATCGATAAGAAGGCCGATGAGCAAACCCATTCGAACTCCTACTGAGCCTGCTGTGACAATCTCCATACAGTCCGGTCTGTTCTTCTAAGACTATCGCATATCGGGCCTAGGGGGCGGCAAGCGTCAGTCCCCTAAAAGCGGTATAAGTCATGTCGGAGCGTAGTCCATTACACCTTGAGAAACTACTGGAAAACCTACCAGTAAATCTCGCTTGCCCTGGCCAGGGACTTTGCGTAATGGCTCTCTGACACAGCGCGATATCAACTCCCAATACCGGGAGAGACGAATCCTGTCTAACCGCCACTGCCTCCAAGTGCTCGGGACTGCACCCAACTGCTACCTGTTTGCACGACTCCTTTGAGCCATGGTAGGGTAGCAATCTAAGAACAGTGGGACACACTCGAGGTGAAGTAGCAGTGTCAAGTCTGCGGACTATGCTGTACTCATGTCACCTGGGAACTGTTAACTGACGATGGGTATAATCCCAACCAACAGTTCAGTTCCCCGCGAGTCCTGTCCGGTGTACCCGTAACCTAACGAGCACCTGTATACTATCTCCAGTACAACGTACTGATGGTTGTGGGACAGACCATCTCCCCAACTGGGATGAGAAGCGTACACACTAGTCTACTCCGGAGTATCGATGCCCTGTCTCGATAATCCTACGACTTGGGACCTGTATAGAATGTTGCTTATAGACTACCCAGCCCCCACTAGTGTGACTGCCATCACAACGCTGGTAATCAAGCAATGATCCTAAGGGCGCTACTAATATGTATAAGCGATATGTTACAAGAAACATATGCACATATTAAAGTAGACACAAATCAAGTAGCATACTACCATTTTTAGCAAGACTGTCAATACAACTGTGAATATCCCATGCTTCCATTAAGTAATATACAAACTAGTATGATACAGTAATGGCCTTCTAGGGCATAAACACTAACAATCTCCTACTTGCACTAGGGCCATGTACTGGCATATCGCAGACCTATCATCTCGAATAGCCTCTCGAACTGCGTCTGAGGAATGGCCATTGTGAATAGATCAGCAGTGTTATTTTCTGTATCTACTCTCTTTACCTCGATCTCCCGGCGATCTACGATCTCCCTGATCAGGTGATACCGCCTTAAGATGTGTCTGGACTTCTGATGGGACCTGGGTTCCTTCGCTAAAGCTATAGCGCCGTTGTTGTCACAATACAGAGGTATTGGACCAACACTGGTAGGAACCACCTGAAGTTCTGTGAGGAACTTCTTCATCCAGACAGCTTCTTTTGCGGCATCACAAGTAGCTATGTACTCCGCTTCCATCGTTGAGTCAGCAACGGTCTCCTGCTTGGAACTCTTCCAACAGACCGCCCCTCCATTGAGGGTAAAGACATAACCCGACATGGACTTGGAGTCATCCTTGTCACTTTGGAAGCTGGAGTCAGCAAAGGCCTTGATCTAGAGGTCTTTTCCGCCATACACCAAGAACATCTCCTTAGTCCTCCTCAGGTACTTGAGAATGTTCTTTACTGCTATCCAGTGCTTCTCCCCTGGGTTTGCCTGATACCGGCTTACAACGCTCAATGCGTATGCTACATCTGGTCTGGTACATAACATCGCATACATTATAGAGCCTACCGCGGAAGCGTAGGGTATAATCAACATGCGATCCTTTTCCAAATCAGTCTTGGGAGACATCTCTTTGGAGAGGGTGATTCTGTGACAAGCCGGTAGGTTACCGGGCTTAGAATCATCCATACTGAATCTTTTCAATATGGTGTCTATGTACCTGGACTGCGAAAGTCCCAACATCCTCTTTGATCTTTCACGATAGATCTGGATCCCCAGAATGTAGGTGGCATCACCCATGTCTTTCATGGAGAACTTCTGTGACAAAAATCTTTTGACTGACTGTAACATAGGAATATCATTTCCTATTAGGAGAATGTCATCCACGTAGAAGATGAGGAATACAACAACTCTCCCTACAATCTTACTGTATATGCATGGTTCATCTAGATTTTTGATAAAGTCGAACTCTTTGACAGTATCATCAAAACAGATGTTCCAACTCCGCGATGCCTGCTTTAGTCCATAAATAGACTTAAGCAGCTTGCATACTTTACCGCTGCTCCCACTCTGAATGAATCCCTCTGGCTGATCCATATAGACGCACTCTTCCAAATTACCATTTAGAAAGGCCGTCTTTACGTCCATCTGCCAGATCTCATAATCGTGGAAGGCAGCAATAGCAAGAAGGATTCGAATGGATTTGAGCATAGCCACAGGAGAAAAGGTTTCGTCATAGTCCAAACCAGGTCTTTGACGGAAACCCTTTGCAACAAGTCTAGCCTTATAGGTTTCAACCTGTCCATCTACACCAATCTTCTTTCTGAAGATCCATTTGCATCCTACGGGTTTTACCCCATCTGGAGCAATGTCCAAAGTCCATACTTTGTTAGTGTACATGGACTCCATTTCTGTCCGTATTGCATCCAGCCATTTTACCGAGTCGCCGCTCTGAATGGCTTGCTGGAAGCTAGTAGGGTCATCATTATCAATGATGTAATCTTCTCGATCCCCGTCTATGAGAAAACCGTAGTATCTCTCGGGCGGATGAGACTGTCTACTACTTCTCCGTATGGGCGCTGGTACGTCCCTTTCTTCTGAAACTTCTTGTTCTACCAAACTTCCAGTAACAGCTTGTGGTTCTGGAATTTCTTCCAGTTCTACTGCGCTCCCACTCTTCTGATTTTCTAAAAATTCAGTTTCTAAGAAGCGGGCATGACGAGAAACAAAAACCTTTTGTTCCTCTGCGTAATAGAAGCAATATCCCATGGAGTTCTTTGGATATCCCACAAACTTACACTCTACTGAGCATGCCTCGAGCTTGTCCGGATGCTGCTTTTTTACAAAAGATGGACATCCCCATGTCTTCAGGTACTGAAGATAGGGTTTCTTCCGACTCCATATCTGATATGGTGTGGTAGGCACAGTTTTGGTTGGAACCTTGTTCAAAAGAAATGCAGCTGATTCTAGTGCATATCCCCAGAAAGATCGCGGTAACTCAGCCTTACTCATCATGGAACGAACCATATCCAATAGGGTTCGATTCCTCCCTTCCGATACACCATTGTGTTGTTGTGTGTATGGAGGAGTAAGCTGAGAGAGAATTCCATTCTCTTTTAAGTAACCCAGGAACTCGGCACTTTAGTATTCACCACCTCGATCAGATCTCAGTGTCTTGATACTTTTGCCTGTTTGGTTTTCCACTTCATTCATGTATTCCTGGAATTTCTCAAAAGCCTCGGATTTATGCTTCATCAAGAAGATATGTCTATACCTAGAGAAATCGTCCGTAAAAGTAATGAAGTAGGAATAACCACCTCGCGCATGTGTAGACATTGGACCGCACACGTCACTGTATACGAGTCCTAAAAGCTCGCTCGCTCTTACTCCGTGTCCACTAAACGGAGTCTTTATCATCTTTCCCATGAGACAAGATTCACAAGTGGCATAAGATTGATATTCGAACGGATTCAAATATCCTTCTCTATGTAACTTCGTTAATCGTGTTTCATTGATGTGACCTAGTCTACAATGCCATAAGAAAGGCTGATTTATTTCTGGAGACTTTCTTTTAAGTGTGTTCTGGACATTGAAAACCTGAGCTTGACTCAATACGTATATACCATCATCTAATGTATCGGACCCAATCAGAACTTGATTTAGGTGGATGTGAACTACATCGCTTACGAATGTAAAATCATATCCCTCTTTCGAAAGTAAGGACACTGATATGATATTACAAGTCAAACTAGGTACATACAAACAGTTACGTAGAATCAATATCTGCCCACTTGTCAAACCTAGGCGATATTCTCCTACGGATTCAGCGTCCACGCTCATTCCGTTTGCAACTTTGAGAGAAAAATCACCTACCCTTATAACTCTACGGTTTCTCAAAGCATGTAATGAATTATAGATATGAGATCCTGCTCCGGTATCTAGTACCCAGGAAGTAGAGTTAATTGACAAAGAGTTCTCAATTACAAACACACTTGAGGCTGAAGCCACAACATGCTTCGTATCCTGGCTACTGGCTTCCAAAGCCCTGCAATCCTTCTGCCAATGCCCGTTCCCATAACAATAGGAACAACCCTCCTTAGCTACACCAAGTCCTGAAACTTTTGCTCTTCCCTTTCCTCTTACTTTATTGACACCGTATATCGACTTTGTAGAGGTCTTCTTCTTTTCACCCTTTGCTTTCGCTCTGGATGTAGAAGAAAAAGGTCCCCCATTAAGCAGAGCTTGTGTCTCCCTGGTTTCTTTCAGGGTGTCAGTAGAGGGTAGGGACTGTGGAAATAAGTCAGCGTATGACCTGTTTCCCAACGTGGTCTCCAGGTCCTTGAGCTCATCAATATAGCTAGTCATTGTAACAGATGACCCGACAGCCAACCTCGCTTAAATAAATTCTGGTCTCATATCTTGTGATATGAGATTGCTCTCCATATAAATCTTTGTTATGGAGAAAGATGGAAACTAAGTCCATCTTCTCGTGCTGCTTCTGGTATACACCATCAACTGAAGCCAACACGAGGCACTTAGCTTTCGCTTTATCCTTTTACCTTGTCTGACGGATATCCATATCCACGACGGTGGAAACTGGACCTGGGACGGTGGGATCTTGAGTAGTAGTAGGGTTGTCCAGCTTGTCATAGGCAATGGACATCTGGACAGACCTTTGCCAGTCATATAAGTTAGATTCAGTCAACTTGTTATCTAGAAGTAACCTAGTCATGGTCACAAGGTCGCTGCAATGAGAGAGAGAGATGAAAACACTTTAGCATGTTGCTCTTACAAGTTTAGATTGGTTTTTAATTTATCTAAACTAGATGGCTCCCACTGTTTCTCGAATCCTTCCTCAAACCATAAAAGAAGAATTAGCCAGGACTATTCTCACTGTACAATACTTGCTTAACCGTTCAGCCAGGCTAGTGTCGGTAATTCGAGGGAGGTTTTCCAACGCTTTGGCGAAGTTCCTTAATTAAATAACCTCTTTTCTCTGGGGGCGTAGTCCCGCTGACACCTTTCTCGACACCTACTTGGTTTATAGCATTGATCGTTAAGTGACGAATCTCCTGATAAGTAGCATATACTCACAGTAGGATCGGGATCCAAATATCATCATATGATAATGTTGAAGGAATCCTACCAACATTCATCAAACTCCAAATGGTATGCAACACTAGCAAGTTTCAGTTTCTTTAGAAACTCCCGATGTGGATTTTTGCCCTATGTTCTTATGACCTTGACGAAAGCCAACAAATCATAAGTCACATGTCAAGTTCTGCCCATCATTATCTTGTTAATTTGAACCCGCCCGTACATACCCTTGACGAAAGCCAACAAGGTAATACGACTGTCCCAAACCAACTCCTCTATCTATGCAACAAATGAATACCCCAGCAGCTACTAAACACTATGCCTTGACGAAAGCCAACAAACATAGCTTGAATACTACTGACCATCCATAAGAAATGACGGAGGGCTACGACTGGTTTTGGCGAAACCGTGAACGTAGTGAACTTGATATAATTGAAGGAACCTGATAGCTTTTTTAAAAGGAGTGGTTAAAGCTCCGTAATTAAAAATTCTGCTCTTTTAAAATAACCGAGTGGTTTCTTTTAAATTTGTTCCAACGATTCAACTTTGCTTTATTTTCTTTGCATTAAAATAATGTGTCCCATCATTTAACCTATCATTTCAGAAAACAACGAAAATACAACGTCCTCTTATGCCATCCGCATTCGCCACTGGGTCCCGTCATCACCCGTTAGGTTACTTAACTAACGACAGAGCGGGGGCTGGGCTAGCGCGGGTGTAAAACATAAGTGACGTCTAAATAGCTATCATATATAGATATTATACATTCGTCAGACGCAATAATAGGCATTCCATATTACTGATGAACATTATTGGATATACAAGCAATCCGCGTTTGCTTTGAGCCTGCAACAAAAGACGGATTACACAGTTGTGATGAATATCCTTTACCCCACCCTAGACCCCTACGGGTACGACAAACTACCCGCCAAGTACCCGAAGTGAAGCGGTCTCCCTCAACAATGTGAGTAGGCTACTAAACACTTCAACATACCTGGTAGTTTGTGTACCCCACCTTGGGTCTATCCTAGGAGCAAAAAACAGAAAATGAAATAATACAAAGGTGGCTACAACCGCAACCTGGATGTGCCCCGCAAAAGAATATTACATCATATTACAATTTACGTCGAATGAATGAATATAAAACCCATCTCAAACCCCGGCTCATCATCACAACGATCCAATCAAGTTCATATACACAAACAGTAAACATTACCAAAATGTGCAACCCCCTGCCAAGCGACATACTAGCAGTTAGGGGAGGTTTACGAACACATTAATCATTACAGATAAAAACCCGATTAGCAAATAACTTAGAATATCGATCGACAACCTTTTTCCGTTTCTACCCCAAATGCAAGCTAGCACAGAATTAACCTGGGCAGAAACAGAATATACTGGAAAACAAAACACCAAAATATATGAATAACAGAGCAAATCCGAGTCAGCTCGGTGTTGACTCGGCGGCGGATCCGCGGCCAAAAGCACCATTTTGCCGCGGATGCGCGACCGTCATGCCGATTTAGGGGCTCGTATTTTCCCAGTATTCTTATATTTCCTTGCTGTGAATTTCAAGGCAAATCAAATATTTTTTTCGACACGTTTAAAATTAACAGAAACTGATAGGGTTCTGGGGTGTTGTTTTCGTGTTTTTCCGACGATCGAAGTTCTAATTAGTTGCTAACAAGCTAGTAAAGGTTTAGTTGGCTTTGATACCACTGTAAGTCCATGTCACGCAGCCCACGAACTTGCGGGGAGGCGGAATATATGAAAAACGATTATCAAAGCTTCGTAATACGGACTTGAGCGCAGGAATCGTGTCTAAACCGTTACTAGCAAACTACGAAAGGTTTAACTACTCGGATTCGAACTTATACCTCACGTTAATTGTCCTTCAGGTCTTCATCACTGTCCTCCACTCCTTGTAGGCTCTTTGGAACATCGGCACCTCAACGGCCTCCTCGAGTCAAAGACGATCCACCCGAGAGCTCCTACTCCAAGCTTAACCTCTAGCTTGAGGTAACTAGGTTACTCAAAGTGCTAATCTAAGCAACCTAGGTGATATAGAGTTGGATTATAGATGTATTAGTCTAGCTAACCCTTGATCTCAACACATGAGAGGTTAGGGTTAGGGTTTGAAGAGGGAGAGCTTGAGGAGAGAGAAGGTGAGAGTAAGAATCCTTTTGGATGAATGAAATCATTTGTGTATATATGAAACATATCATATAATTAAATGAATAACAAATAATGATATATCATCATGTTTCATTAATACACTAAGTGATTCATCACTGAGTCATATAAATCATAAATGATTCATTAACTCCATGTATGAATCACACCATGACTCATTTATCCAATTAATGCAAATGCCACCTTAACCCCTAAGTCACCATGCTTCTAGAAGCATCCCGACAAATTACGAGAACGCCCCTCCTATCCGTGAAAACACAGAAAAACTTTAGACTATATAAATCCAATAATCCGATACTAGAATCTGGCTTAAACCAAAGCCGACTAGTAAAAACTGTCCGAACGTCGTACGTGCGTAAACACACGTATGCGTCCGAACCCTTGTCGTAAAACCATACGACCTCTATATCGTTTGCCTGAAGCAGGGAAACTCTCTGTGTGGGACTCTAAAGACTCGACACTACGCTGGCAGTGGGTTTAACCATAGACCGCAAGCGGCACTAGCTGTACGTAACGGTCCCCAGATAGATGTCGATAAGAAGGCTGATGAGCAAATCCATCCGAACTCCTACTGAGCCTGCTGTGACAATCTCCGTACAGTCCGGTCTGTTCGTCTAAGACTATCGCATATTGGGCCTAAAGGGCGGCAAGCGTCAGTCCCCTAAAAGCGGTATAAGTCGTGTCGGAGCGTAGCCCATTACATCTTGAGAAAATACTGGAAAATATACCAGTAAATCTCGTTTGTCCTGGCCAGGGACTTTGCGTAATGGCTCTCTGACACAGCGCGATATCAACTCCCAATACCGGGAGAGACGAATCCTGTCTAACCACCACTGCCTCTAAGTGCTTGGGACTGCACCCAACTGCTACCTGTTTGCACGACTCCTTTGAGCCGTGGTAGGGTAGCAATCTAAGAACAGTGGGACACACTCGAGGCGAAGTAGCAGTGTTAAGTCTGCGGACTATGATGTACTCATGTCACCTGGGAACTGTTAACAGACGACGGGTATAATCCCAACCAACAGTTCCCCGTGAGTCCTGTCCGGTGTACCCCTAACCTAACGAGCACCTGCATACTATCTCCAGTACAACGTACTGATGGCTGTGGGACAGACCATCTCCCCAACTGGGATGAGAAGTGTACACACTAGACTACTCCGGAGTATCGATGTCCTGTCTTGATAATCCTACGACTAGGGACCTGTATAGGATGTTGCTTATAGACTACCCAGCCCCCACTAGTGTGACTGCCATCACAACGCTGGTAATCAAGCAAAGATCCAAAGGGCTCTACTAATATGTATAAGCGATACGTTACAAGAAATATATGCACATATTAATGTAGACACAAACCAAGTAGCATACTACCATTTTTAGCAAGACTGTCAGTACAACTGTGAATATCCCAAGCTTCCATTAAGTAATATTCAAACTAGTATGATACAGTAATGGCCTTCTAGGGCATAAACACTAACAGTTCTGTGCCTTTATCTCCAGTAAACTAGACCCTTTACATATGCAAAATTGGCTAATTTCACATAGGCTAAAATCTGGAGCATGTTTTCCAAGTTTCTGGTTTCGTTTTGTGGCTTTTTATGAAATTGTTTTTGGTATTTGATATTGTGTTTCTGTCGTGTGGCGTTTGAATGCCAACGACTAGGGTTATTGGTCGTGTTTTGCATGCGAGACCATAGGTTTTGACCTATGTGTGAAACGTGTTTCGTTTTGATTTTAAATTGGATTTTAATGCGGCACGATACGTTATGATGTGTAGGTACCCGACGAGGACTTCGAGACGACAAGCAGGCGAGTGGCGACGTCGGCATCGGCAAACGAAGATCAAGATGAGTAGAGATATATCTATGGGAGAAGTTTGGTGGATGGCATAAAGCACCTCCGCAGTTCATAGTATAGAACGTGTAAGGTTACTAGGCACTATCACAAGGGTCTATAAGGCATCAACCATGCCCGATTTAAAATTTACAAGTGCCGAACAACCTAAAGCGAGGATCTTTGCTAGATAATTATGGTTAACAAAGCATGTAAGCATCTTTACATCTAAGAGAAAGGGATTACAACCTTTGTAGTCCGTTTCTTCACTTCATAAGCTCCGAGTTGTAGTCCCTTCGCCGCGATCCATGAACTTCCGGATTCTAGAAAGGCTCCACAAGCCGAACGATCCATGCTTTCTTGAAGTCTTCCTTTTCGAAGATGATCTACCTTGAAGAATCTTTAACTCAATCTCTCACTTCTCTAATCAAGTATTAATGAAGTGAACACCCTAATCTAAGTGGCTAGAATAGATAAGGATGATGAAATAGGAATTATGCTCTCTTTTATTATCAATTTCTCGCATACCATCATCACAAACACAAAAGCTAGTAAGCTTTTCAAGGAGGAAGAAGAAGATGAAGTCTTTTGTGATGAATAATGAATTATTATCAATGGTTACAAATCAACCCTTGGTTAAGTAAGAAAGGCTTAACCCATGTAGAGAATTAACCTTGGTAAAGGGTTTGAGTTGGGTTAGAAAATATCAACACAAAATATCAATCCAAAATATCTAAGCATAAAACAAAAGTAAAGCTTCTATAAACTTCACGAAAATGCTAACCCAAATCAGACCCTAACCATGTTTAATCTCTACAAATCATGTTGCATTTGTAATCATAACTTGTTACAATATTATATATCACATATATAATATATATTTGTAACAAAAGAAAATAATACAATTAACATATATCGCATATGTATCAATGTATTATCTGGTGAGAAAATGAATCAATAAAGAGAGCTTATATTAGATAATGTAATGTAATATATCACATATATAATTATACATTAAATCATCGAATCAACACTTGATCCGATAATCCGGCTATATCGCATATAACCGACTAATATAACATGTACCAATTCATCGAATCAACACTTGATCCAATGACCCGGCTATATCACATATAACCGGTCGATATTATATATCGCGAGAATAGAATACGGTATCTCATATCGTATTATCCTCGGTCCCGTACATATCACATATGTGCTCCTACTCCGTTTTTCCTGAGCCAAGAAACCTCTGTGTAGGACTCTAAAGAATCGTCAATACGCCGGCAGTGGGTGATAATCATATCAAACACACACAAGTTGCAAGCAGTCAGCCAAATGTAATAGCCACCCGGGTATTGAGCGATCAGAAGATCAACAAGCAAGCCTGTACATTCTCCTGTGAATCCAATCAGTAACACTACCGTACAGTCCGGTCTCTTCGTCTGATATGTCGCATATCTAGTCTAGGGGTGGTAAACGTCAGACCCCAGTAACAGATAAGTCATTTCGATGTGAGGCTCATAACAGGTCGAGAAACTACTGATAACACTTACCAGTAGCATTCTATATCAGCCCTGGCCAGGGACTTCTAGTTATAGCCAATCGAACACAACACAACATCAACTCCCTACACCGGGAGAGACGAAACCCCTCCTATCGCTCATTGCCTCCATGTGATTCAGGACTGTACCCAAAAGCCACCGTTTTGCATGCCTTCTTGGACGTGGTATGATGGAAATCAAAGCACAGTGGGAATCACACAAGACTCTATGACGATCTCGGGTCTACAGACTAACCTGTACCATGTCACCAGAGAACTGCCATCTGACGTGAGGTATAATACCATCTGGGAGTTCTTGGCGAGTCCGTCCAGTGTACCCAGTCTCCACTGAGCACCCATACACCATCTCTGATGTCAAACACCAATGGATATGGGATCATCCATCGCCCATCATATGGGTCAAGATGCGTATACGCTAGTTTACACTGGTGCATCGATGCCCTGTCTCGATACACCCTCGACTAGGAACAGTTATAGGATGTACTCGTTGACTACCCTGGCCCCACTAGTATGATCTCATCATAGTCCCAGTGGTCGAGTAGATATCCTAAGGGCTTTATCAACATGTGAGAGCAAGTCAGTAAACTAATACAAGTCAACATATTAAGACAAAGTGAAACCAAATAGCATACTATCATGTCGAGCAAGAAAGTCCTCTCTATATATATCCAAGCATCCACTATAATATACATCATATGTACAACAATGGCCTCTAGGGCATATATATAACTAACAATCTCCCACTTGCACTAAGGCCAGCTGTTGTAGTATCTCATACCCAGCATCACTATGAGTCTCTCAAATGTATCGGGGTATGGCCTTCGTGAGTGGATCCGCAGTATTGTCCTTCGTATCAACTCTCCTGATCTCGATCTCCCGGCGATCAACTATCTCCCGGATCAGGTGATACCATCTAAGAATATGTCTGGAATTCTGATGGGACATGGGTTCCTTGGCCAAAACCACAGCTCCATTGTTTTCACAATACAAAGGTATTGGATGTTCAATGGACGGAACCACACCAAGTTCAGTGATGAACTTCTTCATCCAGACAGCCTCTTTGACAGCATCGTTGGCAGCGATGTATTCAGCCTCCATCGTCGAGTCTACAACGGTTTCCTGTTTGGAACTCTTCCAACACACCGCCCTTCCATTGAAGGTAAAGACAAATCCCGAGTGCGACTTAGAGTCGTCCTTATTGCTTTGGAAGCTCGAATCGGTAAAGGACTCCACCTGGAGTTCTCCGTTACCATACACCAAGAACATCTCCTTAGTTCTTCTCAAGTACTTGAGAATGTTCTTCACAGCTATCCAGTGACTCTCTCCAGAATCTGCTTGATACCGACTCACTACACTTAGTGAGTATGCTACATCGGGTCTGGTACATAGCATCACATACATGATAGAGCCTACTGCCGAAGCATAGGGTATCCCTTACATGCGAGCTCTCTCCAAATCAGTCTTGGGAGACATCTCTTTGGAGAGAGTGAGTCCAGATATCGTGGGTTGGTTCCCACGCTTGGATTCTTCCATACTAAACCTCTTTAGTATGGTGTCAATGTACCTAGATTGGGACAATCCCAGTATCCATTTAGATCTATCTCTATAGATCTTAATTCCCAGTATGCAGGAGGCATCACTAAGATCTTTCATTGAGAATCTTTGTGATAAGAAGAGCTTGACCGATTGCAGCATAGGAACATCATTTCCTATCAAGAGTATGTCATCAACGTACAATACGAGGAAGACAACCTTACTCTCTGCAACCTTTTTATATATACAAGGTTCATCTATGTTTTTGATAAAGTCAAACTCTTTGACTACAACATCAAAGCAGATGTTCCAATTCCGCGATGCCTGCTTTAACCCGTAGATGGATTTAAGCAGCTTGCACATCTTTCCGCTGCTCCCACTTTCTACGAAGCCCTCTGGCTGAGTCATGTACACGCACTCCTCTAAATCACCATTTAGAAAGGCGTTCTTAACATCCATTTGCCAGATTTCATAGTCATAGTATGCAGCAATGGCAAGTAAGATCCGGATGGACTTAAGCATAGCCACTGGAGAAAAGGTTTCATCATAATCCACACCTGGTCGTTGACGAAAACCCTTTGCAACAAGTCTAGCTTTGAAAGTCTCAACTTTTCCATCTACACCAAATTTCTTCTTAACGATCCATTTGCTCCCAATGGGTTTTACCCCTTCAGGAGAAACTTCCAAAGTCCATACTTTGTTGGTGTACATGGATTCCATCTCAGATCGCATTGCATCTAGCCATTTCACAGAGTCGCCACTTGTGATGGCCTGCTCGAAGCTAGTTGGGTCATCATCTTCTATGATGCAATCCTTGCTTCCACCATCAATGAGAAAACCGTAGTATCTCTCAGGTGGATGAGAAACCCTACTAGATCGACGGAGAGGCTGAGGTTCGTTGGCTACTGTTGAGTCCTCTTGTTCTACTAAATCTTCAGTTGTAATTTGTTCTGCTGAAACTTCTTCCAGCTCTACCGCATCGCCACTAATTTCTTTTGCAAGAAATTCTTTTTCTAAAAAGGTGGCATGTCAAGAAACAAACACCTTTTGTTCCTCGCCGTGGTAGAAAAGATATCCTTGTGAATGTTTAGGATATCCTACAAATTTACAAGGAACTGACCGTGCCTCGAGTTTGTCCGGATTTTGCTTTTTGACATAGGCCGGACAACCCCATATCTTAACTAGTTTAAGACATGGTCTCTTCCCACTCCATATCTCATATGGCGTGGTAGGTACAGATTTAGATGGAACTTGATTCAATAGGTATGCAGCTGTCTCCAGTGCATGTCCCCAGAAGGAAATAGGTAACTCAGCAGTGCTCATCATACAGCGCACCATATCTAATAGAGTGCGATTCATCCGCTCCGATACACCGTTGTGCTGTGGTGTATATGGAGGTGTAAGCTGAGAGAGAATCCCATTCTCTTTTAGATAATCTAGGAACTCATTGTTCAAGTATTCTCCTCCTCGATCAGATCGAAGGATCTTAATATTTCTGCCTGTTTGGTTCTCTACTTCGTTCTTATATTCTCTGAATTTCTCAAAAACTTCAGACTTGTATTTCATCAGGAACACATGTCTGTATCTTGATACATCGTCATTGAATGTAATGAAGTAGGAAGAACCGTTCCTGGCATGTGTAGACATGGGTCCACATACATCACTATGTATCAGCCCTAAGAGTTCTGTACCTCTTACTCCGTGTCCACTAAACGGAGTTTTGGTCATTTTGCCTTTGAGATATGACTGGCAAGTGTCATAAGATGATAATTCGAACGGATTCAAATATCCATCCTTATGCAATTTAGCTAGCTGTGTCACATTGATATGACCTAGTCTACAATGCCACAAGAAGGATTCGTTCATTTCTGAAATTTTCCTCTTGTTTGTGTTCTGTACATTAAGAATTGTAGTTTGATTTAGAACGTACATGCTATTATTTAACGATCCTGGTCCTATCAACTTTTGATTCAGGAATATGTTCATAACATTATCCTGTATTACAAAATTATATCCTTGTTTATTCAATAAAGAAACTGATATAATATTTCATATCAGGGTCAAAATGTAATAGCATTCGTTCAGAATCAATGTATTACCTTTTGGTAATACAAGGTGATATTCGCCAACAGCCTTGGCTGCAACATTTGCACCATTCCCTACTGTTACGGAATGATCACCCATTCCCAGTTCTCTACCTTTACGTAGCCCATGTAACATATTACATATGTGGGATCCTGATCTAGTATCTAATACCCAGGACGTAGAGTGAACTGAGAAATAGTTCTCGATGACTAACACACCCGAAGAAGATGCATCAGCATGCTTGTTCTTCGTTTGGGCGGCGTGAGAATCCAGATATTCTCCTATTTCCTGCTCAGTCTTATAACACTTATTAGAAAAAACAGGACCAACGTTCCCCTGCTCAGTATAATAAGCGGGTTCAGTCAATACATCCATATTATTATCTTGATTAAGGCCTGACATAGTCGCTACCTGGAGAGAGAGAAGAAAACACTTTAGCGTATGCTCTTGCAAGATTAGATTGGTTATTATCTTATCTAATCAGGATGTCTCCCACTGTTTTTATCAAATCTTCCTTCAAACCCTAATAGGAAAAACTAGTCGGGATTAATTACACCTTATAAGTTCGCCAATCTTTCAGCTAGGCCAGTGTTGGTACTTTGAGGGAGGTTCCCCGTGCTTTCGCACGGACCTAATTAAAATAAACCTTATTTTCCCAGAGGCTTAACCCCGTAAACACCTTTCTAGTCACCTACTTGATCGGCTAATTGTCCTGTGTAAAATTCTTTCAGGAGTAACTCTTACTCGCAGTGGGTATCGGGATCCAACTATCTCATAGGAGGTATGCAATCTCATTGCAAATTTCAACACTTGAAATTCTCGATAATCCTTTTGCCCTTAACCCCTTATGACCTTGACAAAGGCCAACAAACCATAGGAAGCTAGTCAAGTTCAACCCGTCATTTCTTAATTGAAATAAACCCACCCGCACGACCCTTGAAAAAGGCTAACAAGGTCGTACGACTATCCTAATCCAATCGCATCACATACTTAAACAGATAAGTACTAGTCAGCTACCATACACTACGCCTTGACAAAGGCCAACAAACGCAGCACAAATACTAAACCGTCTTTATCTGAAATGATGGAGGGGTTTTTTCAGAAAAACATGAGCGTAATGATCTTGATATCGTTGTAGAAACAAGTGATTTTTGAAAAGGAGTGTTTTTGAGGCTTTTCAAGTTTCGCTAAAGAGGTCACTCCCGGTGAAGAGATCTCGACTCTTTCCTCATCGAATAAGGTGCAGGGTATATCATATATACCACTGTGCAAAGCAAGAACTATAGAAGCAATCTAAAACTAAACCGTGAGTTTGTAGCATCTGCCAGTTTTGCTAAAGAGGTCACTCCCGGTGATGGGATCTCGGCTCTTTCCTCATCGAATAAGGTGCAGGGTATATCATATATACCGCTATGCAAAAAAAAAATGTAGCTACCCATTTTATAAAATTTTGATTCTACAACATATTTTAGGTTTCTTTTCTTTTATTAATCTCATTAATAAATCCCATCAGTTATGCTTCCTAAGCATCATAGAGAAACGAAAGCAATAATATTTATATATCATCATATATATATAGTATAAGCATTCGTCTCAAGCAGTAATATGATCTCATCACAGAACATTGCAGCAGAAGATAACATATGAAATATTGGATATATTAGGACGTCCGTGTTTTATTTCGAGCCTGTATGAAACACGGATTCCATGGTCGTGATGAATAGCCAAACCCACATCCCTAGACCCCCTACGAGAGCGGAAAGTAACACTGCCAATTCCACGGTTAGGAGACCCAGTCTCGACTCCTCGAGATGGCCTCCCACTGGACCCTAGAACCTGGTTATTTGTGCTCCCCTCCTCGTGTCTACCTAATGCGGAAAAGTAAATAATATACAATGGTGACATCAACCTCAATCCGGAAGTGCCCCAATAAAAGAATATTACATACAATGAATATTACATGAATGAAAACAAAAACCCTCATCTCACATAAAAACCTCGGCTATTCAGAACACGACGATCCAATATAACATATCACAACAACATATAATATCTCATATCATCAACGTAAGAAAGTATGCGTATCCCGATTGCCGTTGATGTATAGCAACGAAGCCGGCGATACACCACATACTACGCTTACGGTCACAGAAAAGAAAGTGTAAAACTACAACATTTGGAATCTACAATCACTTTAGACATCATAAATCCGAAATATCACATACTTCGCATTTCATGCCTAACTATATGAATTTCACATATTGTATAACATTCCAGATAAATAGACAAAGTTAAACTTTCCGATCGAATAATCAAACACCCAAGATTTCCCAAATAGCTCAACACTTGAGCGGAGTTCAAAAATCCCAGAGCATGTCACAGCCCCAATGAACCATCCGTAGAAGGGTCAAACCAACGCCTCACATGTGGCAACACTAAACTACCACAAACCCTAGGGTTCAGTGGCAGTTTTGACGGTCACATAATCGAGTTAAGGTTGCTTTCTTCTAGAGGGTCCACAGATATGCTTGCATGTTTTTCCGAAAGATTCAAACTCAAGAAAAATTCAACAGTTGAAAAATTTTCGTGTCGGGAAAAAGTGAGTTATTGATATCCGTTCGAACATTTTAACACGTTCTAAATTATCCGGAAAAACTAAACGAAGTTAAACTTTCGGATCGAATCAACGAATTCCAAAGATCTCCAGAAAACTCAACACTTGAGTAATATTAAAAATTCCCAGTAGCATGTAGTAATACCTACGGATATAACCTAGAAGTATCTGTCCCTAATACCCAAGTACGACCGCGGAACCGCCGCGCAAAGTATGGTATTGCCGCGGTTCCGCGGCGACTTAAGGGAATTAGGAGCTCGTACTTCACAGTAATCCTTAGAATTCCCTGCGTAATTTTCTGAGTATTTTTAATACGGAAAAAACCAACTTTTTAGAAAATTTCCAGAAAGGGGGTCAAAATCGACGTTCCGGGGTTCGATCGGACTTTTAACTTCGTATACACTTCGCATAATGCTCTAGCTAGGCTCTGATACCACTGTAAGGTTACTAGGCACTGTCACAAGGGTCTATAAGGCATCAACCATGCCCGATATAAAATTTACAAGTGCCGAACAACCTAAAGCGAAGATCATTGCTAGATAATTAGGGTTAACAAACCATGTAAACATCTTTCCATCTAAGAGAAATGGATTACAACCTTTGTAGTCCGTTCCTTCGCTTCATAACCTCCGAGTAGTAGTCCCTTCACCGCGATCCATGAACTTCCGGACTCTAGAGAGGCTCCACAAGCCGAACGATCCATGCTTTCTTGAAGTCATCCTTTTCGAAGATGATCTACCTTGAAGAATCTTTAACTCAAGCTCTCACTTCTCTAATCAAGTATTAATGAAGTGAACACCCTAATCTAAGTGGGTAGAATAGATAAGGATGATGAAGTAAGAATTAAGCTTTTTTTTATTATCAATTTCTCACACACCATCATCACAAACACAAAAGCTAGTAAGCTTTTCAAGGAGGAAGAAGAAGATGAAGTCTTTTGTGATGAATAATGAATTATTATCTATGGTTACAAATCAACCATTGGTAAAGTAAGAAGGGATTAACCCATGCAGAGAATTAACCTTGGTAAAGGGTTTGGGTTGGGTTAGAAAATATCAACACAAAATATCAATCCAAAATATCTAAGCATAAAACAAAAGTAAAGCTTTATGAAAATGCTAACCCAAATCAAACGCTAACCATGTTTAATCTCCACAAATCATGTTGCATTTGTAATCATAACTTGTTACAATATTATATATCACATGTATAATATATATTTGTAACAAAAGAAAATAATACAATTAACATATATCGCATATGTATCAATGTATTATCCGATGAGAAAATGAATCAATAAAGCGAGCTTATATTAGATAATGTAACGTAATATATCACATATATAATTATACATTAAATAATCGAATCAACACTTGATCCGACAATCCGGCTATATCGCATATAACCTACTAATATAACATGTACCGATTCATCGAATCAACACTTGATCCGATGACCCGACTATATCACATATACCCAGACGATATCATATAACGCGAGAATAGAATACGGTATCTCATATCGTATTATCCTCGGTCCCGCACATATCACATATTGTAGGGTTCCTAGGCACCCTAATGAGGTCTCACAAGGCATCAACCATGCCAATTACAAAAATTCTAGGTGCCGAGAAACCCGACTACGGATCGTTTGCTAGAAATCTAGGCGAAAAGTAAACTAGTTAACACTTAACTAATGGGAAACGGAAATACAACCTTTGTAGATCCGGTTCTCCACCTCCATAGCTCCGCAACGAAGTCCTCTCTGCTGTCGAAAAAGAATCCGGGCTCTAGCGTCGACTTCATCGGAGAATAAGCGAGCTAGGTCGTCGATGTCCATGCCGAAGATGATCTACGTCGAGGCATCGCTAAATCAAGCTCCGACTTCACCAAGTCAAGAAACTTGTGAAGAAAACACACTCTACTACTTGGCAAGAGGTAGAGGATGAAGAAATAGGAAGTGGGTTCAATTTAGAATTGGATTTCTCACTCTTTATCATCAATCACCATTGATGACCTCAAGGTTTTCTTCTTGAGTTCAAGGAAGAAGAAGAAGAAAAATGATATGATAAGTTAATTAAAAAGGATAAATTATCTCAATACTTATCATAACCTAACTCTAGTTAAGTGTAGAGAATAGACCATGGTTTGCTTAAATGGTTAGGGTTAAGAATGAAGACAAGAAAGGTGACTAAGTCAAAGGTTCATGAATCTTCAACAAACAAACAAACAAAGCCACCATTCTTTCTTTATCTTATCCAAAACAAATAAATAAATAAATAAATAAGATAATCAAAACCCTAATCATTAACTTAACCATGGTTTAATCTTTACACTTAACCAAGTTAACATGTATCATCAAACATGATACAAATAAGTGCACAAAAGTATATCGCATATACAATGCGCACATCCGAGTGAGAAAATCCATCTTAAGTGAACCGATACTAGTTAACGCAAAGTAATATATCAAATATATAATTATGCATTAAATCATTAAATCAACACTTGATTTAACGATCCGGTCATATCGCATATAACCGACTAGTATCGAATGTATCGGCTTATCGAATCAACCCTCGATTCGATAACTAGGTTATATCGCATACAACCATTCGATACATTCATCGCGAGAATAGAATACGGTATCACATACACGCATTATTCTCGGTCCCGCACATATCTCATATGCGCTCCTATTTCGTTTCGCTTGAGCCAGGAAACCTCTGTGTAGGACTCTAAAGACTCGTCAATACGCCGGCAGCAGATGATGATCATATCAAACACCCACAAGCCGCAAGCGGTCTGCTAAACGTAACGGCCACCCAGGTATTGAGCAATCTGAAGATCGACGAGCAAGCCCGCTCACACTCTAGTGAATCCGACCAGTAACACTACCGTACAGTCCGGTCTGATTGTCTGATATGTCGCATATCTCGCCTAGGGGTGGTAAACGTCAGACCCCAATAGTTCGATAAGTCGTGTCGATATGAGGCTCATAACGGGTCGAGAAACTACTGGTAACACTTACCAGCAATTCTCTGAGCAGCCCTGGCCAGGGACTTCCTGTTATAGCCAATCAAACACAGTGCAACATCAACTCCCTATACCGGAAGAGACGAATCCCCTCCTATCGCTCATTGGCTCCATGTGACTCGGGACTGTACCCAAAAACCACCATTTTGCACGCCCTCTTGGACGTGGTAAGATGGAAATCAAAGCACAGTGGGAACCATACAAGACTCTATGACGATCTCGGGTCAACAGACTACTCTGTACCAGTGTCACCAGAGAACTGCCATCTGACGTGAGGTATAATACCATCTGGGAGTTCTCGGCGAGTCCGTCCAGTGTACCCAGTCTCTACTGAGCACCCGTATATCATCTCTGATGTCAAACACCAATGGATATGGGATCATCCATCGCCCATCTGTATGGCTCGAGAAGGTATACGCTAGTCTACTCTGGTATATCGATGCCCCGTCTCGATACACCCTCGACTAGGGACTTTGAAGGATGTACTTATGGACTACCATGTCCCCACTAGTATGATCCGCATCATAGTCCAGGTAGTTAAGTACACATCCTAAGGGCTTTACCAACATGTAATAGAGAGATAATCAGTGTACACGTTAAGGTAAAGATCAACCAGATAGCATACTATCATGTCGAGCAAGAAAGTCCTCACTATATATGTCCCAGCATCCACTACAATATACATCCTATGTATAGTGCTGGCCTCTAGGGCATACATATAACTAACAATCTCCCACTTGCACTAGGGCCATCTGTAGCAGTGGTTTGAAGTATCTCATACTCAACCATCCCATAAAAGTCTCTCTCTGGGAAAAGGCCTTTCGTGAGTGGATCCGCTGTGTTGTCCTCTGAGTCTACTCTCCTAACCTCGATCTCCGTGGAGATCAACCATCTCCATGATCAAGTGATACTGCCTTAGAATATGTCTGGATCACTGATGGGACCGGCGTTCCTTGGCATAAGCCACAACTCCATTGTCAAACAATGGTAGGAACATAGTTCATCTCATGAACCTATATACACCCAAACAGTCTCTTTGGTAGCATCTTAAGTAGCGATGTATCCTGCCTTTATCGTATAGTATGTCACGGTATCCAGCTTGGAACTCTTCCAACATACCGTCCCTTTACTGATGGTAAAGATAATGTCTGTGACTGACATTCAGTCGTCTTTATCACCCTGGAACCCTTCCAGTGATTCTCCTCAGGATCGATTGACACCATCTCACTACATCTAGTGAGTATCCTAACATCCATTTAGATCTATCTCATAGATCCAAAATCCAGGATTTAGTAGGTATCACTTTAATCCTATATGGAGAATCTTTGTGATAAGCGGAGATTGATCGAGCGTAGCATAAGAAACTCCTTTCTTATCAAGAGTATGTCATCCACGTACTTTACGAGGATCGTCACCATACTCCCTACTACCTTTTTGTATATACAAGGTTCATCTACCATTTTAATGATGTCAAACTCTTTGACCGCTTCATCAAAACAGATGTTCCAACTCCGCGATGCCTGCTTTATCCTATAAAGCATCTTGCACACGTTTCCGCTGCTCCCACTGTCTACGAAGCCCTCTGGCTGTGTACTTATAGACGCTCTCTTCTAAATCATCATTTAGAAAAGCAGTCAAGACACCCAACCACCAGATATCGCAGTCATGGTATGTAGCCGTGGCAAGTAGGATCTGGATGGACTTAAGCATAGTTACTTGAAAAGGTTTCATCATGATCCACACCTGGTCAATGATGCAAACCCTTGACAAGTCTAGCTTTGAAAGTCTCAACTTTTCCATGTACACCAAGTAATCTTCTCAAGATATACTTGCTCCTGATGAGGATTTAACCCTTCAGATATAGCAACCAAAGTCCATACTTTGTTGGTGTATAAGGATTCCATCTCAGATCACTAAGCATCCAGCCATTCTTACAGAGTCTTACCCCTGATGGCCAGCTCGAAGCTAGTTGGGTCATCATCTCATGATGCAATCCTCGCTCCCACTGTCATAGAGAAACCGAAGTATCTCTCAGGTGGGTGAGGAACCCTACTAGATCGGCGGAGAGCCTGAGGTTCGTTAGTCTCTACTGAATCCTTTTGTTTTATCAAATCATCTGCTGTAGTTTGTATAGCTGGAACCTTTCCAGTTCTACATTACAGACCTTGCCTCGAGCTTGTCCGAATTTTGTTTTTAGACATAGGCCGGACAACTCCAAATCTTAACTAGCTGTAACGTTTTGAAAATCGTTTCGGAGGAATTTCGAAAAAACGGTAAAATAAGGGGGTTTTCTGTAAAAAGTCAAAATACAAATATCTTATTATAAAAATTAAATATACATATTCTAGCTATGTAATTGCTATTATTTGGTGTTTATTGAGCCGCTGGTGAAATTTCAAATTTTCTGAAAAAAAATATTATTTTATTATTATTTTAAGCCGTCACTAATACATTTAATTAAGGAAAATTACAAATTGGAATGAGTTGAAACAAATTTTGTGCATCATAAAACATTAAATAAAAATTTATCATGTGGTTTTTGGAACGAAATCATTTGCCAAAACGGTTTGGAAATTATTGAAGAAAAAAGGCTTTTTTTTAGCGTAAATGGATGTTTGGGGTATTGTATTTATCATTTTTCATCACCCCACACCCGTACCCACACCCACACACCCCCATTCACTCATCCCCATGGCTGAATTCAGCAGCCCCACCCATTTTCTCCACTTGAATTTCTATGTTAAGATGAAAAGAAATGAGAAGAAAGGGTATATAGATATAAGTATTGGTTGGGTTGACTTGGACTCCCTTTGACTTAGACCTCTCTACCCACTCTCACTCCCACACCCACACCCCCTCACCCCTCTCATTTTCGGCCAGAACTCAACAGCAGCCCCTCTTCATTCTTCTCCTCTCTTTTCCTCATCAAAAGTCTTCAAAAATCCATCAAATTTCCATCAAAATTAAACTAAAACTCAAATCTAACTCCTACCCATTTTTCATTTGCTATTCTTGCATGGATCTAGGGAGCAAGTTGGCATTTTAGTGGCTTGATTTTCATAATTGATCTCTTGATCATGAGGTATAATTCTAACCTTTTCTTAAATTGTGCTAATTGTTTCATGTTAGCTTAATTAGTTTTTTTTAATTAGTTCTAGGTGCTTGAATTAAAATTCAAGAGAAGGGTTTTGAATTAATGACTAGGGTTTGTGATCAAGTGAGGTTTTTATCAATTGCTTATGGTTGTAATGAGGAGATTAGCATGTAGTTGTATGCAAAATCTAAGTTAGTTGCTATTTGCTAATTTGTTAATTTAAAATTGTGATAACTTTGCTAATTGCTAACTAGGTTTTATAATTTGTCTAATAATTAGGTTTAAAAACCTAATTAGGGTATTCATAGCATTATTAACATTTTAAAGTGTAGTTTAATACTTTGGTTCATGAAAATCCAAGCTAGATCGTAGGTTGTGCATTTTTGCTATTAAATTGTTAAAAATTGATATTTTTGCAAACTAGGATTTTGGAAATTATGCAAATTTATGTGATTAAATTATGGAAATGGTTTTATGGACTTATTTAAGATATATAATAAATATATTGGCCGCTACATTCATTTAAACATCGAGTTTTGTACTAAAACGGGTAATTTTGCTTGCTAGTTTTTCGGAAAAACGGCTTTTAGAGTGAATTTGGGGTTTTCGTGAGTTTTAACCTATTTTATATTAAAATTAGTGTTCGTGAATGTGCAAATGAGTGTGATTGGATTTTCTCGATGGTTTGACGTTCGTACATCGACATCGAGGGTTGGTTTGACTATTCTTGCATGTGTAGGCGATAGGTTTTGACCTATGCATGATACACGTGCCGATTTAGTTTTCGTATGCCGTTTCGATTTTGAATTGGGTTTTTAATGCGATACGGTGCGTTATGATATGTAGGTACCCCATGTGGACTTCGAGACGACAAGCAAGCGCGTGGCGATGTCGGCACCGGCGAGCGAGGACCAGGTGAGTAGATTTATATCTACGGGGAGAAGTCGGGTGGATGGCGTATAGCACCCCCGCAGTCCGTAATTAGTACTATGTAGTATATTTTTATGTGTGATAGTTAGTGTGTTATGGTTAGTTAGGGGTAGAAATAACTAGCGTAGTTCCTAGTTGCGAACCATAGGATAGATTTGCACCCACACGCATACACTTGTATGTTTCTTATACTTGCACGGTG
The DNA here is from genome assembly GCA_030015575.1 of Agapanthus africanus. Taxonomy (NCBI): domain Eukaryota; kingdom Viridiplantae; phylum Streptophyta; class Magnoliopsida; order Asparagales; family Amaryllidaceae; genus Agapanthus; species Agapanthus africanus. The sequence continues at coordinate 297,517,129 of JASDDO010000026.1, forward strand.
TTTGATGATATGGGATGACTTTGGAGTTGAGTCGATGATGTGGGCTTTGTGCCGCGAGATCGGTGATTTGATATGATTCGTATTTGGGATACGAAATGTGATTCTTGCGGGTTCGGGATGTGTGTTTACCCCCGCATTCTACTTTGAAAATGATATCATTTGTACTAGACTTAGATCAGTACCCCAGATTATGATATGATAAGTGATATCTGAAATGTGATGAGATAGTGTGATATTGAACCGTACCCAGCTTTTGGGATGCCGTACGACGATTTACCGTACGAGCCTATATTGATGATAGATCCGCGCTCATGACTCGAGGATGTCAGATGATATACTGTATCGTACGCGATACTATTGAGGCGGGATCACCGACTTATATATATTTATATATCGACTCAGATGTTAGGCGGTTCCCTTACCTGTAGTTCAGCTTGTTAGTTCGGCCGTATAGTTTAGTGTAGTTGTTAGAGTAGATTAGACTTCTTACCTATTTCAAAAACTAACGAATCGTGGGCATTTTTAAAGACAGCTCAAGGGAATCTACGGACATTTCAAAAACGACGTATCTTTTCATAAAAACACCGTAGCCCTATTTTCAAAACCCCATGATTCGTGTTATTTCAAAAGGCACCATTCGTAGGACTTATATTAGATTAATGCAGATTAGTTTTGGTTACGTCTAGTTTCAGCTCCCACTTTTTTGTGGTTCGCTTTGCATCGCATTCTTATATTATGTTTCATACATCATTTTAATATCATGCTGATAGGACACCAGCACCATTACCGATGATGCGTATGTACCACGTACACTTACTTGCCGGCTCACACACATCTTCATCGGTAATTGCCATGTCACGTACACCTTAGAAAATATATTATTGCTTGACATAGCCTATTGGCGAATAGTTTAGATATTGTAGTTATTACCTGCTACTTCATGCATACTGTTATTCATTGTTATGCCGCATTCATGGATTCTCATGCATATATTCACTATTTTGCATGCTATTGAGGTTTGGATTTGGATTTCTATGAGATTTTCTGGATTTGGAGGAAAACCGCAAAAACACAAATAAACATATTCTCTCTTTTAAAATAAAAAGTGCGGTTTTCCCATGATGTATGAGTCGTCCACCATGAGTTTGCTGATGGATTTGGAAACCCGATTCGAGGAGACGGATGAACCGTTTCGGGTACATGGTGGACCCGGTGCGGTACCCCGGGGCAAGAGGAATGTGGTGATGACGTTGAGCCTGGCAGGGGAGTACTACCTACCGGTGATTTTACCCGACGCGTCGGATATCCGGAGGATACCGTCGTGGTCTTGAGATTTATGGTAGGGGCCGGTCCGGATTGACGGCGCCCTAGATATTGAGATTGAGACATTGATATTTCGAGACAGTGAGATTTATGTTTTGTGTCGATGCTAGACACTATTTATGCTGATTTCATTTATGATACCTCAGTTTAAAAATACGAAGGAAATCTCACCAAATTATGAAAACAGTTTCTTCATTTACATGTATTCTGTTTCATGCATTCATACCTCATTCATAGGATATATTGCTACTTGAGGCACTGACACGGGCACATGAGTTTACACTCGGGTTAGATATTTACCCTAGCCTTGTTATAGGCTGCATGTTATATACTTATTTTGAGGATATATTATGATTATTGACCTAGGTTGCGTTATTTATGCGATTTCTGTGCGTAGATGTTTTTCTATTCACGAGTTGGCAACTCACCCCCGTTGTGCCCCAGTTTCTTGCAGGTTGCCGTACAGGTTTCATTACGGCTTGCGGGCTCAGTTTCATTCGGGTGACTTGCTAGTAGGTGGGTTTTTCTTATATCGTACCCATCATATTACCTTGTATGATATTATTCAGTTGTATCTAGTAAATTCCATCAACCAAACATGTATTTTGAGATAGAGACCAGTGTTGGTTATTCTTTCGACCTTAGAGTCGCTCGTTATATTTCTGGTAGTTTTGAGTTTCCTTTTGAGTTTTGATCCTCGCCGTTGGCGTTGTATATTTTATTGTTTGTGTGGTTGTGACCGTCGATTGACGAAGAGCTAGCTCCCGCTTGGGGATGCCTTTTTCTTGATTTCGTATACTATTCATGTTGTATCCCGTTTGGGGGCCAGTATTTACAAAGGAGACTCTGCCGAAATTTTCAGTAAAATTTTGATGTTTTAAAAAACCGCATAATTCGGCTTATGCTATTAAAATTACTTGCTTAAGTTGGTTTTCCTGCACTCTACTACTTTTCTTGGTTTGGATTTCTGGGTTTTCGGTTTACTTAGATTACTTACGTCTCGAGACGTTCGTAGTTTAAGTGCCGGTCATGTTCCGTACTTTCGGGTCGTGACAAAGTTGGTATCAGAGCGTTAGGTTTTACCTTCGGAGCGTAGGATGACCCTTGGTTGATGGAATAGGTGACTAAAGTAGAGTGACGTACCGTTGATATGTTCCGCGGCATATTTACGACACGCCACTCCACTTATGAAGCCTTAGGATGTACATTTCCTTGTTCAGTATTATATTCCTTCCTGATCTAGCCTCATCGGTACCAGTTTGGTTTTGCTGCTACGGTTACGGCAGGGAGAGCTACGGCTAGAGTTGTGGTCAGCATGAGCTCGTTATGAACGAGGACTGACCATGGCGTGATTCCGGCGACACACGATTGCATAGATGTGTCTTTTTACTGTGTTTCCGCGCCATGAGCGTTTGGCGGATCGCCTTTATGAGACTTCTCGGACGTGCCGATCAGTATCAGAGGATTGAGCCAATGATAGAGGCCAGCCAAATCTTGATGACCGTTGGTGTGTTGCTTATTCATGATGATTGAGGCACGGTTCAGCGTGCAGACGAGTGAGCCCGTTATTGCTGCGAACGACGAGATATCGCCCCAGATGATGGAGCTATTGCAGTACGAGTTGTACTAAGAGATGATTGAAGGTCACTAGTCACCGAGGATGAATGACTAAGACATGTGGTTCGTTCGCTACCCCGATGCGAGGTCATCAGACAGATTGATTCCAGCTGGAGACGACTTCACGCGGAGACGTTGGGAGTCGACAGAGACGATCGAATGTCAGAAACCTATTATTCCAAGTTTAAAGTAGTCGGAAAGACATGCAGGCAATTCTATGGTCCCTCTAGAAGAATGAAACCCTAACTCGACTTAATGACCGTGTGAAAGCCTTTGAACCTTCGGGTTTGCGGCAGTTCTGCGGCGCCATTAGTGAGGCTTGGGTTTGCCCTTCTACGGCTGGACCACCGATGCTGTGGTATGTACTCGATACTATTAAACTGTGCACAAGATGTTGAGCTCTTGGGGGATTATGAGGTTTTGACGACTCGATCAGATGGCTCGACTTAATTCAGATGCTAGGTGGTGAGATGCATTTCTTGGGAGACTCCAGATATGAGGATAGCCGTTGGAGCTTAGTCCATGCAGCCGCGACGAGACGAGTCCAAGGCAGACGGCATTAGAGAAAAGTGGAATAAGAGGTTCGCACCAGATCTAGATGAGATGACGTTCCACTCCGCCGACATCAGAGAGGCGATGCGCATGCTGAGGCATGGTACTTGGACTTACCTTCCAGAAGGAGTCGCGATGAGTATGCAGTTGTTCCAGAGCAAGATGCAGATATAAGAAAGGACAATGACTTCCGGACAGTTGGCAGAGACGAGACATGGAAGAGACCGTGAGCAGGATTCCTTCCAGGACACTGCTGCAATGATACTTGCACTCAGGATCAGATGTGTCACGTACATTCAGAGAGCCAGAGGCCGACGCCAGTGATATGCTGCCTCACGAGTGGTCGCGATGATTGACCAAGAGATGACCAGAGGAGTGCCAGAACGGAATCGTCCCCGTTAGCACACCTGACAGGGCCGATGAGCCGATGGACCGAAAGATTGGTAATTCACAGTGAAAACTTTGACCCAGGAGTGGTCATGGTTACGCACCCCAGCAGGACAGAGTTCATGATCATTGACGAGACGTCCCACTAGTGACCGCGACAGTTGGCCGAGATTCTTAGAGGATGCGCTGGAGCGGTACTATTCCGCTATTATTGATTTTGGGTATTTTGGGCGATCTATTCGCAGGATTGATTTTGATGATTGAGTTTCATGATAATTGTTTTCATGGACCATGGTTGCACCTACTGAGTATTTACGATTTTGCACAGTGTTGCACTTGATATCGTTTTCGTTCTTTAGTTCACATATTTGTGATTTTACGGTTTTAGACATTTGAGTTGATTTTGTGCATATGCACGCACACGATTTGGTTCCTGTACTCTGTATAGTTGATATATGCTTGCAGTGCAGTGATACGCCTCTCGTGCACTTAGATGCACTGGACTTCGATTTCGATGGTGATACTCGATATTTGTTTTGTGCACCTTGTGCACCTGATTGATTTTGCGCACGTTCGGCGCTTGATATTGGATTTCATGATTTCGTGCATGATGGATGCACCTGATTTGGATTTTTAGCGCCTGTTGGGCGCCTGTTACGAGATGCGATTTGGCGCACACCAGATGCACTAATTCGAGATTTTTTTCGTGCATGTCAGATGCACCTGATTTTGCTGTCAGGCACACATGTTGCCTACGACAGATATTTCGTGCACACCCGATGCACTTAGATGTTGTTTCTGTGCACATGTATAGCATATTCATGGATTTGATTTCCGTGCGCACCAGACGCACGTAGTATTCATGTGCATATTTTGGGATTGATTTCTTATAGAGTAGTACGTTTTTATGATATTGCTATGTGTTTTCGTACTGAGCAGGACTAGTCAGAGGACAGTACCTGAATATATTTTGCATGCATTGATAGTTATTGAAGGGATTTCCAAAAGCGAGCTATAGCCTCAGTATTTACCTACATGTCTGATATGACACGAAATGTTTAAAACAAGAAGACCCTTCTAAATTGTTTCCAAAACGGCGGAACGTACATTTCAAACAAAAGTATATATGTATATAGTTATTTTATTATGGTAGACGTCCGCCACTGTGCAGTGTTATACGCGTTGCACAGCGACTTAAAGAGATTTGGCATGCATTTCCTTCAGATGCTTACAGATATAGATTCGATATTTACATTTATAGTTTGAGTTATATCATATTGGTTTTGATTTGGATTTGGCATTGATGTCTTCTCCACGACTCCGATGATTGCGGGATGCTTGGAGGAGTTTTGATTTGAGTTATATATTCATTTTTCAAGCGCATGCGCTGCGCTACGACTTGTTTTATGTATTCATGATTTCGGAGCCCCGACGACTTGATGGGTTTTCTTAGATGTTTTAGTATTTGGGGGAGTTTGAATTTAAATTCGGGGACCGAATTTCTTTAAGGGGGGAAGATTGTAACGTTTTGAAAATCGTTTCGGAGGAATTTCGAAAAAACGGTAAAATAAGGGGGTTTTCTGTAAAAAGTCAAAATACAAATATCTTATTATAAAAATTAAATATACATATTCTAGCTATGTAATTGCTATTATTTGGTGTTTATTGAGCCGCTGGTGAAATTTCAAATTTTCTGAAAAAAAATATTATTTTATTATTATTTTAAGCCGTCACTAATACATTTAATTAAGGAAAATTACAAATTGGAATGAGTTGAAACAAATTTTGTGCATCATAAAACATTAAATAAAAATTTATCATGTGGTTTTTGGAACGAAATCATTTGCCAAAACGGTTTGGAAATTATTGAAGAAAAAAGGCTTTTTTTTAGCGTAAATGGATGTTTGGGGTATTGTATTTATCATTTTTCATCACCCCACACCCGTACCCACACCCACACACCCCCATTCACTCATCCCCATGGCTGAATTCAGCAGCCCCACCCATTTTCTCCACTTGAATTTCTATGTTAAGATGAAAAGAAATGAGAAGAAAGGGTATATAGATATAAGTATTGGTTGGGTTGACTTGGACTCCCTTTGACTTAGACCTCTCTACCCACTCTCACTCCCACACCCACACCCCCTCACCCCTCTCATTTTCGGCCAGAACTCAACAGCAGCCCCTCTTCATTCTTCTCCTCTCTTTTCCTCATCAAAAGTCTTCAAAAATCCATCAAATTTCCATCAAAATTAAACTAAAACTCAAATCTAACTCCTACCCATTTTTCATTTGCTATTCTTGCATGGATCTAGGGAGCAAGTTGGCATTTTAGTGGCTTGATTTTCATAATTGATCTCTTGATCATGAGGTATAATTCTAACCTTTTCTTAAATTGTGCTAATTGTTTCATGTTAGCTTAATTAGTTTTTTTTAATTAGTTCTAGGTGCTTGAATTAAAATTCAAGAGAAGGGTTTTGAATTAATGACTAGGGTTTGTGATCAAGTGAGGTTTTTATCAATTGCTTATGGTTGTAATGAGGAGATTAGCATGTAGTTGTATGCAAAATCTAAGTTAGTTGCTATTTGCTAATTTGTTAATTTAAAATTGTGATAACTTTGCTAATTGCTAACTAGGTTTTATAATTTGTCTAATAATTAGGTTTAAAAACCTAATTAGGGTATTCATAGCATTATTAACATTTTAAAGTGTAGTTTAATACTTTGGTTCATGAAAATCCAAGCTAGATCGTAGGTTGTGCATTTTTGCTATTAAATTGTTAAAAATTGATATTTTTGCAAACTAGGATTTTGGAAATTATGCAAATTTATGTGATTAAATTATGGAAATGGTTTTATGGACTTATTTAAGATATATAATAAATATATTGGCCGCTACATTCATTTAAACATCGAGTTTTGTACTAAAACGGGTAATTTTGCTTGCTAGTTTTTCGGAAAAACGGCTTTTAGAGTGAATTTGGGGTTTTCGTGAGTTTTAACCTATTTTATATTAAAATTAGTGTTCGTGAATGTGCAAATGAGTGTGATTGGATTTTCTCGATGGTTTGACGTTCGTACATCGACATCGAGGGTTGGTTTGACTATTCTTGCATGTGTAGGCGATAGGTTTTGACCTATGCATGATACACGTGCCGATTTAGTTTTCGTATGCCGTTTCGATTTTGAATTGGGTTTTTAATGCGATACGGTGCGTTATGATATGTAGGTACCCCATGTGGACTTCGAGACGACAAGCAAGCGCGTGGCGATGTCGGCACCGGCGAGCGAGGACCAGGTGAGTAGATTTATATCTACGGGGAGAAGTCGGGTGGATGGCGTATAGCACCCCCGCAGTCCGTAATTAGTACTATGTAGTATATTTTTATGTGTGATAGTTAGTGTGTTATGGTTAGTTAGGGGTAGAAATAACTAGCGTAGTTCCTAGTTGCGAACCATAGGATAGATTTGCACCCACACGCATACACTTGTATGTTTCTTATACTTGCACGGTGTTTGATGATATGGGATGACTTTGGAGTTGAGTCGATGATGTGGGCTTTGTGCCGCGAGATCGGTGATTTGATATGATTCGTATTTGGGATACGAAATGTGATTCTTGCGGGTTCGGGATGTGTGTTTACCCCCGCATTCTACTTTGAAAATGATATCATTTGTACTAGACTTAGATCAGTACCCCAGATTATGATATGATAAGTGATATCTGAAATGTGATGAGATAGTGTGATATTGAACCGTACCCAGCTTTTGGGATGCCGTACGACGATTTACCGTACGAGCCTATATTGATGATAGATCCGCGCTCATGACTCGAGGATGTCAGATGATATACTGTATCGTACGCGATACTATTGAGGCGGGATCACCGACTTATATATATTTATATATCGACTCAGATGTTAGGCGGTTCCCTTACCTGTAGTTCAGCTTGTTAGTTCGGCCGTATAGTTTAGTGTAGTTGTTAGAGTAGATTAGACTTCTTACCTATTTCAAAAACTAACGAATCGTGGGCATTTTTAAAGACAGCTCAAGGGAATCTACGGACATTTCAAAAACGACGTATCTTTTCATAAAAACACCGTAGCCCTATTTTCAAAACCCCATGATTCGTGTTATTTCAAAAGGCACCATTCGTAGGACTTATATTAGATTAATGCAGATTAGTTTTGGTTACGTCTAGTTTCAGCTCCCACTTTTTTGTGGTTCGCTTTGCATCGCATTCTTATATTATGTTTCATACATCATTTTAATATCATGCTGATAGGACACCAGCACCATTACCGATGATGCGTATGTACCACGTACACTTACTTGCCGGCTCACACACATCTTCATCGGTAATTGCCATGTCACGTACACCTTAGAAAATATATTATTGCTTGACATAGCCTATTGGCGAATAGTTTAGATATTGTAGTTATTACCTGCTACTTCATGCATACTGTTATTCATTGTTATGCCGCATTCATGGATTCTCATGCATATATTCACTATTTTGCATGCTATTGAGGTTTGGATTTGGATTTCTATGAGATTTTCTGGATTTGGAGGAAAACCGCAAAAACACAAATAAACATATTCTCTCTTTTAAAATAAAAAGTGCGGTTTTCCCATGATGTATGAGTCGTCCACCATGAGTTTGCTGATGGATTTGGAAACCCGATTCGAGGAGACGGATGAACCGTTTCGGGTACATGGTGGACCCGGTGCGGTACCCCGGGGCAAGAGGAATGTGGTGATGACGTTGAGCCTGGCAGGGGAGTACTACCTACCGGTGATTTTACCCGACGCGTCGGATATCCGGAGGATACCGTCGTGGTCTTGAGATTTATGGTAGGGGCCGGTCCGGATTGACGGCGCCCTAGATATTGAGATTGAGACATTGATATTTCGAGACAGTGAGATTTATGTTTTGTGTCGATGCTAGACACTATTTATGCTGATTTCATTTATGATACCTCAGTTTAAAAATACGAAGGAAATCTCACCAAATTATGAAAACAGTTTCTTCATTTACATGTATTCTGTTTCATGCATTCATACCTCATTCATAGGATATATTGCTACTTGAGGCACTGACACGGGCACATGAGTTTACACTCGGGTTAGATATTTACCCTAGCCTTGTTATAGGCTGCATGTTATATACTTATTTTGAGGATATATTATGATTATTGACCTAGGTTGCGTTATTTATGCGATTTCTGTGCGTAGATGTTTTTCTATTCACGAGTTGGCAACTCACCCCCGTTGTGCCCCAGTTTCTTGCAGGTTGCCGTACAGGTTTCATTACGGCTTGCGGGCTCAGTTTCATTCGGGTGACTTGCTAGTAGGTGGGTTTTTCTTATATCGTACCCATCATATTACCTTGTATGATATTATTCAGTTGTATCTAGTAAATTCCATCAACCAAACATGTATTTTGAGATAGAGACCAGTGTTGGTTATTCTTTCGACCTTAGAGTCGCTCGTTATATTTCTGGTAGTTTTGAGTTTCCTTTTGAGTTTTGATCCTCGCCGTTGGCGTTGTATATTTTATTGTTTGTGTGGTTGTGACCGTCGATTGACGAAGAGCTAGCTCCCGCTTGGGGATGCCTTTTTCTTGATTTCGTATACTATTCATGTTGTATCCCGTTTGGGGGCCAGTATTTACAAAGGAGACTCTGCCGAAATTTTCAGTAAAATTTTGATGTTTTAAAAAACCGCATAATTCGGCTTATGCTATTAAAATTACTTGCTTAAGTTGGTTTTCCTGCACTCTACTACTTTTCTTGGTTTGGATTTCTGGGTTTTCGGTTTACTTAGATTACTTACGTCTCGAGACGTTCGTAGTTTAAGTGCCGGTCATGTTCCGTACTTTCGGGTCGTGACACTAGCTTAAGACATGGGCTCTTCCCTTTCCATATCACATATGAAGCGGTAGGCAACTGATTTGATTGGAACCCTATTCAATAGGTATGCAGCTTCTCAAGTGCATAACTCCCAAAAGGAAAAAGGTAACTCAGTAGTACTCATCATAGAGCACACCTTATCATATAGGGTGTTATTGCTCCGCCCCGATATACCATCTTGCTATGGTGTATACAGAGGAGTAATGCTGAGAGAGAATCTCATTCTCCTTTAGAATAATCCAGGATTTTCGTGCTCAAGTATTCTCTTCCTTGATCTCATCATAGGACATAATACTTATACCCGTATTGGTTCTCTACTTCTAACTTATATTCTGTGAACATCTCAAAAGGTTCTGACTTATGTTTCAACAGGAACATATGTCTGAATCAAAAGAGATCATCAGAGAATGTAATGAAGTACAAAGAACCGGTCTTGGCATGTGTAGACAGGGGACCTACATACATCAACATGTATCATCCCAAGAGTTCACTAACTCTTTCTCTGTTTCCAATAAACGGAGCTATGGTCATCTCATCTCTGTGACATGACTGGAAAGTTTCACAAGATGTAAATTCAAACTAATTTAAATATGCATCTTTATGAAACTCTAGCTAGTCGGGTCACATTGATCTGACCTAGTCTACAATACCTTAAGAAGGATCCGTTCATTTCTGAACTCTTCCTCTTATGTGTGTTCCATATACTAAGAACTGTAGTTTGATTTAGAACATCAATGCTTTTAGATAACGCGCCTGAACCGATCAACTTTTGATATAGGAAATGTTCAAAACATTATCCAACAATACAAAATTATATCCTTTCTTTTCTAACAAAGAGAGTGATATGATTTGGTATATCAGGTTCGGTATCTAATAACATTCGTTCAGAATCAATGTATTGGTAATACAGGGTGACAGTGACCGACAGACTTGGCTGCAACACTTGCCCCTTTTTCTGCCTCATGAAACTTATCACCCGATCTCAGTCCTCTACCTTTCTGTAACCCTATGTAACAAATTACATATCTGGGATCCTGATCTGGTATCACATACCCAGGACGTAAAGGATACTGAGAAACAGTTCTCTGTAATGAACACACCCGAAGATGATGCATTAGCATGCACTCTCTTCGTTTGGGCGGCACGGGAAATCTGGTATTCCCCAATTTCCTGCTCTGTCTTATAACAATTATAAGTTGGAGCGGGACCAACGTTCCCCAGCTCAGTATAACAAGCGGGTTTGGTCAAATATCCGTATTATTATCTTGATTAAGGCGTGATATAGTCGCTACCTGGAGAGAGAGAGAAGAAAACACTCAGCGTGCGCTCTGTCAAGAATAGATTGGTTTTTATTTTATCTAATCAGGATGGCTCCCACTGCTTTTTATCAAATCTTCCTTCAAACCCTAAAAGGAAAGACTAGCCGGGATTAATTACACACTACAAGTTCGCCAATCTTTCAGCCAGGCCAGTGTCGGTACTTTGAAGGAGGTCCCCCGTGCTTTCGCACGAACCTAATTAATTTAAACCTTGTTTTCCCAGAGGCGTAACCCCGTTGACACCTTTATAGACACCTACTTGATCGGCTAATTGTAATGTATAAAACTCTCCCAGGAGTAACTCTTACTCGCAGCGGGTATCGGGATCCAACTATCTCATAGAAGGTATGCAATCTCATTGCAAATTTCAACACTTGAAATTCCCGATAATATTTTGCCCCTAGCAGCTTATGACCTTGGCTAAGGTCAACAAATCATAAGTGCTAGCCAAGTTCAACCCGTCATTTCCCGATTGAATTAAACCCACCCGCACGACCCTTGGCTAAGGTCAACAAAGTCGCACGACTACCCTAACTCAATCGCATCATATGCTTATACAGATAAGCACTAATCAGCTACCGCACACTACGCCTTGGCTAAGGTCAACAAACGTAGCACGAATACTAACCAGTACTTATCTGAAATGACGGAGGGCTACGACGGGTTTTTCAGAAAACCCTTTGCGTAATGAACTTGATATCGTTGTAGAATCAAATGATTTTGAAATGGAGTGCTTTTGAGGCTTTTCTAGTTTTGCTAAAGGAGTCACTCCCGGTGAAGGGATCGTCGGTCCTTTCCTCGTCGAATGAGGTGCGGGATATATCATATATATCACTGTGCAAAGCAAAAACACTTAAAAGCAATCAAAAGACAAACCGAGTGTGTAGCATCTGCCAGTTATTGCTAAAGGAGTCACTCCCGGTGAAGGGATCTCGGTCCTTTCCTCATCGAATAAGGTGCAGGATATATCACATATACCGCTGTGCAAAGCAAGAACTGTAGCTACCTGTTTTATTTTTGAAATTCGATTCTACAACATCTTAGGTTTCTTTTGTTTTCATTAATCACATTAATGAAGTCCCATCAATTATGTACCTAAACATCACAGATAAATACGACGTACACTTATGCCATCCGCATTCGCCTCGATGTCCCCTCGTGCACCGTTAGGTTAGGTAACTAACGGCAGAGCGGGCAGGGCTAGCGCGGGTGTAAAACATAAGTAACATCTATATAATATATCATATATACTATATACAGTATCTATCACAGAACATCACATGATCACATCACAGATACCGCAGCAGAAGAATCATATGAAATATTGGATATACTAGGACGTCCGTGTTTTCAATACGAGCCAGTATAAAACACGGATTCCACGGTCGTGATGAATAGTCAAACCCATACCCCTAGACCCCTACGAGAGCGGCAAGCAACCCTGCCAATTCTAGAGTTAGGAGACCTGGACTCGACTCTTCGAGTTGGTCTCCCACTGGACTCCAGAACCCGGTTACTTGTGCTCTCCTCCTTGGGTCTATCCTAGTGCGGAAAAGTAAATAATATACAACAACGGTGACAACTTCCGCAACCTGGAAGTGCCCCAATAAAAGAATATTACATACAAGTTTTTACATGAATCAAAATGAAAAACACTCATCTCACATAAAAACCCCCGGCTATTCAAACACGACGATCCAATATAACATATCCAGCAACACATAATATCACATGTCATCAACGTAAGTAAATATGCGCATCCCAATTGTCGTTCACATATAGCAACGAAACCGGCGATATCACATATTACACTTACGGTCACAGAAAAGAAAGTGTAAAACTACAACAGTTGGAATTCGCAACCTCCTCAGACATCGCATGCCTGACCAAATGAATTACTTAGACATCGCATGCCTAACAATTATAAACTCCGCATTTTAGTCTCTTTATCGAAAACACTTTTCAATACCAAGTCGGGCAATTCAACAGGATTCCCCACATTCTGATCGAATACTCGTCGCAAACTTCAGTAGGCGGCCGCACCCCCGATACCGTCGACGAAGTGCACCAAGGCGGAACACCGCTGCCGCGAGCACCCGAACGGATGCTTTTGGCGACGGGGTTCTCCTACAGTCACTTGGTCGGGGCTATGGAGTGAGGCTGTCTATTAAGTTTACCCGGCGAGTATCCGCGTACGCTACGTGATTGCGACGGACTTTTGATCACATCAAAATTCCGTGGCAACCGATCAAGTGAGACTAAAGTGCTATGTTTATAACATTCATTTAGTTATTTCATAACTCTTGTGAATTCCAATTATTGTATCCCATTCCAGATAATTAGAAAATGTCAAACTTTCCGATCGAACAATCGAACACCCAAGTTTTCCCGATACAGATCAACACAAGAAATATGAGTCTAACAACATTCAGTTCCTGCCTCAGTACCAACGGTCCAGCCGTAGAAGGGTCAAGCCAACGCCTCACATGTGGTACGCCGTACTGCCCCAAACCCGAAGGTTCAAAGGGCAGTTCAAGACGGTCACATAATCGAGTTAAGGTTTGTTGTCTTCTAGAGGGTCCATTGCGTTACTTGCACTACTTAGAACGTCGTTAAACTACGGAAAAATCCAACATTTGGAAATTTCCCGACAGGGGAAAAATTGGGTATTTATATCCGGTCGAACTTTTTAACATGTTCTAAAATTTATCCGGAAAGCCACATAGACAAAATTTGATAATCCGATCGAACATTCGAATCCCTAAAACAACCCAGAAAATTCAACTCTTGAATAAAATTTAAAAAATACCCAGAGAACTCAGAACAGTTAAATAGGAATTACTGTGGAAAAAGAAGTCAAAGAGTCAACAGTGTTGCCGCGGAACCGCCGCGCCACGTGGGCTTAGGCCGCGGTTCCGCGCCGTCATGACGGAGTTACGGCTCCGTTTTGCACAGTATTTCATAATAAACTCTGCTTGATTTTCTGGATATTTTTAATACTGAAAAATCCCTGTTTTTGAAAATTGGACAGAGAGCATGGGTGTGTTAGGATTTCGGGTTCGTTCGGAGTTCAAAATCCGTCTAGACTTCGCCTAAGGCTCTAGCTAGGCTCTGATACCACTATAGGGTTCCTAGGTACCCTAATGAGGTCTCACAAGGCATCAACCATTCCAATTACAAAAATTCTAGGTGCCGAGAAACCCGACTACGGATCGTTTGCTAGAAATCTAGGCGAAAAGTAAACTAGTTAACACTTAACTAATGGGAAACGGAAATACAACCTTTGTAGATCCGGTTCTCCACCTCCATAGCTCCGCAACGAAGTCCTCTCCGCTGTCGAAAAAGAATCCGGGCTCTAGCGTCGACTTCATCGGAGAATAAGCGAGCTAGGTCGTCGATGTCCATGCCGAAGATGATCTACGTCGAGGCATCGCTAAATCAAGCTCCGACTTCACCAAGTCAAGAAACTTGTGAAGAAAACACACTCTACTACTTGGAAAGAGGTAGAGGATGAAGAAATATGAAGTGGGTTCAATTTAGAATTGGATTTCTCACTCTTTATCATCAATCACCATTGATGACCTCAAGGTTTTCTTCTTGAGTTCAAGGAAGAAGAAGAAGAAAAATGATATGATAAGTTAATTAAAAAGGATAAATTATCTCAATACTTATCATAACCTAACTCTAGTTAAGTGTAGAGAATAGACCATGGTTTGCTTAAATGGTTAGGGTTAAGAATGAAGACAAGAAAGGTGACTAAGTCAAAGGTTCATGAATCTTCAACAAACAAACAAACAAAGCCACCATTCTTTCTATATCTTATCCAAAACAAACAAATAAATAAATAAATAAGATAATCAAAACCCTAATCATTAACTTAACCATGGTTTAATCTTTACACTTAACCAAGTTAACATGTATCATCAAACATGATACAAATAAGTGCACAAAAGTATATCGCATATACAATGCGCACATCCGAGTGAGAAAATCCATCTTAAGTGAACCGATACTAGTTAACGCAAAGTAATATATCAAATATATAATTATGCATTAAATCATTAAATCAACACTTGATTTAACGATCCGGTCATATCGCATATAACCGACTAGTATCGAATGTATCGGCTTATCGAATCAACCCTCGATTCGATAACTAGGTTATATCGCATACAACCATTCGATACATTCATCGCGAGAATAGAATACGGTATCACATACACGCATTATTCTCGGTCCCGCACATATCTCATATGCGCTCCTATTTCGTTTCGCTTGAGCCAGGAAACCTCTGTGTAGGACTCTAAAGACTCGTCAATACGCCGGCAGCAGATGATGATCATATCAAACACCCACAAGCCGCAAGCGGTCTGCTAAATGTAACGGCCACCCGGGTATTGAGCGATCTGAAGATCGACGAGCAAGCCCGCTCACACTCCAGTGAATCCGACTAGTAACACTACCGTACAGTCCGGTCTGATCGTCTGATATGTCGCATATCTCGCCTAGGGGTGGTAAACGTCAGACCCCAATAGTTCGATAAGTCGTGTCGATATGAGGCTCATAACGGGTCGAGAAACTACTGGTAACACTTACCAGCAATTCTCTGAGCAGCCCTGGCCAGGGACTTCCTGTTATAGCCAATCGAACACAGTGCAACATCAACTCCCTATACCGGGAGAGACGAATCCCCTCCTATCGCTCATTGCCTCCATGTGACTCGGGACTGTACCCAAAAACCACCGTTTTTCACGCCCTCTTGGACGTGGTAAGATGGAAATCAAAGCACAGTGGGAACCACACAAGACTCTATGACGATCTCGGGTCAACAGACTACCCTGTACCAGTGTCACCAGAGAACTGCCATCTGACGTGAGGTATAATACCATCTGGGAGTTCTCGGCGAGTCCGTCCAGTGTACCCAGTCTCTACTGAGAACCCGTATATCATCTCTTATGTCAAACACCAATGGATATGGGATCATCCATCGCCCATCTGTATGGGTCGAGAAGGTATACGCTAGTCTACTCTGGTATATCGAAGCCCCGTCTCGATACACCCTCGACTAGGGACTTTGAAGGATGTACTTATGGACTACCATGTCCCCACTAGTATGATCCGCATCATAGTCCAGGTAGTTAAGTACACATCCTAAGGGCTTTACCAACATGTAATAGAGAGACAATCAGTGTACACGTTAAGGTAAAGATCAACCAGATAGCATACTATCATGTCGAGCAAGAAAGTGCTCACTATATATGTCCCAGCATCCACTACAATATACATCCTATGTATAGTAATGGCCTCTAGGGCATACATATAACTAACACATATGTGCTCCTACTCCGTTTTTCCTGAGCCAAGAAACCTCTGTGTAGGACTCTAAAGAATCGTCAATACGCCGGCAGTGGGTGATGATCATATTAAACACCCACAAGCTGCATGCGGTCAGCTAAATGTAACAGCCACCCAGGTATTGAGCGATGAGAAGATTAGCAACCAAGCCTGTGCATTCTCCTGTGAATCCAATCAGTAACACTACCGTACAGTCCGGTCTCTTCGTCTGATATGTCGCATATCTAGTCTAGGGGTGGTAAACGTCAGACCCCAGTAACCGATAAGTCGTGTCGATGTGAGGCTCATAACAGGTCGAGAAACTACTGATAACACTTACCAGTAGCACTCTATATCAGCCCTGGCCAGGGACTTCCAGTTATAGCCAATCGAACACAGCACAACATCAACTCCCTAGACCGGGAGAGACAAAACCCCTCCTATCGCTCATTGCATCCATGTGATTCGGGACTGTACCTAAAAGCTACCATTTTGCATGCCTTCTTGGACGTGGTATGATGGAAATCAAAGCACGATGGGAATCACACAAGACTCTATGACGATCTCGGGTTTACAAACTAACCTGTACCAGTGTCACCAGAGAACTGCCATCTGACGTGAGGTATAATACCATCTGGGAGTTCTCGGCGAGTCCGTCCAATGTACCAAGTCTCCACTGAGCACCCGTACACCATCTCTGATGTCAAACACCAATGGATATGGGATCATCCATCGCCCATCATATGGGTCAAGATGCGTATACGCTAGTCTACACTAGTGCATCGATACCCTGTCTCGATACACCCTCGACTAGGAACAGTTATAGGATGTACTCGTTGACTACCCTGGCCCCACTAGTATGATCTCATCATAGTCCCAGTAGTCGAGTACATATCCTTAGGGCTTTATCAACATGTGAGAGCAAGACAGTAAACTAATAAAAGTCAACATGTTAAGACAAAGTGAAACCAAATAGCATACTATCATGTCGAGCAAGAAAGTCCCATCTATATATATCCAAGCATCCACTATAATATACATCATATGTAAAACAATGGCCTCTAGGGCATATATATAACTAACAGAACGCAAATGCGTTATGTTATATATATGGATATATATATACTTAAATGATATTATTAGGATGTGAATACTTAGCTAATTGGTTTTAGAGGACTTTGAATGATAGTGTCGTTAGTTAATTTCCTAGTCGTGAACCCTAGAATAAGATTTACATACACGCACACACACATACTTGCATACTTTTAGTTACCTGTGCGTATAAGGGGATATGCACATACACACACGCGCACACACACACACACATGGGTATGGGACTGTGTGTGTGTGTCTATATATATATACGTATGCATATACATAGATTATGAGGATAGTACATGATATTTGTGTTGGAGATAGTGCCCTCAGAGTCAATTATTGGATCACAGGCACGTGATTGCAATGATTGAGGGAGGACCTATCCCAGGAGGACAGTCTTACTCGAGATAATAGTATGCTATCTGGTTTACCTTTATCATCGTGTACTGTTTCAGGTGACCTTACAGGTCGCTATTACACGTTGATAGAGCCCCTAGGATTCTTGCTTGACGACCAGCAGTATGATGGCGATCATATACGTGGGAGCTGGGGTCTATAAGCACATCCTTAAATGGTCCCTAGTCGTGGGAGTTTCGAGACTGGGCATCGATACTCCATTAGTAGACTAGTGTATACAGTCGAGACCCCGACGAGGGGAGGTGGCCGGTCTCACAAGCCACTGGTGTCAGTTGGTTCACCTAAGATGTATACAGGTGCTCATTGGGTTATGAGTACACCGGACAGGACTCGCCGGGAACCTGCTAGTTGGGATTATACCAGACGTCAGATAGCAGTTCCCAGGTGACATGTGTACAGGTTAGTTCATCGACCTGAGATCGTCATTTGTCTCGTGTGAGTTCCCACTGTGCTTTGATTACTACCCTACCACGGCTCAAAGGAGTCATGCAAACAGGTTTTAGTTGGGTACAGTCCCGAGCCACATGGAGGCAGTGAGCGGATCTGCAGGGGTTCGTCTCTCCCGGTATTGGGGGTGAGGTCGCGCTGTGTCTAGGAGAGCCATTACGCAAAGCCCTCGGCCGAGGCAGGAGATTTACTGGTAGGTATTCCAGTAGTATCTTAGGGCGTTCTGGGCTACACTCCGACACGACTTGTACCGCCTTTGGGGGTCTGAATTTTACCAACCCCCTAGGCCCGCCATGCGATGCTCATAGACAAACGGACCGGACTGTACGGATATTGTCACTGACAGGCTCAGTAGGGTGTCAGGATGAGTTCGCTCCTCGACGTCCCTTTTGGTCAATAGCTGGTGGCCCGTCACGTATTGGCTTATACCTCTGACGTGCTAGTGGTTAAATCCACAGCCATAGTATTGACGAGTCTTTAGAGTCCACCACACTTTCAGTTACTCAAGCTTTCGGGCGAAACGCTGTAGAGGCCGTATGGAGATATGGCAGGGTCCGATCAGATACATGCGGTATTGCACGGATCAGGATCGGACGGTTTGTACTAGTGGCCGTATGGATATATGGCAGGGTTCGATCAGATACGTGCGGTATTGCACGGATCAGGATCGGACGGATTTTACTAGCCGGCTTTGGCTTAAGCCGGTCCTAGTTTAGTACTGTGTAGATTTTGTCTCATTGCATTTGTATCCGGTCGGAATACAGATGCGGGTGTGTATGCACAGTATCGGGGTTTTCCTGTAATTTATTACGGGACCAGTTTTCTGGAGTTGCCAGTTTGCATTCCGTTCCGGCCGGTTTTCCTTTGTTCTTTCCCGGCCGGACTTTTCCGATGGAGGGGGTTATTTGCAAGTTTGCAAATAACACATTGTGGAGGTTTTTCTTGCAAATGTATTTATTATGAAAGCACCTTTTGATACCATTCTTATCCATCATTATCACTTGCTTTTTGTTGATTAGAAGTGATTAGAGTTTGATGTGAGATGGTTATGATGATGTTTTGGATGTGGTCACCACTTGTGCTCCTACCATCACCTCCCTTCATGCTTCATATTCTTTCCTCCACCATTTTCTAAGATGATAAGTTTTTCATACTTGAGAGAAGAAGAAGAGAGGATCATTTTCATTCTTGGAGAGGGAAAATTTGTTCATCTCATTTCATGCTAGAAAAATGCAAGCACCATTTTTCTTATCTTGATTCCTCCATCATCTGCAAATGGCAACAAACCCCAAATGAGACATAGGTTCTACACTACACATTCTACAGCAAATCTTGGACGCGCTGACTCGCCAGCTTCGCGCCCGAGTTGCCTCGGTATTGAGGTGGGAGCCCGTAAAAGATGCAGGCGATGTGGTGCCCTTCCGGCGAAGAGGCGACAACGAGGAGATGACGGACGAAGCATCCGCGGGAGATCGGGACGATGAGGAGAAGATCGGAGGACTCGGATCATTGGTATACTTCTCTTCCCATCTCTTGTTAGCTAGCATTAGGTTAATGGTTACGATCCGGGTTTTCATTGTCCGCGGTAGCGCCGGTTTCCAAGTAAGGAAAATTTTTGATTCCGCATTTTGGCCTCGATAGACGGCCGGGGCGCTGCCGTGGCGCAACATGGTATCAGAGCCACGCCATTAACCTTGTCTAGTTTGTTCTAATGTGTTTTGCATTTTCGATCGACCAAAATTCCAAAATCTACATTTTTGTTAGCATCAGTTTCTGTTGAAATTTTTTTGGTCTCCAAAAATTTTTCAGGTTGTCTCAGAATGATGTGCAGGGAGTTCTAAGAACACTGGGAAAATTCGACAACATGATCCCTTAGTAAGAGCGCGGATCCGCGGCCATTAACCTTTCTCAGGCCGCGGATCCGCCGCAGTAATGAGGGATCATGTCGTCGTTTTTCTGCAGTGGGCTTGTGGGCTAAAAATAGGGGTTTTGGAATATTAAAATTGGGCCCAGAATTTCTGTGAGTGCTACAGTATTACTTAGGGGCCCACTTGTTAATTTTTGATCGATTGGATATTTTAAACACATTATTTCACAGTATTTACATTATATCTGCGACCGTGAATGTCACTCGATCGGTAAATCCGGTCTAACTGCTATAGCCCGGTTAGACGGATTTGCGAACATGATTTTCACGTTGATGTTCTGTGTATTGCTGTGATGTTGCGGATCGGTCGGTGGGGATAGCCTGGATGCAATGCTAGTACAGCTTTGTTTTATATGTACATTTGATTTTGCGGGGCGAGCGTCCGACATGTGGACTGCCGTCACTGCCTGTTTGTATTATTCTTTTGGGGCACGACCTGGTTGCGGTCGATGTACCCATTGTATGTATATTTTACTTTCTGTACTAGGATTGCCCCGCGGAGGGGTGCACGGATAGCCGGGTTCTGGAGGGCAACAAGCCCGCATCTCATTGCATTGGGACGGAGGGGGCTTCACTCCAGGATTGGCGGGCTATTCGCCACACTCGTAGGGGGTGCAGGTTGACCCAAGAGGGGTGCCCGAGTTACCGGATTCCGTGAAGTGCTGGGTGGTCCATTCACGGTGCTGAAGGGGGCTGCCTCGCTTCAGGTTTTGGCGGGTGACTTGCCGCGCCCGTAGGGGTCTAGGATTTCATTGCACAGGCTATCCACACGACCAGGGGAACGTCGGGTTTCAGCAGCGGCTCTGTGAAACCCGGGGATCCCAGATATCTGTATTGCTCTGTGATGCTGTACATTTCTGTGATGTTGCATTTTATTCACGCCTTGAGCGAATATAATATATTGGTATATATATTAGTAGATGTTGTATATGTTTTTCATCCGCGCTAGTCCAGTCCCCGCTCTGCCGTTAGTTAGCTAACCTAACGGGTGATGACGGGACCCAGTGGCGAATGCGGATGGCATATACGTACGTCAGTATATTTTCGTTCTTTGTGGTGTGATCAATTGATGGGACTGCGTTGATTCAGATCAATGCAAGCTAAACAAACCTATTCTGATGTTGTTGGAACATTTTTCAGAAAAAAAAGCCGTTATTGCAAGGACGTTCACTTTTGTTTTGCATCGTGGTATTCATTTGGAATATCGTGCTCTTCAGTCGACGAGGCAAGGGCCGAGATCCCTTCACCGGGAGTGACCCCTTGGACAGAAGTTTGCGTCAGGGCATTAACTTCACTATAGCCGATTACTTTTGCTTTGCATCGTGGTATTCAGTTGGAATATCCTGCACCTCATTCTACGGGGAAAGAGCCGAGATCCCTTCACCGGGAGTGACCTCTTTAGTAAAGGTTTTCGTCACTATATTTTCTAAAAGGGCTATGCAGTTCCTTCAACGATATCAAGTTCATTACGTTAAAGGTTTTTCGCCAAAAACCAGCCGTAGCCCTCCGTCATTTCCTACAGGTATTATTTGGTATTCGTGCTGCGTTTGTTGACCTAGTCAAGACGTAGTGTTCGGTAGCTAAGTGGTACTTGTTTGTTGCATAAGTGGGATTGGTTAAGACAGTCGTGCGGCCTTGTTGACCTAGTTAAGGGCATGTACGGGTGGGTTTAATGCAATCCAGAATAATGACGGGTTGAACTTGACTGGCGGTTTATGGTTTGTTGACTTAGTCAAGGTCATAAACCGCTTGGGGTAAAAATCACATCGGGAGTTTCAAAAGAACTGAAACTTGCCAGGCATGCGCATACCTTCTGGAGTGTGGTGACTTGAGTGGATTCCGTCAAGTTATCATGCGATGATAGTTGGATCTCGATTCCCACTGATGAGTTGGTTTACTCCTCGGGTGATCCCGACTAATTCCTCTTTCAGGTTTAGAGGAGAATTTGAGGTTACAGTGGGAGGTTTCCAGATTAGACAAAGTGATAACCATTCTGATCTAGGTTAGAGTGCACGCTGAGTGTTTCTTTTCTCTCTCTCTTTGGCAGCGACCATTGACCCGACCCTGGACTATGACTCAGTGACCAAGTTGACCGAACCTTCTTAACACCGGCTTTTGGATTGTCAGAGTTGCAAACCTCATTGCCACTCCTACTTTTACCCTTTTCTCCAGGACACCCCGTATTACTACGAACGTCCACTTCCATTGGACAAAACCATCGTATGGTTATATACGAACTCGAAGGACTTCGAGGATGGTTTCTGGTTCTGGAGAAAACGAATAGGATTATTCAGTTGTCTTTTCTTTTCACCTTCTCTCATTGCGAGTACTCCTTGGTTTAGGAGATAGTACACCTATTACGCAAATTGGATAGTCTTCTTCCAAACTTTAGGCTGGTGCCGAACAGTAGGGAATGAAGAAAACCAATTAGCCTAACGATGGTGTACAGAAGGTATTAAGTTAAGACAAAGCAAGGGATTAGTAAGAGGGCAAAGTAAATTGCAACTGATATTCACGACCAAACCAAGTATTTCTTCGCCAATCCTAAATCACCTTTGTATTTCTCCAGGACACTCCGTATCACTACGAAGATCCACAGTTTATTGGATACTCCATCGTATGGTTATATACGAACTCGAAAGGAACTTGTTCCAGTTCGGGGATGGATTCTGGTCCAGGAGAAATAGGAATAAGGTTTATTCGGTTGTCTTTTATCTTCACCTTCTCTCGCATTGCGAGTGCTCCTAGGACTAGGACAGTACACCCATTATGCTTATTGGATAGTCTTCTTCCAAACCATAGGCTGGTGCCGAACGGTAGGGAAGGAAGAAAACCATTTGGCCTAAGGGGTGTGCAGAAGGTAATGACTAAAGACATATAAAGGGATTTGGAGAGGTGGCAAAGAATTATACGGTTATAGTTGTGAATCTGGATAATGGTAGAGGCATTACTAGGAATACCAGGATACCCCATCGAAACATTTCAATGTTTCAGTTCAACTGTGTACTGTTAAAGGAAAACTGATTTCCCGATTAGACACTTGCTCCAGGGTATGTATTTACCAAGATTGATTCTCACATCTGTATGATTTTTCAGATGATGAGTGGGAGTAAGTTATTGGGAATTAGGGTAATCATCCTCATTATATCGGGATTCGTTGTAATCGGTGATATTTGAGGAGATCATCTGGGCTGTTTGCCGGTCGGCAAATATTTGGTTTTGAATATCCGCTGTTGTGCACCAATTTCAAATTGATATATCTGTACGTCTATTTTCATAGAGTGAGATATACCTTTTGATATTATGTCCATGACATTTACCTATATCAGTGGATGGTTAGGTAAGGAGCATTAAACAGCGGTGTAATTCTTCTTAACCATAAGTACAGTTTTCAACTTACGACGCACAGTGAAAGAGTTGTTAGACTCAGCGGACTTATACAAAGTATTGTATGTTATCCAGTGTCCATTAGGACAGAGGGGTTGGTCCTCATACTATATTCTGTTTACTTTTAACTTCTCTAGTTCTTAGACATGTGTTTCGTAGAAACACAGGGTCTAAGTTTTGAGGAGTTATAGGTATTTGAATAGAGTAGAGTACCAGGTGTAGCAAGTATCGGGATTCTTCAAAGTGATTGAAGATGTAGATACTTCTGTATGGTATTCAGTTGATAGTAATGATAAAGAGAAATTGCTTCCCTTTTCAGGTTACTCATAATTGGAAGCATTCCTAAGTTGAGTAACGCTGATCGGCCTCCTTCCATTTAGTTGACATGCACTGGAGACAGCTGCATGATTTGAATCTGGTTCAATTAAATCAGTGCCTCTGGTTCTATATTGGATATAGTACAGTTCATATCTTAACATTGTTAAGGTACGGGGAGTTGTCCGGCTTATGATTAAAACCAGACTCTGGATAACTCAAGGCACGTTTCTGTAATGGCTGTTTGTGGGTTGACCCAGGCTATGACGAGGGTTGATTTTCTACCATAAGAAAGATCAATAGTGATATTGTTCTTAACTCGCCACATTTTAAAAGGAAATGGTTATTTTTCAGAAAACAGCAGTGGGAGTATGGTAGGACTGGAAGCGATTCCAGAACCGCAAACGATTACTGAAGATTTGATAAGGAACCTAAAGATTCAATCTGATTTGATATTCCATTGGCCACTCCGCAGATAAGGTGGGTAACTTCAGGAACCTGAGAGGTACTCCGGTAGCCTCAAGGACGGTGACAGGGAAGTTCTTGTTTACCCACACTTGCCATTGTTGTTGTTCCAGGCTGCGAGACCCGGCAGGAGGATGAGTATAGCGTCGTTCTAAACTAGCTTTAGAAGTGCACGTCTATATGACTCTGCCAGAGGGTTGTCGTAGTCAGTGGGAGCAGCGGAAGCATTGGTGGACATCAGGCTTATGTCTATAGACTAAAGCAGATATAGCGGAGATAGATCATCTATTTCTGATGTGACAGTCATAGGTTTGACGTCATCAGAATAGGGGATGGATCTGTTAAGAAGGTAGTAGGGTGTGATGTCCTGGTTTTGGATGACATACACATAGTAGGAAGTGATATTCCTATACTACGATCGGTTATACTTTGGTCGTCACACAGTGTTTTCTCCAAATGGGACTTGGACATTATATCAGACATACTGGTAACTAGATCTATGGTTTTAGATCTAGATTTGGATAGTTTCCCAATCAGGGTACTTTGACAGCATTCTAAGAGTATTTAGAATGGTCGACTCCTGGCATGGTAGTGTACCTGCAGAGAATGGAGTCACCCTCTCTAAAGGTGTCTTATAGACTAAAGTAGAGAGGGATGTGCATGACTGGCAGATCACTTGCTTAGGCAATTGAGTCAATCATGAGATGTCAAGTACCACACCAGATGTTGTTCTTGCAGTAGGTGCAATAAGTTGATATTAATCCAATCCTGGAGAAACAGTCGGAAGCAGTTTTAGAACATAAGTTGATGTTCTAGGGATGTGATAACGACAGCCTCCTTTAGGAGACGGTTATCACTCCAGGCTTCAAAGGTGACATGGACGACAAGGAGGTTGTCAGAGTTATAGTTCTCCCTCTGACGAGGGACAATATTCTGGACAGGTGATCCAGGCACATACTGAGGGAGGCATGGCGCAGGATACTGATTAAGTTCAGTTGACGATACAGTCTAAGAAGTTTGGATTTGGAGTTCATTTATGAACTAGGTCCCATCAGACATCCAGACATTCCAAGACAGGTATTGCTCATTTCGGGAGATGGTTTTCTCCGCGAACTTGAGATATAGAGAGACATAGAAAGAAACATCTCAGCGGATCCACTCACTGAGGCTATTCCTCGAACGCAATAGTTTCGCAAACGAGCTTTGTGAGACTGACTAGTAGAGGAGTTGGGTGTTCGGTATCACACGGGCTGTCAGTATGCGACATCGCAATAATTAGCCTTGAGTGCAAGTGGGAGATTGTTGGAGATAGTGCCCTCAGAGTCAATTATTGGATCACAGGCACGTGATTGCAATGATTGAGGGAGGACCTATCCCAGGAGGACAGTCTTACTCGAGATGATAGTATGCTATCGGGTTTACCTTTATCATCGTGTACTGTTTCAGGTGACCTTACAGGTCGCTATTACACGTTGATAGAGCCCCTAGGATTCTTGCTTGACGACCAGCAGTATGATGGCGATCATATACGTGGGAGCTGGGGTCTATAAGCACATCCTTAAATGGTCCCTAGTCGTGGGAGTTTCGAGACTGGGCATCGATACTCCATTAGTAGACTAGTGTATACAGTCGAGACCCCGACGAGGGGCGGTGGCCGGTCTCACAAGCCACTGGTGTCAGTTGGTTTACCTAAGATGTATACAGGTGCTCATTGGGTTATGAGTACACCGGACAGGACTCGCCGGGAACCTGCTAGTTGGGATTATACCAGACGTCAGATAGCAGTTCCCAGGTGACATGTGTACAGGTTAGTTCATCGACCTGAGATCGTCATTTGTCTCGTGTGAGTTCCCACTGTGCTTTGATTACTACCCTACCACGGCTCAAAGGAGTCGTGCAAACAGGTTTTAGTTGGGTACAGTCCCGAGCCACATGGAGGCAGTGAGCGGATCTGCAGGGGTTCGTCTCTCCCGGTATTGGGGGTGAGGTCGCGCTGTGTCTAGGAGAGCCATTACGCAAAGCCCTCGGCCGAGGCAGGAGATTTACTGGTAGGTATTCCAGTAGTATCTCAGGGCGTTCTGGGCTACACTCCGACACGACTTGTACCGCCTTTGGGGGTCTGACTTTTACCAACCCCCTAGGCCCGCCATGCGATGCTCATAGACAAACGGACCGGACTGTACGGATATTGTCACTGACAGGCTCAGTAGGGTGTCAGGATGAGTTCGCTCATCGACGTCCCTTTTGGTCAATAGCTGGTGGCCCGTCACGTATTGGCTTATACCTCTGACGTGCTAGTGGTTAAATCCACAGCCATAGTATTGACGAGTCTTTAGAGTCCACCACACTTTCAGTTACTCAAGCTTTCGGGCGAAACGCTGTAGAGGCCGTATGGAGATATGGCAGGGTCCGATCAGATACGTGCGGTATTGCACGGATCAGGATCGGACGGTTTGTACTAGTGGCCGTATGGATATATGGCAGGGTTCGATCAGATACGTGCGGTATTGTACGGATCAGGATCGGACGGATTTTACTAGCCGGCTTTGGCTTAAGCCGGTCCTAGTTTAGTACTGTGTAGATTTTGTCTCATTGCATTTGTATCCGGTCGGAATACAGATGCGGGTGTGTATGCATAGTATCGGGGTTTTCCTGTAATTTATTACGGGACCAGTTTTCTGGAGTTGCCAGTTTGCATTCCGTTCCGGCCGGTTTTCCTTTGTTCTTTCCCGGCCGGACTTTTCTGATGGAGGGGGTTATTTGCAAGTTTGCAAATAACACATTGTGGAGGTTTTTCTTGCAAATGTATTTATTATGAAAGCATCTTTTGATACCATTCTTATCCATCATTATCACTTGCTTTTTGTTGATTAGAAGTGATTAGAGTTTGATGTGAGATGGTTATGATGATGTTTTGGATGTGGTCACTACTTGTGCTCCTACCATCACCTCCCTTCATGCTTCATATTCTTTCCTCCACCATTTTCTAAGATGATAAGTTTTTCATACTTGAGAGAAGAAGAAGAGAGGATCATTTTCATTCTTGGAGAGGGAAAATTTGTTCATCTCATTTCATGCTAGAAAAATGCAAGCACCATTTTTCTTATCTTGATTCCTCCATCATCTACAAATGGCAACAAAGCCCAAATGAGACATAGGTTCTACACTACACATTCTACAGCAAATCTTGGACGCGTCGACTCGCCAGCTTCGCGCCCGAGTTGCCTCGGTATTGAGGTGGGATCCCGTAAAAGATGCAGGCGATGTGGTGCCCTTCCGGCGAAGAGGCGACAACGAGGAGATGACGGACGAAGCATCCGCGGGAGATCGGGACGATGAGGAGAAGACCGGAGGACTCGGATCATTGGTATACTTCTCTTCCCATCTCTTGTTAGCTAGCATTAGGTTAATGGTTACGATCCGGGTTTTCATTGTCCGCGGTAGCGCCGGTTTCCATGTAAGGAAAATTTTTGATTCCGCATTTTGGCCTCGGATAGACGGCCGGGGCGCTGCCGTGGCGCAACAATTTGGAGATGAGTCGATGGGATTGGGCTTGATGCCATGAGATCGGTGATATGAGGTGGTTCGTATTATAAGATATGACACGATGTTTAGCGGGTCCTTTAGGCGTGGTGTTTTCAAACACATGCATGCATTCATAGATGGTATCAGTATTATACTAGACTTACATCAGTACCCCCAGGTCATGATATATGATGAAAAGGATACCAGACGAATAATGAGATAAATGTGATATTTGACCCGTACCCAGATTTGGGAGGCCGTACGACGGATTTACCGTACGAGCTATATATTGATGATCGATCCACACTCTTGACTCGAGAATGTCATAGTATATAGGGTATTGTATGGGATACTATTGAGTCGGGATCACCGACTATTATATATATATATATATATATATCGACTCAGATTTAGGTGGTTTCCTTACCTTTTGATTAGACCTGTAATTTACTTGTATACTCGTTATTTATATTATTGCATATTCATTATTGATGTGTATATTATTCAGCTCCCGCATATTATTGCTGTTCGCATCGCATCACATGCTTATATTGCGTTTTCATATGTTAGTATAGAAATCATGCTGTCAGGACACCAGCACCATTACCAATGATGCGTATGTTCCACATACACTTACTTGTCGGCTCACACACATCATCATCGATAATTGCCATGTCACGTACACTTTAGAGAATATTATTTGATTGATATCGCCTATTAGCTGGTAGTCTCGATTGATCATTACTGTGCTAGTTTAGACATTGCATTCATTATTGTGATTCTTCATGCATATTTAATATTCATTGTCATGCATTATTATTTAGGACCAGTCCGGATTTGCCGGAGCCTAAGACATTTAAATTCATTGTCTTTTATTCTTGAGATTTGGGTTTTACATGAGATTTATGGATTTGGAGAAACCGCAAGATTTTATAAAACTGATAATCATTTTAAAATGAAAGTTGCGGTTTTCTCATGATATGATTTGAGATTGTCCACCATGAGTTTTCTCGGCTCCTGAGCGATATCATACACCCAATTCGAGGAGGAGTAGAGTCCGTCTGTGGGTACATGGTGGACCCGGTGCTGTACCCCGGGGCAAGAAGATCGCAGTTGATCGGCATTGAGCCTGTGACAGGGGAGCATTGCTGACCGGTGATTGTTTGTTGACTCGTCGGATATCCGGAGGATACCGATCGGAGTTGGGCCAGTCCGGATAGCCGGAGCCCCAGATATTGATATTGAGGTATTGAGATTTATGATATAGGCCAGTCCGGATAGCCGGACCCCGAGATATTGGATATTAGGATTTATGTTTTGTGTCGATGCTAGACACTGATTTATATTGATTTATTGATGATACCTCATTTTAAATTGTAGAAATCTCACTAAAACAAGAAAACAATTTCTCATTTATATGTATTCCGTTTTCGTGCATTCATACCTCTTATTATGATACATTGCTACCTAAGGCACT
This sequence comes from Agapanthus africanus, assembly GCA_030015575.1. Taxonomy (NCBI): domain Eukaryota; kingdom Viridiplantae; phylum Streptophyta; class Magnoliopsida; order Asparagales; family Amaryllidaceae; genus Agapanthus; species Agapanthus africanus. Next base: position 297,546,631 of record JASDDO010000026.1, read on the forward strand.
GACACGAGCACATAGGATTTCACTTATGTATAGATGTTTACCCTTGCCACCTCTTCATACTTCAGACTTTATCATTTTGAGGTTATATATATTATTGATCGTATTGACCTAGGTTTGAGTCTTACATACGATTTCTGCTCGGTGATGTTTTCTACTCACGAGTTGGCAAATCACCCCTGTTGTGCCATGGTTTCTTGCAGGTCTTTCCGTACAGGTTTCATGCGGCTTTGCTGGCACACTGCTTCCATTCCGGGTGATTTGCTTTGGTAGGTGTGTTCACTTGTATCGTGACCACCATTGTACCTTATTTTATTCATTGTCTCTAGTAAACTCCATCAACCAGTCATGTATATTTTATTTAAGACTAGAGACCAGTTGTATATTCTTTCGACCTTAGAGTCGCGCATTGTATTATTATGGATTTCATGTTGATTTGAGTTTCCTTTTTCAGTTTTGATCCTCGCCCTTCGGCGTTGTATATTATATTGCTTGTGTGGTTGTGGCCATCGTTTGACGAAGAGCTAGCTCCCGCTTGGGGATGCCTTTTATCATTCATGTATATATTATTCATGTTGTACCCCGTTCGGGGCCTGTATTTACAAAGGTAAGTCTGCCGAAATTTTCAGAAAAGACTTGATGTTTTTAAAAAAACACATAATTCGGCTTATGCTATTAAAACTACTTTCTTTAAAACGAGTTTTCCATCATTTATTATTTAAAATGGTTTTAGATTTCTGGGCTTTTGGCTTACTTGAATTAGATGAAGTCCTATAGACTTTCATATGATTCATGTGCCAGTCACGTGCCATTTCGGGTCATGACAAAATTGGTATCAGAGCGCTAGGTTAACCTTGGTTCAAGTCTTTGTTTGACTATGCGGAGCCTAGGGCGTTTGTATATACGGAATCTTGGCTTGACCTTACGGAACGTAGACTTAGTCGATGGGGTTTTAGACCCAAAATTTTGACGCATAGGTTGACCTTGGTTGGTGGAGTAGGTGACTTAAGAAGAGTGACGTACCGTGTGTATGTTCCACGGCATACTTACGATACGCTACTCCGCTTAAGAAGCCTTAGGATGTACATTTCCTTGCACAGCATTGTATTCATTCATTATCTATCCTCATGGATATCGGTTTATGTTTTTGCTGCCACAATTATACGGGCAGAGAGAGCTACGGTTAGAGTTGTGGTCAGCACGAGCTCGTCACGGACGAGGACTGACCAGTGTGTGATTCCAGGGACATACGATTGCATATAGAAGAGTCGGTTTATTGTGTTTTCGCACCATGAGCGTTTGATGGATCGCTGTTATGAGATTTCTTGGACGTGCAGATCAGCACCAGAGGATTGAGCCACTGATAGAGGCCAGCCAGAATGTGATGACCATTGATGTATCGCTTATTCATGATGATTGAGGCACTGTTCAGTGTGAAGAAGAATGAGCCAATTGTTGCTGCGAACGACGAGATATTGCCCCAGATGGTGGAGCTATTACAGTACGAGTTGTACATAAAGATATGATAGAAGATCGCTAGTCACCCGAGGATGAATGACTAGGACATGTGGTTCGTTCGCTTACCCCGATGCGAGGTCATCAGATTGATTGATTCCAGATAGAGACGACTTCGCACAGATACGTTGGGAGTCGATAGAGACGATTGAATGTCAGAAACCCATTTTCCAAGTTTAAGGTATTTGGAGAAAAGATGCAAGTGATTCTACGTACCCTCTAGAAGAATGAAACCCTAACTCGACATAATGACCATGAGAACGCCTTTAAACCTTAGGGTTTGCGGCAGTTCAGCGGTGCCATTAATGAGGCTTGGGTTTGCCCTTCTACGGTTGGTCCATAGGTGTTGTGGCATGTACTCGATTTTATTAAATTGTACCCAAGATATTGAGCTCTTGGGGGATAATGAGGTTTTGACGACTCGATCGAATGGTTCGACATCTTTCGGATATCATGTGATGGGATGCATTGCTTGGGAGACTCCGGATACGAGTATAGCCATTGGAGCGCAGTCCATGCAGCCACGAAGAGACGAGTCCGAAGCAGTCGACATTAGAGGAAAGTGGAGTAAAAGATTCGTACGAGATTTCGACGAGATGACGTTCCACTCCGCCGACATCAGAGATGTGACACGCATACAGAGGCGTTATATATAGATATATCTTCCAGAAGGAGTCGCGATGAGTATGCAGCTGTTCCAGAACTAGAGATTGATATAGTAAAGGGTGATAACCTCCGGACAGTTCGGAAGAAACGAGATTTGGGAGAGACTTCTACAGAACCTTTCTGGAATTCTATATGAGGAGACTTGGACTCAGGATCGGTCATTTTATGCACACCCAACAGGCCAGAGTTCGACACTGTCGACGAGACATGTTATGAGTGACCACGACAGTTGGCCAGAGATTCTTAGAGGATGTGCTTGAGCGGGACTATTCTGCCATACTTGATTTCGGTATTTTTGGGCGATCTATTCGCATGGTTGAGTTTTGATGATTGAGTTTTATGATATTTGTTTTCGTGCACCATGGTTGCACCTACTGGGTATTTATATTGTGTGCATAGTTATTACACTTGAGGTATACTTTATACATAGTTGTGTTGATTTATGATTTGTGCACAGTTATTGCACTTAATTTTTGTGCCTTGGTTACACATGTTTATGATTTCATGGATTTCATACAGTTGGGTTGATTTTGTGCATATGGTACGCACACGATTTAGTTTTTGTACTCGGTATAGTTCACATATGCTTGCAATGCATTGATACGTATTTTGTGCACCACAGTTGCACCTGACTTCGGTTTGATGTCATTCGATATGTTGATTTTGATTTCATGCCTATGTTATGCATGTGATTTGACTATACTTTCGGCATAGTTTTCATGCACTTTTAGTATTTTGATTCGCTTTTGTACACGCTGATGCAAATGGTTGTGAGATTATATACCACGGTATACCTGATTTGGATTTGGATTAAAATGTGTTGTATACCATCGATTTCAAGTGTGATACTCGATATTTGTTTTGTGCACCTTGTGCACCTGATTGGATTCTTACGCATATTTGACGTGCTTGGATTGGATTTTGCGCATGTTCGGCGCTTGATATTGGATTTCGTGATTTCGTGCATGTTGGATGCACATGATTTAGATTTTATTCGTGCATGATGGATGCACCTGATTTGGATTTTCGCGCATGTTGGGCGCATAATATGAGATGCGATTTTGATGCACACCAGATGCACTAAATCGGGATTCTTTGTGCATATCAGATGCACCTGATATTGCTGTCAGGCACACCCATTGCCCTGACAGGTGTTTCGTGCACACCCGTTGCACTTAGATGTTGTTTCTGTGCACATGTATGGCACATTCATGAATTTTGATCTCCGTGGGCACCAGATGCACGCTGCATTCTTATGCACATTTTGGGATTAATTTCTTATGGAGTAGTATGTTTTAATGATATTTACTATTTGTTTTCATACTGAGAAGGACTAGTCAGAGAATAGTACCTGGATATTTTTTGCATACATTGATAGTTATCGAAGGGATTTCCGAAAAGGGAGCTATAGTCTCAGTATTTACCCACGTGTCTGATATGACACGAAACGTTTAAAACAAGGATACCCTTCTTAATTGTTTTCAAAACGGCGGGACATGCATATTAAACAAAAGATATATACATATATGGTTATTTTCTTACAATAGACGTCTGCCACTGTGCAGTGTTATGCACATCACACAGCAACATGAAAGGTTTGGCATGCATTTCCTTCAGATGTTTACATGTATAGATTTGATGTTTACATGTATAGTTTTGATGTATATCATATTGGTTTCATTTTAAATTTGACATTTGTGTCTTCACCATGACTCCGATGATTGCGGAATGCTTGACGGAGTTTTGATTTTGAGTTATCTGCTCATTGTTCATGAGCATGCATTGCGCTACGATGCGTTTTATGTATTGATGATTTCGGAGCCCCGACGACTTGGACTTTTACTGAAATATTTTAATATTTGAGGGGTTTAAATTTAAATTCGGGGATCGAATTTCTTTAAGGGGGGAAGACTGTAACATTTCAGAAAAATAAAATATTATTTTTCGGAATTTTTATAATTAAATAATAAATATATTGAATATTTTAATATGGCGGTATAAGTAAATACCGATAAATTGGGAAAATTTTGGAAAATTATAGAAATTACTAAAAAGAGGGTGCCTTATGTGATTTATGCAAATTATGAAATTTTACGGTTTATTTTACACTATTTTAATACTAATCGCGATTAAATATCGCTAATCGAGCATTAAACGTGTTTTGTGCACATGACATGCACATGTCATTTTTCACACTTGTTACATTTTCTTATCATGGCTTTTCTTCAGTTTCTTTTGCATGGTTGTTGTTTTAATATGAAGAGAAAAGATAACAAAAGAAAAAGAAAAGAAATGGAAAAGAATACAGAAATGAGGGATGAGCATGAGAGAGAGAGGGTGAGGGGTCAAACTTGGCCATGACTATTCTCCTCCTTCATTCTCTCTTCATCTTTCTCCTTCCTCTCAAGCCCATGGCAGCCCCCTCTCCTCCACCACCTTCACCACCTCACTTCATCATCAAAATCAACTCAATTCCTCATCCCCACTTCATTAAAAATGTGCATAAGCCCACTAGCTACACTTTGGACAAAGAAAAATCGGATTTTTGACACTTGGAGCTACTCAAGAAAATTCTTGAGTTGCCAAATTAGGAAATCCCTTCACCATTTGTATTGTATTTCATCTACTTTAGTGTCCATGCTTGTTTAGAAGTGATTTAGTTCGGTTTAGTGAACTTTGATAATTCTAAGTTTAAGGTTAGGGTTTGAATTGAATTGTGATAGTGTAATTGAGCCAGTAGTGACCTTAAACCCCCTTAGTGATAGTATTTTGGATACAAAACCAGAGACAAAACCCAATTCACGAACATTGAAATTCTGCCAATATCGTATTTTGTGGAAATTGTGAAGGGAAATTGAAATCTGCTAACACCTGGGGACTCTAAAAATTATTTAGCATTCACAGTGATACATGCAGGCATCCAGGGAGCTAACCCCAAAACCTGAGCAACCCCCTCCATGTTCTGGCCGCACTTTTAATCAATCTGGCCGCAAATTGTAGCCAGGGTGGGATCATTTGGTTTCGTATTTGTTCTGTGACTTTATCTCCAGTAAACTAGACCCTTTACATATGTAAAATTGGTTGATTTCACTTAGGGTAAAATCTGGAGCATGTTTTCTAAGTTTCTGGTTTCGGTTTGCATATTTTTATAAAATTGGTTTTGGTATTTGATATTTTATTTCTGTCGTGTGGCGTTTGAACGCCAACGACTAGGGTTATTGGTCGTGTTTTGCACGCGAGACCATAGGTTTTGACCTATGTGTGAAACGTGTGTCGTTTTGGTTTTAAATTGGATTTTAATGTGGCACGATACATTCTGATGTGTAAGTACCCCAAGAGGACTTCGAGACGATAAGCAGGCGAGTGGCGACGTCGGCATCGGCAAACGAAGATCAAGGTGAGTAGATATATATCTATGGGGGAAGTCGGGTAGATGGCGTATAGCACCCCCGCAGTTCGTAGTATAGAAAGAAAATGCGTTATGTTATATATATGGATATATATACTTAAATGATATTATTAGGATGTGTATACTTAGCTAATTTGTTTTAGAAGACTTTGAATGATAGTGTCGTTAGTTAATTTCCTAGTCGCGAACCCTAGAATAATATTTACATACACGCACGCACACACTTGCATACTTTTATTTACTTGTGCGTATATGGGGATATGTATATAGACACACACACATGGGTATGGGACTGTGTTTACACACACACACACACACACACGCGCGCGCGCGTATGCATATACATGGATTATGAGGATAGTACATGATATTTGGAGATGAGTCGATGGGATTGGGCTTGATGCCATGAGATCGGTGATATGACGTGGTTCGTATTATGAGAAACGACATGATGTTTAGCGGGTCCTTTAGGCGTGGTGTTTTCATACAAACGCATGGATTCATAGATGGTATCAATATTATACTAGACTTAGAGCAGTACCCTCAGATCATGATATATGATGAAAAGGATAACAGACGAATAATGAGATAAATGTGATATTTGACTCGTACCCAAATTTAGGAGGCCGTACGATGGATTTACCGTACGAGCTATATATTGATGATTGATCCGCACTCTTGACTCGAGGATGTCATAGTATATAGGGTATTATATGGTATACTATTGAGGCAGGATCACCGACTATTATATATATATATATATATATATATATATATATATAGATATATATATATCGACTCAGATTTAGGTGGTTTCCTTACCTTTTGATTAGACCTGTAGTTTACTTGTAGACTCGTTATTTATATTATTGCATATTCATTATTGATGTGTATATTATTCAGCTCCCGCATATTATTGCTGTTCGCATCGCATTGCATGCTTATATTGTGTTTTCATATGTTAGTATTGAAATCATGCTGTCAGAACACCAGAACCATTACCAATGATGCGTATGTTCCGCATACACTTACTTGCCGGCTCACACACATCATCATCGGTAAATGCCATGTCACGTACACTTTAGAGAATATTATTTGATTGATATCGCCTGTTAGCTGGTAGTCTCGACTGATCATTACTGTGCTAGTTTAGACATTGCATTCATTATTCTGATACTTCATGCATATTTATTATTCATTGCAATGCATTATTATTTAGGGCCAGTCTGGATTTGCCGGAGCCCAATACATTTAATTTCATTATCTTTTATTCTCAAGATTTGGGTTTTCCATGAGATTTATGGATTTGGAGAAACCGCAAGATTTTGTAAAACTGATAATCATTTTAAAATGAAAGTTGCGGTTTTCTCATGATATGATTTGAGATTGTCCACCATGAGTTTTCTCGGCTCTTGAGCGATATCATACACCCAATTCGAGGAGGAATAGAGTCTGTCTATGGGTGCATGGTGGACCCGGTGCGGTACCCCGGGGCAAGAAGATCGCAGTTGATCGGCGTTGAGCCTATGATAGTGGAGCATTGCTGACCGGTGATTGTTTGTTGACTCGTCGGATATCCGGAGGATACCGATCGAAGTTGGGCCAGTCCGGATAGCCGGAGCCCCAGATATTGATATTGAGGTATTGAGATATTATGATATGGGCCAGTCCGGATAGCCGAAGCCCGAGATATTGGATATTGGGATTTATGTTTTGTGTCGATGCTAGACACTGATTTATATTTATTGATGATACCTCATTTTAAATTGTAGAAATCTCAATAAAACAAGAAAACAGTTTCTCATTTATATGTATTCTATTTTCATGCATTCATACCTCTTTTTATTATACATTGCTACCTGAGGCACTGACACGAGCACATGGGATTTCACTTATGTATAGATGTTTACCCTTTCCATCTCTTCATGCTTCAGACTTTATCATTTTGAGGTTATATATATTATTGATCGTATTGACCTAGGTTTGAGTCATACATACGATTTCTGCTTGGTGATGTTTTCTACTCACGAGTTGGCAACTCACCCCCGTTGTGCCCCAGTTTCTTGCTGGTCTTGCCGTACAGGTTTCGTGTAGCTTTGCTGGCACACTGCTTCCATTCCGGGTAATTTGCTTTGGTAGGTGTGTTCACTTGTATCGTGACCACCATTGTACCTTATTTTATTCATTGTATCTAGTAAACTCCATCAACCAGTCATGTATATTTTATTTCAGACTAGACACCAGTTGTATATTTTTTCGACCTTAGAGTCGCGCGTTATATTATTATGGATTTCATGTTGATTTGAGTTTCCTTTTTCAGTTTTGATCATCGCCCTTCGGCGTTGTGTATTATATTACTTGCATAGTTGAAGCTTTCGTTTGAAGAAGAGCTAGCTCCTGCTTGGGGATGCCTTTTATCATTCATGTATATATTTTTCATGTTGTACCCCGTTCGGGGCCTATATTTACAAAGGAAACTCTGCCGAAATTTTCAGAAAAGACTTGATGTTTTAAAAAAACGCATAATTTGGCTTATGCTATTAAAACCACTTTCTTTAAAACGAGTTTTCCATCATTTATTATTTAAAATGGTTTTAGATTTCTGGGATTTTGGCTTACTTGAATTAGATGAAGTCCTATAGACTTTCATATGATTCATGTGCCAGTCACGTGCCATTTCGATCTTGCTTATGCCGAACTATATGGAGGCTGGTACTCTTACAAAATCTTTCCTCGCTTACTGGACATCTGCGTTCTCTGCACAGCTTTTCCTCGGGAACTGGTCGTATCTCACGCCTCTGTATACATATCAGATCTCTAATCTCAACGGGGAGAAACAACAGCTCATTGACATCTCGCAAGATCCTTTTGTTCCACTCGTCATTATTATCGTCTACTTCGACGTCACGTCATGCTATCTGCGTACTACAATTGTGTCGGCTACAGTCAATCCGGAATCTATCACACGGACTCAAAATCGCGAACTCGGTATCTTCATCACACTGTAGAAGATCTCAAGCCGAACACGTCCTCGGGAACTCGTCCATACCATCGGAGGAATACTCAACACTCGTCCGTTCTCAATCAACTCACAACGCATCTGGATGAGGTCCTCTATCTGAAGCTGGTCCACTTATTGGTCTCCTATCACATGATATTCGGACGACGTTAAACTTTTCGATCGATTCATTAAAGTCCGATAATTCCCCGAGAGCTTAACTCTTGAGTACAGTTTAATAATAACCGGTACATGCCACAGTACCTATGGACCAACCGTAGAAGGGCAAACCCAAGCCTCATTAATGGCACCGCCGAAAACCCTAAGGTTCAAAAGCGTTCCGATGGTCATTATATCGAGTTAGGGTTTCATTCTTCTAGAGGCTCCACGGAATTACTTGCATGTTTTTCCGAATACCTTAAACATGGAAAAATAGGTTTCTGACATTCGTTCGAACTTTTTAACTTTGCCTAGACAACATGTGAATACCCTTCGTCTCTCAACTCAAGGTAGACTAGCTATCATTTGTCGCAGCTCTGCCTGAAAGCTCCAGCGATCTCAGCTCGTAAAGTATGGATGCGACATCCTATCAATCTCAGTAACACCTGGGTTATCTGTCTGCACGGTAGACGACATCACAATCTCTGAGGTATGTTGTACATCAACAGTCCTCACACAACAGGCAGCCTCTAACAATAGCCCGATCATCCTGTGCAAAACCGAACACTCGCCTCAAACGAGAAGTCACAACACTAATACAAAATCGAGACGTTCTCGTGTCACCAGAAAACATGATGATCAGTCCTCGCCCCTGACGAGCTCGCCCTGACCGCAACACTAACAGCAGCTCAATCTGCGCTCAAGCTATGGTGACAGGAAGCTCAAGCATGTATCGATGAAGGTAGATCAAAGGAATGAAAGGAATCAACAGATCCCAAAATGGATACATGATCATAAGGAAGAACGGAATCAATAAGAGTATGATCATGGAAACAAATAGAATCAAAGATCTCAATATATGTACATCCTAAGGTTTCTTAAGTGGAGTATCTTATCGTAAATATGTCGCGGATCATACGTATGGTACGTCACTCTACTCAAGCTACCTACTCCATCAATCAGGGTCAGCCTATGTAACGAAAGTTCAGGTCTAATACCCCCTGTCCAAGTCTAAGTTCCGTAAGGTCAAGCCAAGGTTCCGAAATATTTACGCCCCAGACTCCACATAGTCAAACCTAAACTCAAACAAATGTTAAACCTAGCGCTTTGATATCAACTTTGTCACGACCCGAAATATGAGCTCGTGACCAGCACTTAAATCACGCAACGTCTAAAGGCGTAACATAATCCAAATAAGCTGAAACCCAGAAATCTAAACTGTTTAAAGAAATAAAAGAGGTGAAGTTTTGAAATAAGGTATAATGAAGAAAAAGGTTTTCTTAAAAGCATAGAAAAGGGAACATGAAAAATGCAAGTTTATCTTACTAGTTGTAAAACATGTTCGTCTTTTAAAAATTTGGGCAGCACCTCCTTGTATATTTTGATTCAAAAACATAAATACATGATAATATAAAAGGCATCCCCAAGCGGGAGATGGCTCTTCGTCAAACGGCGGATTCATAACCACGCAAGACAGTAATATAAATATATGACGCCCAACAGCGAAGATCAACACGGAAAATAAAGAATAAAGCAAGACAGCAAACCTACAAGCGAACCTATAACCCATCGCTCAAGTCTCGCAACTACAAGTCTCACTAAGTCTTACTATTTATACAAATACTAGTTTTGATTGATGGAGTTGACTAGATACAAAATGAATAATAAGTACAAAAGTGGTACGATCCAACATGTGCCACCTACCAAAGCAAGTCACCCGAATACAATCTGTGTGCCAACGATGTTGCTACCGATCCATGCGGTCAACCTGCAAGAACTGTGGCACAACGGGGGTGAGTTGCCAACTCGTAAATAGAAAACATCAACAGGTAGAAATCGAATAAACAACGATTCCTAGGTCAACTGTATCATAAAAGTAATACTATGATATCTAGGGTGACCGTATGTAAATATGTGCCAACAATAATAATCAATGCCTGTATGCATGTGGATCTCGTCCACGCGAAATATCATAAAAACATATGCATGTAAATATATATGAGGATGTCAACGAATGTGTGTCCATCAATGACACAACATCATGGAACCTGAGTGTCCAACACCTGTTAGTGTAAATGCCCTAGAGGTCATTACTGTATCATACTAGTTTGTATATTACTTAATGGAGGTTTGGGATATTCACCTTGTATAGACAATCTTACTCAATATAGTAGTATTCTACTTGGTTTGTTTCTACTTTAATGTGTACATGTGTTTATTTTAGTATATCACCTATGCACATTAGTGGAGCCCTTAGGATCTTTGCTTGATTACCAACGTTGTGATGGCAGTCACACTCGTGGGGGCTGGGTAATCTATAAGCACATCCTTATGCAGGTCCCTAGTTACAGGACTATCGAGACAGGACATCGATACTCCAGAGTAGACTAGCATATGCGCTTCTCATCCCAGTGTGGGAGACGGTCTGTCCCACAGCCGTCAATACGTCGTACTTGAGATAGTATGCGGGTGCTCGTTAGGTTACGAGTACACTGGACAGGACTCGTCGGGAACTGTTGGTTGGTACTATACCTATCGTCAGTTATCAGTTCCCAGGTGACATGCATAGGGTTCCTAGGCACACTAATGAGGTCTCACAAGGCATCAACCATGCCAATTTCAAATTTTACAAGTGCCGAGAAACCCTAATACGGATCGTTAACTAGATTTTAGGCGAAACAAATGCGAATAGTTAACAACTTAACTAAAAGAACGGAAATACAAGCTTTGTAGATCCGTTCCTCCACCTCCATAGATCCGCAATGAAGTCTCCTCGCTGTCCAAATTGAATCCCGGGCTCTAGCGTCGGCTTCATCGGAAAAATGGGCGGGCTAGGTCGTCGACTTCGATGCCGAAGATGATCTGCGTCGAGGCATCACAAGATCAAGCTCCCACTTCACCAAGTCATGAAACTTATGAAGAAAACACCCTATACTACTTGGCAAGAGATAGAGGATGAAGAAATAAGAGGTGGGTTCACTTTAGAATTGGATTTCTCACTCTTTACATCAAGTTACCATTGATGAAGCAAGGTTTTCTTCAAGTGAAGAAGAAGAAGATGATAAAGATAATCATATGATAAGTGAAAAGAAAATAATACTTATCATATAATTAACCATGGTCAAGTGTAGAGAATTAACTAAGGTTATGTGAATGGTTAGAGTTAAAAGAAGAAGACAAAATGGTCACTTGGTCAAAGCTTCATGAAGCTTCAACAAGCTTCATGAAAGAAAACAAAGAAAGAAACCATTTTGCTTTTCTTTTATCCATTTCTCAAAAAAGAATAGATAAAGAAATAAATGAATAAGTAAAAACAAAACCCTAACCATTACACAACCATGGTTTAATCTTTACACTTAGCCAATTATGCATGCATCATCAAACATGATACAAACTTGTGCACAAAAATATATCACATATACATTGTGCACAAACAAGTGAGAAAAACCATTTAAAGTGAACCAATACTAGTTAATGCAAAGTAATATATCAAATATATAATTATGCATTAAATCATTAAATCAACACTTGATTTAACGATCCGGTCATATCGCATGTGACCGACTAATATCCAATGTATCGGCTTATCGAATCAATCCTTGATTCGATAACTAGGTTATATCGCATACAACCATATCGATACATTCATCGCGAGAATAGAATACGGTATCACATACACGCATTATTCTCGGTCCCGCACATATCTCATATGCGCTCCTATTTCGTTTCGCTTGAGCCAGGAAACCTCTATGTAGGACTCTAAAGACTCGTCAATACGCCGGCAGCAGATGATGATCATATCAGACACCCACAAGCCGCAAATGGTCTGCTAAACGTAACGGCCACCCGGGTATTGAGCGATCAGAAGATCGACGAGGAAGCCCGCTCACACTCCTGTGAATTCAACCGGTAACACTTACCGTACAGTCCGGTCTCGTCGTCTGATATGTCGCATATCTCGCCTAGGGGTGGTAAACATCAGACCCCAATAGCTTGATAAGTCGTGTCGATATGAGGTCTATAACAGTTCGAGAAACTACCGGTAACACTTACCAGTAAATCTCAGCAACCCTGGCCAGGGATTTCCGGTTATAGCCAATCGAACACAGCGCAACATCAACTCCCTATACCGGGAGAGACGAATCCCCTCCTATCGCTCATTGCCTCCATGTGATTCGGGACTGTACCCAAAAACCACCGTTTTGCATGCCCTCTTGGACGTGGTAAGATGGAAATCAAAGCACAGTGGGAATCACAGAAGACTCTATGACGATCTCGGGTCAACAGACTACTCTGTACCAGTGTCACCAGAGAACTGCCATCTGACGTAAGGTATAATACCATCTGGGAGTTCTCGGCGAGTCCGTCCAGTATACCCAGTCTCCACTGAGCACCCGTATATCATCTCTGATGTCAAACACCATTGGATATGGGATCATCCATCGCCCATCTTTATGGGTCGAGAAGGTATACGCTAGTCTACTCTGGTATATCGATGCCCCGTCTCGATACACCCACGACTAGGGACCTTGAAGGATGTACTTATGGACTACCATGTCCCCAGTAGTATAATCCGCATCATAGTCCAGGTAGTCAAGTACACATCCTAAGGGCTTTACCAACATGTAACAGAGAGACAATCAGTGTACACGTTAAGGTAAAGAGTAACCAGATAGCATACTATCATGTCGAGCAAGAAAGTCCTCCCTATATATGTCCCAGCATCCACTACAATATACATCCAATGTATAGCAATGGCCTCTAGGGCATATATATAACTAACAATCTCCCACTTGCACTAGGGCCATCTGATAGCAGTGGTTGTAGTATCTCATACTCAACCATCCCATAAAAGTCTCTCTCTGGGAAAAGGCCTTTGTGAGTGGATTCGCCGTGTTGTCCTCTGAGTCTACTCTCCAAACCTCGATCATCCTGGAGATCAACCATCTCCATGATCAGGTGATACTGCCTTAGAATATGTCGGGATCGCTGATGGGACCGGCGTTCCTTGGCATAAGCCACAACTCCATTGTCACACAATGGGAGGAACTGAGTTCATCTCATGAACAAAAATATACACCCAGACAGCCTCTTTGGTAGCATCTTAAGTAGCGATGTATCCAGCCTTAATCGTCTAGTATGCCACGGTATCTAGCTTGGAACTCTTCCAACATACCGTCCCTTCACTGAGGGTAAAGACAATGCCTGTGACTGACATTCAGTCGTCTTTATCACCCTGGAACCCTTCCAGTGATTCTCCTCAGGATCGATTGATACCATCTTACTACTACTAGTGAGATTCCTAGCATCCAATTACATCTATCTCATAAATGATAACTCAGGATTTAGGAGGTATCACTTTGATCCTATATGGAGAATCCTTGTGATATACGGAGATTGACCGAGCGTAGCATAGGAAACTCCTTCCCTATCAAGAGTATGTTATCCACGTACTCTACGAGGATCATTACCATACTCCCTACTACCTTCTTGTATATACAAGGTTCATCTACCATTTTGATGAAGTCAAACTCTTTGACTACCACATCAAAACAGATGTTCCAACCCCGCGATGCCTGCTTTATCCTATAAAGCATCTTGCACACGTTTCCGCTGCTCCCCCTGTCTTCGAAGCCCTCTGGCTGTATACTTATAGACGCTCTCTTCCAAAACATCATTTAGAAAAGCAGTCATGACACCCAACCACCAGATATCGTAGTCATGGTATGTAGCCGTGGTAAGTAGGATCTGGATGGACTTAAGCATAGATCCTTAGAAAAAGTTTCATCATGATCCACACCTGGTCAATGATGCAAACCTTTAACAAGTCTAGCTTTGAAAGTCTCAACTTTTCCATATACACAGAGTAATCTTCTCAAGATATACTTGCTCCTGATGGGGATTTAACCCTTCAGATATAGCAACCAAAGTCCATACTTTGTTGGTGTATAAGGATTCCATCTCAGATCGCTAAGCATCCAGCCATTCTTACAGAGTCCCACTCCTGATGGCCAGCTCGAAACTAGTTGGGTCATCATCTCATGATGCAATCCTCGCTCCCACTGTCATAGAGAAACCGAAGTATCTCTCAGGTGGGTGAGGAACCCTACTAGATCGGCGGAGAGGTTGAGGTTCGTTGGTTACTATTGAATCCTTTGGTTCTACCAAGTCATCTGCTGTAATTTGTATAGCTGGAACCTTTCCAGTTGTTCATAACAGACCTTGCCTCGAGCTTGTCCGGATTTTGCTTTTAAACATAGCCCGGACAACCCCAAATCTTAACTAACTTAAGATATGGGATCTTCCCTTTCCATATCACATATGAAGCGGTAGGCATAGATTTGATTCGAATCCAATTCAATAGATATGCAGCTTCTCAAGTGCATAACTCCCAAAAAGGAAATAGGAAACTCAGTGGTACTCATCATAGAGCAAACTATATCATATAGGGTGCATCTGCTCTGCCCCGATACACCGACGTACTGTGGTGTATACGGAGGAGTAATGCTGAGAGAGAATCTCATTCTCCTTTAGAATAATCCAGGATTTTCGTGCTTAAGTATTCTCCTCCTCGATCACATCAAAGGACATAATACTTATATCCGTATTATGGTTCTCTACTTCTAACTTATATTCCGTGAATATCTCAAAAGGTTCGGACTTGTGTTTCAACAGGAACATATGTCTGAATCTTGAGAGATCATCAGAGAATTTAATGAAGTACAAAAAACCGGTCTTGGTATGTGTAGACAGGGGACCTTTATACATCAACATGTATCATCCCAAGAGTTCACTAACTCTTTCTCTGTTTCCAATAAACAAAGCTGGTGTCATCGTATCTTTGTGACATGACCGGCAAGTTTCACAAGATGTAAATTCAAACTAATTTAAATATGCATCTAAATGTAACTTCAGCCAGTCGGGTCGCATTGATATGACCTAGTCTACAATGCCTCAAGAAGGATTCGTTTATTTCTGAACTCTTCCTCTTGTGTGTGTTCTGTATACTAAGAACTGTAGTTTGATTTAGAACGTCAATGCTTTTAGATAACGTGCCTGAACCGATCAACTTTTGATATAGTAAATGTTCAAAACATTATCCAACAATACAAAATTTTATCATTTCTTTACTAATAAAGAGACTGATATGATTTTGTATATCAGGTTCGGTATCTAATAGCATTTGTTCAGAATCAATGTATTGTAATACAGGGTGACAGTGACCAACAGACTTGGCTGCAACACTTGCCCCATTTTCTGCCTCATGAAACTTATCACCCGATCTCAGTTCTCTACCTTTGTGTAGCCTATGTAACGGATTACATTTACGGGATCCAGATCCGTTATCTAATACCCAGGACGTAAAGGATACTGAGAAACGGTTCTTTATAATGAACACACCCGAAGATGATGCATCAGCATGCACTTACTTCGTTTGGGCGGTACGGGAATTCTGGTAATCCCCAATTTCCTGCTCTATCTTATAACAATTATAAGTTGGAGCAGGACCAACGTTCCCCAGCTCAGTATAATAAGCGGGTTCGGTCAAAGTTCCGTATTATTATCTTGATTAAGGCGTGATATGGTCGCTACCTGGAGAGAGAGAGAAGAAAACACTCTGCGTGCGCTCTTGCAAGAATAGATTGGTTATTATTTTATCTAATCAGGATGGCTCCCACTGTTTTTATCAAATCTTCCTTCAAACCTTAAAAGGAAAGACTAGCCGGGATTAATTACACGCTACAAGTTCGCCAATCTTTCAGCCAGGCCAGTGTCGGTACTTTGAGGGAGGTCCCCCGTGCTTTCGCACGAACCTAATTAATGTAAACCTCATTTTCCCAGAGGCGTAACCTCGTTAACACCTTTCTAGACACCTACTTGATCGGTTAATTGTAATGTGCAAAACTCTCCCAAGAGTAACTCTTACTCGCAGCGGGTATCGGGATCCAACTATCTCATAGAAGGTATGCAATCTCATTGCAAATTTCAACACTTGAAATTCCCGATAATATTTTGCCCCTAGCGTGCTATGACCTTGACGCATGCCAAACAACCCATAGTCCGCTAGTCAAGTTCAACCCGTACATTTCTTGATTGAATTAAACCCACCCGCACGACCCTTTACGCATGCCAAACAACGCCGTACGAATACCCTAATCCAATCGCATCGTATGCTAACAGATAAGCACTAGTTAGCTACCGTACACTACGCCTTGACGCATGCCAAACAACCGCAGCACGAATACTAACTAGTACTTATCTGAAATGACGGAGGGCTACGACAGGTTTTTCTGAAAACCTATTGCGTAATGAACTTGATATCGTTGTAGGATCGAATGATTTTGAAATGGAGTGTCTTTGAGTCTTTTCTAGTTTTGCTAAAGGAGTCACCCCCGGTGAAGGGATCGTCGGTTATTTCCTCATCGAATACGGTGCGGGATATATCATATATATCACTGTGCAAAGCAAAAACTCTTAAAAGCAATCAAAAGACAAACCGAGTGTAACACCCGAGCCCAATAATACTATGTATATTACTAGTTGAGGGTTGTGGTTACTCATTTCCAATTTTCTTGATTTTCTGGTGTTTATTGCTAAATTTTACTCGGTTAAGTCATTTTGGCACATAACAAATTTTAACTCCGAAAATGAAATTTAAGATGTCCATGTTGGCCTACTCGTCGCCACTAGTCGCGTGGTAACGTCCGCGTGTCGAGATTCCGTTCCGTTTGGCTAAACGGGCAGGTTTGGGCGACTACGCGCGCGTACAAGTGTCCGACTTGGGGGCATGCATTTTAACCATTAAACACCTCTTTTAAAAATTTGGAACCCGCTTAAAATCTTATAATTTGAATTTGGAACATTTGGGCGCAACCCGGGCGCGATTTGGAAATGTTTCATTTCGCGCCAAAAAGGGCCCGTTTCAATTTAATATATATAACTAACTATATAGGAAATATATAATCTTTACCTGCCTCTCTCTCTTCAAATCCTTCAGAATTTTTAATCTCAAATATTTTCCCTCGTGATCAACCAATCACAGAGCTTGGTTTCCCCGCGTGGGCCCCGCTCCCTTTCTATATCTCTCTCTCTCTTCCATCAATCTCTCTCTCTTTCTCTCTCCAATCTCTCTCTCTCTCTTCCTCTTTAAATCCTACGCATGCAGCCGCCTCCTCCCCTTTAACCCACCACGAGCGAACCCACGCAAACCCTAACCCTAGCTCACCGCAGAACTCACCACCGTCGCCACCGCGACCTCGCCGTCGCCGCCTGCGACGCCTCCGCGACAACCGCGACTTCCTCCTCCCTCCTTCCTCCTCTCTCCCGCACCTGCACGCAACCCCGGCCCCGTCTCCATCCCTCGCGACCTCGCCGTCGACGTCGCCTCCGACCGTCGAAGCCTCCCACGACCCCCTTTCACCCTCCTCGTCGAGACCTCGCCGTCACCCCCTCCTCTCCTCGCCGGACCACCTTCAGACCCGAGCCCCACACCTGCACCATCTCCAGGTCGCCGGAAACCGCGCCGACGACCCCGTCGACACCACCTCCGACCACCTCCCTCTCTCCCACGACCACCAGAGCCGACCACACTCCTCCCCACTCACCGCAGCACCCCTTCCAGCGACCCCGAGCCGTTCAGCCGTTCCCGCACCCTCGCCGCGCCTCCTGTTCACCGCCGGTGGATCCATCGCCGTCGGGCCCGTCATAGTTACCCCTGTTCCTCCTCTGTAAGCATTCCTTTATTTCCTTTGGTGCAAACCCCGCTGATCTTGCATGTGTATCGTAGTGCTAACTTCGCTCTTTTGTCGTTGCCGGAATCCGACCGTGCCGTCTGACGAACCCGACGCTCCAGCGAAGTCCCCTGGTCCGTGTGACCCCGTTGACTTCTGTCGAGACTCGATCCGTGGCCCGTGCTTCCATATCGCAGTTTCTGCCGACATCGCATCCGTGTTTCGGTTTGCGGAACCGCCGAGGCAAGTATCCGAATACTTGCTTTAACATGCTACAAACTTAATAATTATGTTATCTGTTATAACCACACGACTTGATGACAATTACAATCATCCGTAATGTTAAACCATTGTAGTGGTTACTTGTAGTTAATCGGTATGCTTTTAATCAACGCCTTAACTAATTAACCAATCTGGCACATCCTTGCCTAAATTGCTAGATCATCCTCACTTCATTGGTTAAAGCCTCTCATGAGGCAATTATTATATTTAGTTCAAATACTGTAACTCCCTTACGCATATTATCGATATTGTCGATCGCCTTGTGGCTTTTGCACCTCAAAGGTGCGTGAACCGGATTAATAAGAGAATACTAATATCACTGTGTTCACATAGAATAATAATTGTTCATTGCTGTTCCCTGCTACTGTTCATTATTTGTTACTATACCTGTTATCATCATATACCTGATTGCATTATATATATTGACCGATCTTGATACACCTGACACTTGTACTGATACACCGGACACAACACCCTGTACATATCGACTCTACCTGTTGAACGTAACCTGACCTGTTACCTGATCTCGTGCCTAATGCCGACGGACCCAACTATTCATGCTGTCGATCCAGACAGACCTACCGTTACTTGACTTGTGTTGGCATTAGACCTTGACTACTGAATACCTGACTGACATATATAGTTTGGGGGTATGGGGAAATCAAAGGTGAAACCGACTTGTAACTCAACAGTTCGATACATTGTTCTGATCAGTCTTACGGGCTTGGCCAGCTCCGGAGTGTTGATGCTGACATCACTCATCTATCCTACTACCTTTTACTGCTTAGCGGCACGTCTCGGACTCAGCCCCGAGAATTATGACCGTGGTCCCGGGCACGCACGGGATACTATTGAGTTACATCGACGATTCATCAATTGGTTTCAAAGACTATAGAGTAGAAAACCTGATAGGACAGTTTAGTCACCACTGCACCTTACCCTGCTTGTTACCTCTTATTACTGCTTTATTTATGTTCATGCTTGCATTGTTTATTACCATGTTTATGCTTTATACTTGATATCATGACGCGCTGACGTCTGGGTTTTGCATGGCCCAGATTCCGTACCTTTGTCGTCGACCGAGCAGGAGTACTTCAGCCAGCAGGCTGAACTGTGAGTTCTTTAGAGTTTAGTTCATTTTTGTCATTTCATTTCCAGATGTGAGCCCGCATTATGGGACATACTGTTTATTCATTGTATTGGATCATTAGCTTCCGCACTTATTGTTTATTGATTCTTGTTATTATGGATTTGGACATGTATTAGTTTAGTTTATTTTTCTGTTCTTGATATCTTTACAACCGTAATGTGACTGTGGATGGATACTTCCTACCCACAGGTAGCATGGTTGGCTGTGTCACGTGCCCAAATCTTGCGTACTCTGGGAAGCGGGGCGTGACATGGTTTTATGGTATCAGAGCCATAGGTTAGTTGGGTTGATTCTTTGTAGTTGGGTATCGCACCCGATACACAAATCAGAATACCCGTGATTAGGAAACATGTCCTGCCACCTTGACCGTTTTACCGTCCTTGAATCATTCTTCCGGATCATGTCGACATGCAAACTTACTTTGCATTGTCAAACTTGAAAACCTAACTTCTTGTTATCCCTAGGACTTAGGCGACTTGGGTGGAGTTAAGTAATTGCGGCTATGATACCGCGGCATAGCTACAATGCGGCACTCTATTTAAGTATCTTGGAGTTCTAGCCTTGATCTATACTCGAAAACTATCATCATGCTAATGTGGGTACTTTGATTTCAGGGATACGGCCGATCAGGATTTGGAGATGGACCCAGGGCATGCGGTCTTAGCCGCCAGGCAAAGAGTAATAAGGGGATTGTTGGAGAAACTAAAGGAACAACTCGAGCTGGAACCAGCATTTACAATGGACCCCACGTCCGTACGTAGACGTATTCCAGTGAACAGGCGCAGCGTGGCACCAATGAAGAAAACCAGTATGGGTGATCGGAAGGGGAGCGTGATCTGTAGTTACTGCCATAAACCCGGACATGTGCGAAGGGAGTGTCGTTTGAGGCTGGGACTTTGTTTTAGATGTGGAGCGGCAGATCACACCGTTGATGCTTGTCCGTCGAAGCCTCGCACAAAGGATGATACTCAGAAGCCTCCGCAAGGACCGTTCCAAGGACCGGAACCGCTTACTCAAGGACCACAGCAGGCTCGAGCGTTCGTGTTGACAACGGAAGAAGCTAAGGCGTCGGGAGAATTGGTTTCAGGTAATTTACTCGTTCATGGTTTTCCCGCTTTGGCATTACTTAATTTCGGAGCATCCCATTGTTTATGTCATCCAAATTTATAACTACACACTGGGAATGGGAGAATTATAGCTAGTAAGGATAGTAGAGATCGTACAGTTGTTGTTTGCGGACGGGAGCTTTTTGCAGACTTCTTGGTGATAGATACGAGCAGCTACGAGGTTGTCTTGAGGATGGATTTTTCCTGGCACTTTCCACGCCCACATTGGCTATAGGGCAAGGAAGGTAATTCCAGATTCCCGGACATCCTAAGTTTACTTTCATTGGAGAAAGAGATTCGGTCGGGCCAGTCGAGTTTAGGGCTAGGCCGACGAACAGTGTTCTTGCGGCTATGGTAGTGGAGAGTGATGAAGAGCCGGCAGTCGTCCGCGACATTATGGATGTGTTTGAAGACATTTCGGGCTTACCACCGAAGCGAGATGTGGAGTTTGCGTTTGACCTTAATCCTGATGCAACGCCAGTATCAAAAGCTGACTATGCAATGGCACCAGTAGAGGTGGTGAGAGTTAAGAAACCAGTGAGTGGATTACTCGAGAAGGGATGGCTTCGAAGTAGCAACTCACCGTGAGGAACTCCAGTTCTCTTAGTGAAGAAGAAGGATCGCACTGCCGACGCTGAGACAGGAGAAATTATTGGCGAAGATGAGTAAGTGCAAATTCTAGTTGGAAGAAGTGAAGTGTCGGGCGATGGAATCGCCGTTGATCCCGAGAAGATTGCAGCAGTTCGAGATTGGCCTGTTCCAAAGAATGTTGCAGAGGTAAGAAGTTTTCTTGGACTCGCCGGTTACTACAGAAGATTTGTGGAGAACTTCGCTCGTTTAGCTGAGCCGTTAACCAAGCTTAAGCGTAAGGAGGTACCGTTTGTTTGGACAGATGGATGTGCATTGGCCTTCGAGACGTTGAAGCAGAAGTTGATAACCGCCCCTATCCTAACCGTACCTGATGATTCGGGGGGACTGGTGATTCACAGCGACGCATCTGGAAAAGGATTGGAATGTGTTTTGATGCAGAATGGGAAAGTCGTCGCTTACGCATCGAGACAGCTGAAGACTCACGAATTGGAGCTTGCAGCCGTGATCTTCGCCCTGAAGATTTGGAGACACTACCTTCTGGGCGAGAGAGTTGAAGTCTTTACGGATCACAAGAGTTTGAAATATGTGTTCACTCAGAAGGAGTTGAACATGAGACAACGCAGATGGTTGGAGCTGATGGCCGACTACGACCCTAATCTTAAGTACCATCCGGGAAAAGTTAATGTCGTACCAGATGCACTAAGTCGGTTACCAGCAATTCAGGTGTTAACTACGCAGAAGGAGATCATTGCAGATTTTCGAAGATTTGACTTGGAGGTTGTGCTACCGAGTGCTACAGGACAGTTGATGCAGTTGCAAGTACAATCGTCCTTAGTGGAGAAGATTAAAGTGGCGCAATCGCAGGATCCTAGACTACAAAAGTTTCGAGAGCAGGTTGGAGCCGGACTACGAACCGATCCATGAAGATGGTTCGTTGAGATATGGTAGCCGTGTGTGTGTGCCAAAAGGAGATGTGCGTGAAGAGCTTATGGAGGAGGCACACAGTTCAGCTTACTCTGTACATCCAGGAGGGACAAAGATGTACCGAGATATTCGACAGCATTTCTGGTGGGAAGGTATGAAATGGGAAATTGCTCGCTCCGTGGCTGAGTGCTTAGTGTGTCAGCAAATCAAGGCTGAACATCAAAGGGTTGCTGGTTTGTTGCAACCACTTCCGATTCCTCAATGGAAGTGGGAACATATGACCATGGATTTCGTGACGGCTTTACCGCGGAGTCCAAAGGGCAACGGTGCCGTAGGGGTGATTGTCGATCGTTTGACCAAGGCAGCTCACTTTATTCCTTTTCGGGTTGGCCAATCAACGGAGACTTTGGCAGAGCGATACATGCAGGAGATTGTCAGATTGCATGGAGTACCGGTAAGCATCGTGTCCGATCGGGACACTCGGTTCTTATCACACTTTTGGAGGAGTTTACAAGAAAGTTTGGGAACTCGATTGAAGTTCAGCACAGCTTATCATCCCCAAACTGATGGACAATCAGAGAGAACGATTCAGACCCTTGAAGATATGTTGAGGGCTTGCATGTTGGACTTCAAAGGTTCTTGGGAAGATCATCTACACCTGGTGGAGTTTTCGTACAACAACAGCTTCCAAGCAACAATTCAGATGGCCCCGTTCGAAGCATTGTATGGTCGTAAGTGCCGTTCACCTGTATGTTGGGATGATGTGGGTGAACGAAGGTTGCTAGGGCCAGATTTAGTGGTACAGACAGTTGAGAAGGTGAATACAATCAGAAAGCATATGAAGGCAGCTCAAGACAGACAGAAGAGTTGGGCCGACACGTCAAGAAGACCTCTAGAGTTCGCCGTGGGCGATTTGGTATTCCTGAAGATATCACCGACTAGAGGGGTGATTCGATTTGGGAGTCGGGGAAAGCTTAGTCCCCGATTCGTTGGACCCTTCGAGATATTGGAGCGTGTCGGAGAGGTATCGTACCGGTTGGCGTTACCATCGTCATTAGCAGGAGTTCATGATGTATTTCATGTGTCTCAACTACGGAGGTATGTTCGTGATGAGACTCACGTCTTGGATCATTCGGAGTTGACCGTCGGGAGGACCTGACTTTTGAGGAGCGACCAGTCGAGATCAAGGATCGAAGAGAAAAGGTTCTTAAGAACAAGGTTATCTCTCTTGTGCTAGTTTCTTGGGGGAACCGATCGCATGGAGAATCTACTTGGGAGCGAGAAGACGAGATCCGGCAGAAATTCCCTCATCCTTTCCAGTAGTTAGTTATCTTGTATTCTTGGAATTTCGAGGACGAAATTCTTTTGTAGTTGGGTATGATGTAACACCCGAGCCCAATAATACTATGTATATTACTAGTTGAGGGTTGTGGTTACTCATTTCCAATTTTCTTGATTTTCTGGTGTTTATTGCTAAATTTTACCCGGTTAAGTCATTTTGGCACATAACAAATTTTAACTCCGAAAATGAAATTTAAGATGTCCATGTTGGCCTACTCGTCGCCACTAGTCGCGTGGTAACGTCCGCGTGTCGAGATTCCGTTCCGTTTGGCTAAACGGGCAGGTTTGGGCGACTACGCGCGCGTACAAGTGTCCGACTTGGGGGCATGCATTTTAACCATTAAACACCTCTTTTCAAAATTTGGAACCCGCTTAAAATCTTATAATTTGAATTTGGAACATTTGGGCGCAACCCGGGCGCGATTTGGAAATGTTTCATTTCGCGCCAAAAAGGGCCCGTTTCAATTTAATATATATAACTAACTATATAGGAAATATATAATCTTTACCTGCCTCTCTCTCTTCAAATCCTTCAGAATTTTTAATCTCAAATATTTTCCCTCGTGATCAACCAATCACAGAGCTTGGTTTCCCCGCGTGGGCCCCGCTCCCTTTCTATATCTCTCTCTCTCTTCCATCAATCTCTCTCTCTTTCTCTCTCCAATCTCTCTCTCTCTCTTCCTCTTTAAATCCTACGCATGCAGCCGCCTCCTCCCCTTTAACCCACCACGAGCGAACCCACGCAAACCCTAACCCTAGCTCACCGCAGAACTCACCACCGTCGCCACCGCGACCTCGCCGTCGCCGCCTGCGACGCCTCCGCGACAACCGCGACTTCCTCCTCCCTCCTTCCTCCTCTCTCCCGCACCTGCACGCAACCCCGGCCCCGTCTCCATCCCTCGCGACCTCGCCGTCGACGTCGCCTCCGACCGTCGAAGCCTCCCACGACCCCCTTTCACCCTCCTCGTCGAGACCTCGCCGTCACCCCCTCCTCTCCTCGCCGGACCACCTTCAGACCCGAGCCCCACACCTGCACCATCTCCAGGTCGCCGGAAACCGCGCCGACGACCCCGTCGACACCACCTCCGACCACCTCCCTCTCTCCCACGACCACCAGAGCCGACCACACTCCTCCCCACTCACCGCAGCACCCCTTCCAGCGACCCCGAGCCGTTCAGCCGTTCCCGCACCCTCGCCGCGCCTCCTGTTCACCGCCGGTGGATCCATCGCCGTCGGGCCCGTCATAGTTACCCCTGTTCCTCCTCTGTAAGCATTCCTTTATTTCCTTTGGTGCAAACCCCGCTGATCTTGCATGTGTATCGTAGTGCTAACTTCGCTCTTTTGTCGTTGCCGGAATCCGACCGTGCCGTCTGACGAACCCGACGCTCCAGCGAAGTCCCCTGGTCCGTGTGACCCCGTTGACTTCTGTCGAGACTCGATCCGTGGCCCGTGCTTCCATATCGCAGTTTCTGCCGACATCGCATCCGTGTTTCGGTTTGCGGAACCGCCGAGGCAAGTATCCGAATACTTGCTTTAACATGCTACAAACTTAATAATTATGTTATCTGTTATAACCACACGACTTGATGACAATTACAATCATCCGTAATGTTAAACCATTGTAGTGGTTACTTGTAGTTAATCGGTATGCTTTTAATCAACGCCTTAACTAATTAACCAATCTGGCACATCCTTGCCTAAATTGCTAGATCATCCTCACTTCATTGGTTAAAGCCTCTCATGAGGCAATTATTATATTTAGTTCAAATACTGTAACTCCCTTACGCATATTATCGATATTGTCGATCGCCTTGTGGCTTTTGCACCTCAAAGGTGCGTGAACCGGATTAATAAGAGAATACTAATATCACTGTGTTCACATAGAATAATAATTGTTCATTGCTGTTCCCTGCTACTGTTCATTATTTGTTACTATACCTGTTATCATCATATACCTGATTGCATTATATATATTGACCGATCTTGATACACCTGACACTTGTACTGATACACCGGACACAACACCCTGTACATATCGACTCTACCTGTTGAACGTAACCTGACCTGTTACCTGATCTCGTGCCTAATGCCGACGGACCCAACTATTCATGCTGTCGATCCAGACAGACCTACCGTTACTTGACTTGTGTTGGCATTAGACCTTGACTACTGAATACCTGACTGACATATATAGTTTGGGGGTATGGGGAAATCAAAGGTGAAACCGACTTGTAACTCAACAGTTCGATACATTGTTCTGATCAGTCTTACGGGCTTGGCCAGCTCCGGAGTGTTGATGCTGACATCACTCATCTATCCTACTACCTTTTACTGCTTAGCGGCACGTCTCGGACTCAGCCCCGAGAATTATGACCGTGGTCCCGGGCACGCACGGGATACTATTGAGTTACATCGACGATTCATCAATTGGTTTCAAAGACTATAGAGTAGAAAACCTGATAGGACAGTTTAGTCACCACTGCACCTTACCCTGCTTGTTACCTCTTATTACTGCTTTATTTATGTTCATGCTTGCATTGTTTATTACCATGTTTATGCTTTATACTTGATATCATGACGCGCTGACGTCTGGGTTTTGCATGGCCCAGATTCCGTACCTTTGTCGTCGACCGAGCAGGAGTACTTCAGCCAGCAGGCTGAACTGTGAGTTCTTTAGAGTTTAGTTCATTTTTGTCATTTCATTTCCAGATGTGAGCCCGCATTATGGGACATACTGTTTATTCATTGTATTGGATCATTAGCTTCCGCACTTATTGTTTATTGATTCTTGTTATTATGGATTTGGACATGTATTAGTTTAGTTTATTTTTCTGTTCTTGATATCTTTACAACCGTAATGTGACTGTAGATGGATACTTCCTACCCACAGGTAGCATGGTTGGCTGTGTCACGTGCCCAAATCTTGCGTACTCTGGGAAGCGGGGCGTGACACCGAGTGTGTAGCATCTGCCAGTTATTGCTAAAGGAGTCACTCCCGGTGAAGGGATCTCGGTCCTTTCCTTATCGAATAAGGTGCAGGATATATCATATATATCGCTATGCAAAGCAAAAAACTGTAGCTACCTGTTTTATTTTGAAATTCGATTCTACAACATCTTAGGTTTCTTTTTCTTTCATTAATCATATTAATGAAGTCACATCATTTAAGTACCTAAACATCACAGATAAATACGACGTACACTTATGCCATCCGCATTCGCCTCGATGTCCCCTCGTGCACCGTTAGGTTAGGTAACTAACGGCAGAGCGGGGCAGGGCTAGCGCGGGTGTAAAACATAAGTAACGTCTATATAATATATCATATATACTATATACTGTATCTATCACAGAACATCACATGATCACATCACAGATATCGCAGCAGAAGAATCATATGAAATATTGGATATACTAGGACGTCCGTGTTTTCAATACGAGCCAGTATAAAACACGGATTCCACGGTCGCGATGAATAGCCAAACCCATACCCCTAGACCCCTACGAGAGCGGCAAGCAATCCTACCAATTCTAGAGTTAGGAGACCCGGACTCGACTCCTCGAGATGGTCTCCCACTGGACCCTAGAACCCGGTTACTTATGCTCCCCTCCTTGGGTCTATCCTAGTGCAGAAAAGTAAATAATATACAAAGGGTGACATCTTCCGCAACCTGGAAGTGCCCCAATAAAAGAATATTACATACAAGTTTTTACATGAATGAAAATGAAAAACACTCATCTCACATAAAAAAACCCCGGCTATTCAATCACGACGATCCAATATAACATATCCAGCAACACATAACATCACATGTCATCAACGTAAGTAAATATGCGCATCCCAATTGTCGTTGACATATAGCAACGAAACCGGCGATATCACATATTACACTTACGGTCACAGAAAAAAATGTGTAAAACTACAACAGTTGGAATCCGCAATCTCTTTAGACATCGCATGCCTAATCAAATGAAATACTTAGACATCACATGCCTAACAATTATAAACCCCGCATTTTAGTCTCATTATCGAAAACTCTTTTCAATATCAAGTCGGGCAATTCAACAGGATTCCCGACATTTTGATCGAATGCTCGTCGCAAACTTCAGTAGACGGCCGCACCCCCGATACCGTCGACGAAGTGCACCAAGGCGGAACACCGCTGCCGCAAGCACCCGAACGGATGCTTTCAGCGACGGGGTTCTCCTACAGTCACTTGGTCGGGGCTATGGAGTGAGGTTGTCTATTTAGTTTACCCGGCGAGTATCCGCGTACGCTACGTGATTGTGACGGACTTTTGATCGCATCAAAATTCCGTGGCAACCGATCAAGTGAGACTAAACTGCTATGTTTATAACATTCATTCAGTTATCACATAACTTATTGCGAATTCCAATTATTGTATCACATTCCGAATAAGATAGAAAATATTAAACTTTCCGATCGAACAATCGAACACCCAAGTTTTCCCGAAACCGCTCAACACATGAAATAAGTTCAAAGACATTCACTTCATGCCTCAGTACCAACGGTCCAGCCGTAGAAGGGTCAAGCCAACGCCTCACATGTGGCATGCCGTACTGCCCCAAACCCTAAGGTTCAAAGGGCAGTTCAAGACGGTCACATAATCGAGTTAAGGTTTGTTGTCTTCTAGAGAGACCATCGCGTTACTTGCACTACTTAGAACGTCCTTAAACCACAGAAAAATCCAACACTTGGAAATTTTCCGACAGGGGAAAAAGTGGGTATTTATATCCGGTCGAACTTTTTAACATATTCTAAAATATCCGGAAAGCCACATAGACAAAGTCTGATAATCCGATCGAATCTGCAAACACCCAAAACACCCCAGAAAACTCAACTCTTGAGTGATATTTAAAAATTCCCAGAAAATCCAGCACCATAAAAGAGGAATTACTGTGCAAAAACGGGAAGCTGACGTCATCAGATGGCCGCGGAACCGCCGCAGAACCCAGGCTTCTGCCGCGGTTCCGCCGCACTTTGGATGTATCTCTTGTCAAATTTTGCACCGTAATTCTTAGAATTCCCTGCTGAATTTTTTAAGGATTTTTAATCTGGAAAAAACCCAATTTTGTAAAAATGTCCAGAGAGGATGAAATTTTAGGGTTTCGGGTTCGTTCGGGTTTCAAACTTCGTCTACGCATCGCCTAAGGCTCTATCTAGGCTCTAATACCACTGTAGGATTCCTAGGCACACTAATGAGGTCTCACAAGGCATCAACCATGCCAATTTCAAATTTTACAAGTGCCGAGAAACCCTAATACGGATCGTTAACTAGATTTTAGGTGAAACAAATGCGAATAGTTAACAACTTAACTAAAAGAACGGAAATACAACCTTTGTAGATCCGGTCCTCCACCTCCATAGCTCCGCAATGAAGTCTCCTCGCTGTCCAAATCGAATCCCGGGCTCTAGCGTCGGCTTCATCGGAAAAATGGGCGGGCTAGGTCGTCGACTTCGATGTCGAAGATGATCTACGTCGAGGCATCACAAGATCAAGCTCCCACTTCACCAAGTCATGAAACTTGTGAAGAAAACACCCTATACTACTTGGCAAGAGGTAGAGGATGAAGAAATAGGAGGTGGGTTCACTTTAGAATTGGATTTCTCACTCTTTACATCAAGTTACCATTGATGAAGCAAGGTTTTCTTCAAGTGTAGAAGAAGAAGAAGATAAAGATAATCATATGATAAGTGAAAAAAAAATAATACTTATCATATAATTAACCATGGTCAAGTGTAGAGAATTAACTAAGGTTATGTGAATGGTTAGGGTTAAAAGAAGAAGACAAAATGGTCACTTAGTCAAAGCTTCATGAAGCTTCAACAAGCTTCATGAAAGAAAACAAAGAAAGAAACCATTTTGCTTTTCTTTTATCCATTTCTCAAAAAAGAATAGATAAAGAAATAAATGAATAAGTAAAAACAAAACCCTAACCATTACACAACCATGGTTTAATCTTTACACTTAGCCAATTATGCATGCATCATCAAACATGATACAAACTTGTGCACAAAAATATATCACATATACAATGTGCACAAACAAGTGAGAAAAACCATTTAAAGTGAACCAATACTAGTTAATGCAAAGGAATATATCAAATATATAATTATGCATTAAATCATTAAATCATTAAATCAACACTTGATTTAACGATCCGGTCATATCGCATGTGACCGACTAATATCCAATGTATCGGCTTATCGAATCAATCCTTGATTCGATAACTAGGTTATATCGCATACAACCATATCGATACATTCATCGCGAGAATAGAATACGGTATCACATACACGCATTATTCTCGGTCCCGCACATATCTCATATGCGCTCCTATTTCGTTTTGCTTGAGCCAGGAAACCTCTGTGTAGGACTCTAAAGACTCGTTAATACGCCGGCAGCAGATGATGATCATATCAGACACCCACAAGCCGCAAGCGGTCTGCTAAACGTAACGGCCACCCGGGTATTGAGCGATCAGAAGATCGACGAGTACGCCTGCACACACTCCTGTGAATCCAACCAGTAACACTTACCGTACAGTCCGGTCTCGTCGTCTGATATGTCGCATATCTCGCCTAGGGGTGGTAAACGTCAGACCCCAATAGCTCGATAAGTCGTGTCGATATGAGGTCTATAACAGTTCGAGAAACTACTGGTAACACTTACCAGTAAATCTCAGCAACCCTGGCCAGGGATTTCCGGTTATAGCCAATCGAACACAGCGCAACATCAACTCCCTATACCGAGAGAGACGAATCCCCTCCTATCGCTCATTGCCTCCATGTGATTCGGGACTGTACCCAAAAACCACCGTTTTGCACACCCTCTTAGACGTGGTAAGATAGAAATCAAAGCACAGTGGGAATCACACAAGACTCTATGACGATCTTGTTGGAGATAGTGCCCTCAGAGTCAATTATTGGATCACAGGCACGTGATTGCAATGATTGAGGGAGGACCTATCCCGGTAGGACAGTCTTACTCGAGATGATAATATGCTATCTGGTTTACCTTTATCATCGTATACTGCTTCAGGTGACCTTACAGGTCCCTATTACACGCTGATAGAGCCCCTAGGATTCTTGCTTGACTGCCAGCAGTATGAGGGCGATCATATACGTGAGAGCTGGTGGTCTATAAGCACATCCTTAAAAGGTCCCTAGTTGTAGGAGTTTCGAGACAGGGCATCGATTCTCCAGAGTAGACTAGTGTATACAGTTGAGACCCCGACGAGGGGTGGTGGCCGGTCTCACAAGCTACTGGTGTCAGTTGGTTCACCTAAGATGTATACAGGTGCTCATTGGGTTATGAGTACACCGGACAGGACTCGCCGGGAACATGCTAGTTGGTCTTATACCTGACGTCAGATAGCAGTTCCCTGGTGACATGTGTACAGGTTAGTTCATCGACCTGGGGATCGTCATTTGTCTCGTGTGAGTTCCCACTGTACTTTGATTACTACCCTACCACGGCTCAAAGGAGTCGTGCAAACAGGTTTTAGTTGGGTACAGTCCCGAGCCACATGGAGGCAGTGAGCGGATCTTCAGGGGTTCGTCTCTCCCGGTATTGGGGGTGAGGTCGCGCTGTGTCTAGAAGAGCCATTACGCAAAGCCCTCGGCCGAGGCAGGAGATTTACTGGTAGGTATTCCAGTAGTATCTCAGGGCGTTCTGGGCTACACTCCGACACGACTTGTACCGCTTTTGGGGGTCTGACTTTTACCAACCCCCTAGGCCCGACATGCGATGCTCATAGACGAACGGACCAGACTGTACGGATATTGTCACCGACAGGCTCAGTAGGGTGTCAGGATGAGTTCGCTCATCGACGTCCCTTTTGGTCAATAGCTGGTGGCCCGTCACGTATTGGCTTATACCTCTGACGTGCTAGTGGTTAAATCCACAGCCATAGTATTGACGAGTCTTAAGAGTCCACCACACTTTCAGTTACTCAAGCTTTCGGGCGAAACGCTGTAGAGGCTGTATGGAGATATGGCAGGGTCCGATCAGATACGTGCGGTATTGCACACATCAGGATCGGACGGTTTGTACTAGTGGCCGTATGGATATATGGCAGGGTTCGATCTGATACGTGCGATATTGCACGGATCAGGATCGGACG
Source organism: Agapanthus africanus (assembly GCA_030015575.1). Classification (NCBI taxonomy): domain Eukaryota; kingdom Viridiplantae; phylum Streptophyta; class Magnoliopsida; order Asparagales; family Amaryllidaceae; genus Agapanthus; species Agapanthus africanus. The sequence goes on from JASDDO010000026.1 coordinate 297,578,645, forward strand.
GATATTGCTAGCCGGCTTTGTTTTAAGCCGGATCCTAGTTTAGTACAGTGTAGATTTTGTCTCATTGCATTTGTATCCGGTCGGAATACAGATGCGGGTGTGTGTGTACAGTATCGGGGTTTTCCTGTAATTTATTACGGGACCAGTTTTCTGGAGTTGCCAGTTTGCATTCCGTTCCGGCCGGACTTTTCCGATGGAAGGGGGTTATTTGCAAGTTTGCAAATAACCATTTGTGGAGGGGTTCTTTGTATTTGTGGCATCATGATAGATTAAGCATCTTTGCTTTTCATGATGGCTTGCTTTTTGAGATTAGAAGTGATTAGAAATTGTTTTAAGAGAATGATCATTTCCTTTTGGATGTGGTCACCCCCTTGCTTTTACTACACTCACCTCCCTTCTTGTTATGGTTGGTTATTCCTTTCCTCCACCATTCTCACTAGAAGAAGAGAGGCTTCACTTGAGAGAAAAAGAATGAGAGTTCATTTTTGTTATGTGAGGAATTCTTCATCTCATCTTCTTCTTGCTAGAAAATTGAAAGCACCAATTTTCTTTACCTCTTCCTCCATCCATCAAAGGCAACTACATAAACTTCAAGAGACAAAGTTTCTACACTACACATTCTACAGCAAACCTTGGGCACGTCGACTAGCCAGCTTCGTGCCCGAGTTGCCTCGGCATTGAGGTGGGAGCCCGTAAAAGATGCAGACGATGTGGTGCCCTTCCGGCAAGGAGGCGACGACCGGAGTTTCCGTGGGAGATCGGGACGATGACGAGAAGACCGGAGGACTCGGATCACTCGGTATATCTCTCACCCTTTCTCTTGATTGCTAGTATCGGTTAATGGTTACGATCTGGGTTTATTGTCCGCGGTAGCGCCAGTTTAAAAGTTAAGAAAATTTTGATTCCGCATTTTGGCCTCGGATAGACGGCCGGGGCGCTGCCGTGGCGCAACATGGTATCAAAGCCACGCCATTAACCTAGTCTAGCTTGCTCTAGTATGTTTAAAGACCCGATCGGACAAAAATCCCAAAAATCGTATTTCGTGTGCATTAGGTTTCTGTCGAAATTTTTTGGACTCTAAAAATTTTTCAGGTGGTTGCAGAATGATGTGCAGGGAAGTATAAGAATTCTGGTAAAATTTGGTCGCCTGAATCCATCATCTCACCGTGGAAACGCGGCCAAAGCCATGCTTTGGCCGCGGTTCCGCCGCCAGTTAGGCTCCTCACTGCACCAAATTTTTCCAGATTGTCTTACACTAGAAAATAGGGTTTTTGGAATATTATTTTTGGGCCCAGATTTTCTGTAAGTGCTACAGTAATGCTTTGGGGCCCACTTGGTAAATTTGTTCAATCGGATATTTTAGACATGCTAGTTCACAGTATTTACATTATATCTGCGACCGTGAATGTCACTCGATCGGTAAATCCTGTCTAACTGCTATAGCCCGGTTAGACGGATTTGCGAACGTGACATTCACGTTGATGTTCTGTGTTTATGCTGTGTTGTTGCGGATCGGTCGTGGGGGATAGCCTGGATGCAATGTTAGTACCGTTTTTTTTTATATGTACATTTGTTATTGCGGGGCGAGCGTCCGACATGTGGACTGCCGTCACTGCCTGTTTGTATTATTCTTTTGGGGCACGACCTGGTTGCGGTCGATGTACCCGTTGTATGTATATTTTACTTTCTGTACTTGGATTACCCCGCGGAGGGGTGCACGGATAGCCGGGTTCTAGAGGGCAACGGGCCCGCATCTTATGGCATTGAGACGGAGGGGGCTTCACTCTAGGATTGGCGGGCTATTCGCCGCACTCGTAGGGGGTACAGGTTGACCCAGGAGGGGTGCCCAAGTTACCGGATTCCATGAAGTGCTGGGTGGACCATTCACCGTGCTGAAGGGGGCTGCCTCGCTTCAGGTTTTGGCAGGTGACTTGCCGCGCCCGTAGGGGTCTAGGATTTCATTGCACAGGCTATCCACACGACCAGGGGAACGTCGGGTTTCAGCAGCGGCTCTGTGAAACCCGGGGCTTCCAGATATCTGTATTGTTCTGCGATGCTGTACATTTATGTGATGTTGCATTTTATCACGCCTTGAGCGAAATATAATATATTGGTATATATATTAGTAGATGTTGTATATGTTTTGCATCCGTGCTAGTCCAGTCCCCGCTCTGTCGTTAGTTAGCTAACCTAACGAGTAATGACGGGACCCAGTGGCGAATGCGGATGGCATATACGTACATCAGTATATTTTCGTTCTTTGTGGTGTGATCAATTGATGGGACTGCGTTGATTCGGATCAATGCAAGTTGAAAACAAACCTATTCTGATGTTGTTGGAACACTTTTCAAAAAGCTGTTATTGCAAGGACGTTCACTTTTGTTTTGCATCGTGGTATTCATTTGGAATATCCTGCTCCTCAGTCGACGAGGCAAGGGCCGGGATCCCTTCACCGGGAGTGACCCCTTGGACAGAAGTTTGCGTCAGGGCATTAACTTCACTATAGCCGATTACTTTTGCTTTGCATCGTGGTATTCAGTTGGAATATCCTGCACCTCATTCTACGGGGAAAGAGCTGAGATCCCTTCACCGGGAGTGACCTCTTTAGTAAAGGTTTTCGCCACTATATTTTTATAAAAAAGTTATCCAGTTTCTTCAACGATATCAAGTTCGTTACGTTAAAGGTTTTTCGCCAAAAACCAGTCGTAGCCCTCCGTCATTTCAGATTAGTATTACTTAGTATTCGTGCTGCGTTTGTCGTGCATTGCCGAGGCGTAGTGTTCGGTAGCTATGTAATGCTTTTCTGTCACATGGATAAGCGGATTGGTTAGGACAGTCGTACGGTTTTTTTGGCATTGTCAAGGACTCGTACGGGTGGGTTTAACGCAATCAAGATAATGACGGGTAGAACTTGACTAGGACTCTTTGATTTGTTTGCATTGTCAAGGTCACTTGGGTCCTAGGGGTAAAAACATACATCGGGAGTTTCAAAAGAACTGAAACTTGCCAGATATGCGCATACCTTCTGGAGTGTGGTGACTTGAGTGGATTCCGTCAAGTTATCATGCGATGATAGTTGGATCCCGACTCCCACTGATGAGTTGGTTTACTCCTCGGGTGATCCCGACCAATTCTTCATTCAGGTTTGGAGGAGAATTTGACGGTACAGTGGGAGGTTTCCAGATTAGATAAAGTGATAACCATTCTGATCTAGGTTAGAGTGCACGCTGAGTGTTTCTTTTCTCTCTCTCGTTGGCGGCGACCATTGACCCGACCCTAGACTATGACTCAGTGACCAAGTTGACCGAACCTTCTTAACACTGGCTTTTGGATTGTCAGAGTTGCAAACCTCATTGCCACTCCTACTTTTACCCTTTTCTCCAGGACACACCGTATTACTACGAACGTCCACTTCCATTGGACAAAACCATCGTATGGTTATATACGAACTCGGAGGAATTCGAGGATGGTTTCCGGTTCTGGAGAAAACGAATAGGACTATTCAGTTGTCTTTTCCTTTTACCTTCTCTCAGGTTGCGAGTACTCCTTGGTTTAGGAGATAGTACACCTATTACGCAAATTGGATAGTCTTCTTCCAAACCTTAGGCTGGTGCCAAACGGTGGGGAATGAAGAAAACCAATTAGCCTAAACGGTCGTGTACAGAAGGTATTAAGTTAAGACAAAGAAAGGGATTAGTAAGAGGGCAAAGTAAATTGCGACTACTATTCACGACCAAACCAAGTACTTCTTCGCCAATCCTAAATCACCTTTGTATTTCTCCAGGACACTCCGTATCACTACGAAGATCCACAGTTTATTGGATACTCCATCGTATGGTTATATACGAACTCGAAAGGAACTTGTTCCAGTTCGGGGATGGATTCTGGTTCAGGAGAAATAGGAATAAGGTTTATTCGGTTGTCTTTTATCTTCACCTTCTCTCGCATTGCGAGTGCTCCTAGGATTAGGACAGTACACCCATTATGCTTATTGGATAGTCTTCTTCCAAACCATAGGCTGGTGCCGAACGGTAGGGAAGGAAAGAAAACCATTTGGCCTAAAGGGGTGTGCAGAAGGTAATGACTAAAGACATATAAAAGGATTTGGAGAGATGGCAAAGAATTATACGGTTATAGTTGTGAATCTGGATAATGGTAGAGGCATTACTAGGAATACCAGGATACCCCATCGAAACATTTCAATGTTTCAGTTCAACTGTGTACTGTTAAAAGAAAACTGATTTCCCGATTAGACACTTGCTCCAGGGTATGTATTTACCAGGTTGGATTCTCACATCTGTACGGTTTTACAGATGATGAGTGGGAGTAAATTATTGGGAATTAGGTGACCATCCTCATTATATCAGGATTTGTTGTAATTGCTGATATTTGAGGAAGCCACCTGGGTTGTTTGCCGGTCGGCAAATATTTGGTTTTGAATATCCGTTGCTATGCACCAATTTCAAATTGATATATCTGTACGTCTATTTTTATAGAGTGAGATGTGCCTTTTTGAAATTATGTCTATGACATTTACCTATATCAGTGGATGGTTAGGTAAGGAGTATTGAACAGCGGTGTAATTCTTCTTAACCATAAAGTACAGTTTTCAACCTACGACACACAGTGAATGAGTTATCAGACTCAAGGGACTTGTACAGAGTATTGTATGTTATCCAGCGTCCATCAGGACAGAGGGGTTGGTCCTCGTACTATATTCGGTTTACTTATGACTTCTCTAGTTTTTAGACAGCTGTTTCGTGGAAACACAGGGTCCGAATTTTGAGAAGTTATAGGTATTTGAATAAAGTAGAGAACCAAGTATTGCAAGTATCGGGATTCTTCAAAGTGATCGAAGATGTAGATACTTGTGTATGGTGTTCAGTTGATAGTAATGGTTAAGAGAACTTGCTTCTCTTTCAGGTTACTCATAATTGGAAGCATTCCTAAGTTGAATAATGCTGATCGGCCTCCTTCCATTTAGTTGACATGCACTGGAGACAGCTGCATGATTTGAATCTGGTTCAATTAAATCAGTGCCTCTGTTTCTGTATTGGATATAGAACAGTTCATATCTTGACATTGTTAAGGTACGGGGAGTTGTCCGGCTTATGCTTAAAACCAGACTCTGGATAACTCAAGGCACGTTTCTGTAATGGCTGTTTGTGGGTTGACCCGGGCTATGACGAGGGTTGACTTTCTACCATCTGGAAGATCAATAGTGATATTGTTCTTGACTCGCCACATTTTTAAAAGAAATGGATTTTTCTGAAAACAGTAGTGGGAGTATGGTAGAACTGGAAGCGATTCCAGAACCGCAAACGATTGCTGAAAATTTGATAAGAACCTAAAGATTCAATCTGGCTTGACATTCCATTAGCCACTCCGCAGATATGGTGGTTAACCTCAGGCACTCGAGAGGTACTTCGGTATACTCAAGGACGGTGGCAGGGAGGTTCTTGTTTACCCAGACTTGCCATTGCTGTTGTTCCAAACTGTGAAACCCGGCATGAGGATGAGTATAGCGTCGTTCTTAACTTGCTTCAGAAGTGTACGTGTATATGACTCTGCCAGAGGGTTGTCGTAGTCAGTGGGAGCAGTGGAAGCATTGGTGGACAGTTGGCTTATGTCTATTTATAGACTGAAGCAGATATAGCGGAGATAGATCATCTATTTCTGATGTGAAGTCATAGGTTTGACTTCATCAGAATATGGGATGGATCTGTTGAGAAGGTAGTAGGGTGTGATGTCCTGCTTTTGGATGACATACATAGAGTAGGAAGTGATATTCCTATACTACGATCGGTTATACTTTGGTTGTCACACAGTGGTTTCTCCACACAGGACTTGGATATTATATCAGACATTCTGGTTACTAGATCTATGGTTTTAGATCTAGATTTGGGTGGTTTCCTAATCTGGGTACCTTGACAGCATTCTATGAGTATTTAGAATGGACGACTCCTGGCACGGTAGTGTACCTGCAGGTGATGGAGTCACCCTCTCTAAAGGTGTCTTATAGACTAAAGTAGAGAGGGATGTGCATGATTGGCAGATCACTTGCTTAGGCAATTGAGTCAATCATGAGATGTCAAGTACCACACCAGATGTTGTTCCTGCACTAGATGCAATAAGTTGATATTGACCCAATCCTGGAGAAACAGTCGGAAGCAGTTTTAGAACATAAGTGGATGTTCTAGGGATATGATAACGACAGCCTCATTTGGGAGACAGTTATCATTCCAGGCTTCCAAGGTGACATGGATGACAAGGAGGTTGTCAGAGTTATAGTTTCTCCTTCTAACAAGGGGCAGTATTTTGGACAGGTGGTCCAAGGCAATACTGAGGGAGGCATGGCGCTGGATACAGATTAAGTTCAGTTATCGATACAGTCTAAGAAGTTTGGATTTGGAGTTCATTTATGAGCTAGGTCCCATCAGATATCCAGACATACTCTAAGACAGGTATTGCTCATTTCGGGAGATGGCTTTCTCTGCGAACTTGAGATATAGAGAGACATAGAAAGAAACTTCACACCGGATCCACTCACTGAGGCTATTCCTCGAACGTAATGGTTTCGCAAACGATCTTTGTGAGACTGACTAGTAGAGGAGTTGGGTGTTCGGTATCACACGGGCTGTGAGTATGCGACATCGCAATAATTAGCCTTGAGTGCAAGTGGGAGATTGTTGGAGATAGTGCCCTCAGAGTCAATTATTGGATCACAGGCACGTGATTGCAATGATTGAGGGAGGACCTATCCCGGTAGGACAGTCTTACTCGAGATGATAATATGCTATCTGGTTTACCTTTATCATCGTATACTGCTTCAGGTGACCTTACAGGTCGCTATTACACGCTGATAGAGCCCCTAGGATTCTTGCTTGACTGCCAGCAGTATGAGGGCGATCATATACGTGAGAGCTGGTGGTCTATAAGCACATCCTTAAAAGGTCCCTAGTTGTAGGAGTTTCGAGACAGGGCATCGATTCTCCAGAGTAGACTAGTGTATACAGTCGAGACCCTGACGAGGGGCGGTGGCCGGTCTCACAAGCCACTGGTGTCAGTTGGTTCACCTAAGATGTATACAGGTGCTCATTGGGTTATGAGTACACCGGACAGGACTCGCCGGGAACATGCTAGTTGGTCTTATACCTGACGTCAGATAGCAGTTCCCTGGTGACATGTGTACAGGTTAGTTCATCGATCTGGGCGTCATCATTTGTCTCGTGTGAATTCCCACTGTACTTTGATTACTACCCTACCACGGCTCAAAGGAGTCGTGCAAACAGGTTTTAGTTAGGTACAGTCCCGAGCCACATGGAGGCAGTGAGCGGATCTTCAGGGGTTCGTCTCTCCCGGTATTGGGGGTGAGGTCGCGCTGTGACTAGGAGAGCCATTACGCAAAGCCCTCGGCCGAGGCAGGAGATTTCCTGGTAGGTATTCCAGTAGTATCTCAGGGCGTTCTGGGCTACACTCCGACACGACTTGTACCGCTTTTGGGGGTCTGACTTTTACCAACCCCCTAGGCCCGACATGCGATGCTCATAGACGAACGGACCGGACTGTACGGATATTGTCACTGACAGGCTCAGTAGGGTGTCAGGATGAGTTCGCTCATCGACGTCCCTTTTGGTCAATAGCTGGTGGCCCGTCACGTATTGGCTTATACCTCTGACGTGCTAGTGGTTAAATCCACAGCCATAGTATTGACGAGTCTTTAGAGTCCACCACACTTTCAGTTACTCAAGCTTTCGGGCGAAACGCTGTAGAGGCTGTATGGAGATATGGCAGGGTCCGATCAGATACGTGCGGTATTGCACGGATCAGGATCGGACGGTTTGTACTAGTGGCCGTATGGATATATGGCAGGGTTCGATCTGATACGTGCGATATTGCACGGATCAGGATCGGACGGATATTGCTAGCCGGCTTTGTTTTAAGCCGGATCCTAGTTTAGTACAGTGTAGATTTTGTCTCATTGCATTTGTATCCGGTCGGAATACAGATGCGGGTGTGTATGCACAGTATCGGGGTTTTTCTGTAATTTATTACGGGACCAGTTTTCTGAAGTTTCCAGTTTGCATTCCGTTCCGGCCGGTTTTCCTTTGTTCTTTCCCGGCCGGACTTTTCCGATGGAAGGGGGTTATTTGCAAGTTTGCAAATAACCATTTGTGGAGGGGTTCTTTGTATTTGTGGCATCATGATAGATTAAGCATCTTTGCTTTTCATGATGGCTTGCTTTTTGAGATTAGAAGTGATTAGAAATTGTTTTGAGAGAATGATCATTTCCTTTTGGATGTGGTCACCCCCTTGCTTTTACTACACTCACCTCCCTTCTTGTTATGGTTGGTTATTCCTTTCCTCCACCATTCTCACTAGAAGAAGAGAGGCTTCACTTGAGAGAAAAAGAATGAGAGTGTTCATTTTTGTTATGTGAGGAATTCTTCATCTCATCTTCTTCTTGATAGAAAATTGAAAGCACCAATTTTCTTTAACTCTTCCTCCATCCATCAAAGGCAACTACATAAACTTCAAGAGACAAAGTTTCTACACTACACATTCTACAGCAAACCTTGGGCACGTCGACTTGCCAGCTTCGTGCCCGAGTTGCCTCGGCATTGAGGTGGGAGCCCGTAAAAGATGCAGACGATGTGGTGCCCTTCCGGCAAGGAGGCGACGACCGGAGTTTCCGCGGGAGATCGGGACGATGACGAGAAGACCGGAGGACTCGGATCACTCGGTATATCTCTCACCCTTTCTCTTGATTGCTAGTATCGGTTAATGGTTACGATCCGGGTTTATTGTCCGCGGTAGTGCCAGTTTAAAAGTTAAGAAAATTTTGATTCCGCATTTTGGCCTCGGATAGACGGCCGGGGCGCTGCCGTGGCGCAACAGATCTCGGGTCAACAGACTACTCTGTACCAGTGTCACCAGAGAACTGCCATCTGACGTAAAGTATAATACCATCTGGGAGTTCTCGGCGAGTCCATCCAGTGTACCCCGTCTCCACTGAGCACCCGTATATCATCTCTGATATCAAACACCAATGGATATGGGATCATCCATCGCCCATCTGTATGGGTCGAGAAGGTATACGCTAGTCTACTCTGGTATATCGATGCCCCGTCTCGATACACCCACGACTAGGGACCTTGAAGGATGTACTTATGGACTACCATGTCCCTACTAGTATGATCCGCATCATAGTCCAGGTAGTCAAGTACACATCCTAAGGGCTTTACCAACATGTAACAGAGAGACAATCAGTGTACACGTTAAGGTAAAGAGTAACCAGATAGCATACTATCATGTCGAGCAAGAAAGTCCTCCCTATATATGTCCCAGCATGCACTACAATATACATCCAATGTATAGCAATGGCCTCTAGGGCTTACATATAACTAACAACATGAGTACAGCTTACTCCGCTGACTTGATACTGTCACTTCACCTCGAGTGTATTCCCACTGTACTTTGATTACTATCCTACCACGGCTCAAAGGAGTCGTGCAAACGGGTAGTTTTTAGGTGCAGTCCCGAAGCACTTGGAGGTAGTGACGGTTAGACAGGATTCGTCTCTCCCAGTATTAGGGGTTGACATTACGCTGTGTCTAGGAGAGCCATTACACGAGTAGTCCCTGGCCAGGGCAAGCGAGATATACTGGAAGGTTTCCAGTGTTATCTCAGTGTGTTCTAGGCTTCACTCCGACACGACTTATACCGCTATTAGGGGACTGACGTTCACCGCCCCCTAGGCCCGCCATGCGATGTATCAGACGAACAGATCGGACTGTATGGAGATTGTCACATTCAGGCTCAGTAGGAGTTCAGATGGGTTTCACCTCGTCAGTCTTCTTGTCGGCATCTACCTGAGGACCGTTACGCACAGCTAGTGCCGCTTGCGGTCTGTGGTTAAACCCACTGCCAGCGTAGTGTCGAGTCTTTAGAGTTCCACACAGAAAGCTATTCGCCTTTAGGCAAAGGAGTAGAGGTCGCATGGTTTTGCGACAGGTCGCATGGTTTTGCGACAGGGTTCGGTCACATCCGTGCACTTGTGCACGTTTGGTATCCGGACAGTTAACACTAGCGGGCTTTGGTTTAAGCCAGATCCTAGTGTACGTTTTGGGATTGATTTTATCTCGTTTGTATTCATGTTCCTCGGAACGCGGATGCGGGTGTGTATGCACAGTTGACAGAGAGACAGAGGCAGAGGATTCTCATTGGGGTTGTTGACTGTTGACTATTGACTTTTTGCTAAACCCTAATGAGAATAAGATATATGATTAACAATAATATTAATTAAGTATTGTAGTGACATGGTTGTTGAGGGGTTGACTTTGTTGACTTGTTGACTTTGTTGACCGGTTGACTAGGTTGGACTAGTTGACCATCATCATGACAATGGCTATCATTCCATGGCAAAGACATTTGCTTGCTTGTTTATTTATGCAAAATGAGTGCATAAAATGATATAGCCATTTTGACTTAAACCGTCACACAATACTTGATTACTATTTTTGTTATGATGGCTTTTGGATTATGAGAGGGTGGATGAGAAAAGAGTTACTCATTCTTTCATTTGCTTTCTCTCTCTTGAGCTCTCTCATTCTCAAGCTCTCCCTCTTCCTCTTGCTCTCTCTAGCTCAAGGCAAACCATTCTCATGTGTTGAGACTCAATGCCTTAGAGATAAAAAGACACCAAAATAATCCTCTACTCATTCTAATTCACAAGTCCTAGTGTCACGACCCGAAAAAGGACGTAACTGGCCCTTGAACCATATGAAGTCTATAGGACCCCATCTGATCCAAGTAAGCCAAAAGCCCAGAAATCTAAAATCATTTAAAGAGTAAATAAGGAAAACCGGTTTTAAGAAGTAAAGAAATCATGTTTCGAAAATCAAAGTTTTTAAATAACTAAACCGAATATGCATTTTTAAAATTTGTAACCTTTCCTGAAAATTTCGGCAGAGTTTCCTTAGTTAAAACTGGCCCCGAACGGGGTACAACAAGAATAATATATATAAAATGAAAAAAAGGCATCTCCAAGCGGGAGCTAGCTCTCGTCAATCGATGGTCACAACCACGCAAGCAATAATAATATACAACGCCAAAGGGCGAGGATCAAAAACCCCAAAAGAAACTCAAAACAGCCAGAAAACCGTAATACTACAAGCGCGACTCTAAGGTCGAAATAATACAACACCGTTTTCTAAGTCTGAAACAATATACAAGTTTTGGTTGATGGAATGTCTAGATACAATGAATAATACATGAACAATGGCAGTTCTGATATAAAAGAACCCAACTACCCAAGCAAGTCACCCATAAGGAAGCAGTGTGCCAGAAATGCCGCTATGGAATTTGTACGGCAAAACCTGCAAGAACTGTGGCACAACGGGGGTGAGTTGCAAACTCGTGAATAGAAAAATATCTATAAGCAGAGATCGAATGCATGACCCATCCTAGGTCAATACGATCAGATATAAATAAACCTCAATATGAATAAGTCTGAAGCATGCTAAACTGGCAAGGTAATCTCTATGCATGAGTGTAGTGCCAAGTGCTCGTGCCAGTGCCTCAGTTAATAGCATATCATAAATATGAGGTATGATCAATGTAATCAAATCTACATGTACGTGGATCCCGTCCACTCGTCACCCAATGACAGTAACCATCATGCATGTAAATATCATAAAGCATGTGCATGGGAATAATATGAGGATATAAACCATCTGTGTCCCTCGCGACACGTCAAAATCATGGAACCGGAGTGCCCAGCATCGACACTCGAAAACATCATGAAAACTGTGCCCAGCATCAGCACGTAAATCCTCATTTATCGGGCTCCGTTAGTCCGGATCGGCCCACGGGCTCTGTCTGCTGTATCGGCCCTCGGCCCCGGCAGTACGCCCATATCCATCTATCGACTCTGGTCAGTATCCTCCAGATAACCGCCAGGTCCAACCAATCACCGGTAGGTACTCGCCACCCTGCCAGGCTCATCGTCTACTCCACGAAAAACATTTCTTGCCCCGGGGAACCATACCGGGTCCACCATGTACCCGCAATCGGCCTCATCCGCCTCCTCGAATCGGGTTTCACATGTCGCTCTCAGCACCGAGAAAACACATGGTGGACGCACTGAAATATCATATCAAGGGTAACTGGGTTTTAAAACAATTACATATTCTCCTTTTGAAAACACCCACGGTTCCCAAAAACCAGAAATATCATGGAAACAACGTATCTCAATGCGTATAATCAGAAAGCATGATGCATGCGACATGTAAAGAAATGTAAGCGACATACACTGAATGCAACAGTACTACAGTGTAGTGACATGGCAATTATCGATGATGAAGTTTATGAGCTGGCAAACAAGTGTACGTGGAACATACGCATCATCGATAATGGTGCTGGTGTCCTAGCAGCATGACTGAAATATATCAACAATACAAGCGATGCAATGAAAATAGCATGAATATGCGGAATCGAATAATTAACGCAACAGTAGAGAACCTGCCTCAATAGATATATCATGCAACCTTGCCTTTTGAAATAAGAAGAATCAGGGCTTTTGGTAAAATAAGGCTACGGTGTTTTAAGAAAAGATGCGTCGTTTGAAAATATCCGTATAAACCCTTTTGCCTATCTTTAAAATATCCCCGATTCGTTAGTTTTGAAATAGGTACGACTCGGGTCTAGTCTAACGCTAACTATGCGAACTACGAACCCAACAATCAAGTCAATCGGGAGGGGTATGGAAACCACCTAAATCTGAGTCGATGTACATATATATATATATATATAGTCGGTGATCTCGCCTCAATAGTATCACATACGATACAGTATATCATATAACATCTTCGAGTCATGAGTGCGGATCTAACATCAATATAAAGCTCATACGGTAAATCGTCGTACAGCATCCCAATAGCTGGGTACGGGTCAATATCACATTCATCTCATCACATATCCGGTATCACTACCATCATATCACATCTCAAAAACGAACTCTGTCATATCACCGAATCTCACGGCCTCAACCAAACCTCATCGACTCATCTCAATCCCATGTATCATCCTCAATCCCGTATATGAACACATAGTCCCATACCCATGTGTAGATATACACACTTCTATATGCGCACAGATAAATGAAAGAATGCATGCAAGTATATGTGTACGTGTATGTGTGGGTGCAACCACTACTCTAGGGTTTCGCACTATACTAAACCAATACATCCTTATCACCAATAATACCATTATTACCATCAATAATCCTAAACAACACATAATAAATATATGTGTGTATACGTATTCGTATACATCACCACGGACTGCGGGGGTGCTATACGCTATCCACCCGACTTCTCCCCGTAGATATAAATCTACTCACCTTGCTCCCCATGTGTCGGTGCCGATGTCGCCATCTTCATCTTCTTTGCCTCAACATCTCGTAGGGTACCTACAAGTATATCACAACGCTAAAGCACATGAAAATCACATCGGAAACCAAAATAGTACACGCTACTCGCATAGGTAAAAACCTATCGTCACGCATGTAAACACGTTCAATATCCACTTGTCGTTGACGTCCAAACGCCACCCGACAGAAACAAATCACCAAATACCAAAATCCATGCGAAAACAAGTCGTAAATCATACGCCAACTCAAGCAAATCAACCCAGATTTTACCCTAACTGGAATTTGTCAAAACTAGACATACCCGGGGTCAAGACTAGAGGAAATAGGGCCATGCACAAAAATCGAGACAGTTCCCTCCTGCTCTGGCCGCAATTTGCGGACAGAAGGAATAAATTGGCGGCCGTACTTTGGAGCTGGGGGCTAGGGTTTGGTGTGGTGGTTCCATGGTGCCTGCACATCTCACTATCAACTCAGTTTCATTTTTGGGGTCTCGGGGTGATAGCAAATTCCACAAAACACTCCAAGATTTATAGTTTTTCTCCGACATCGTCTCATAAATCCGTATTCTGGTTTCTAGTTCAGGTTTGGGTCCAATTTAACCACACACAAGGGGTTCTAAGGTCACAACAAGCCTCAATTTCATCTTTAATTTCAGATCTCACATAAACCCTAACTTGAAGTTCCACAAATCCATCAAACGACACAATATCGACACAAAACTAGTATTGATGCACAAGAAATGAGATACTACTCTAATAGGTGCAGAAATTACCTCCTTTGGCAACTCAAGAAAATTCTTGAGTTTCTCAAAGTCCTCCAAATCCAATCTTGCTAGGTTCAATGTGTAGCTAGTGAGCTTGGGAGTAAGTTTTGTGAAGTGGGAATGGGGTTTTGGGGTTGATTTCATTGTGGATCTAGGGTTTTTGTGAAGAGGGAGAGAGAGGGATGGCAGTAGTAGCAGGAACAAGGGGAGGGAGAGGAGAGAGAATGAGAAGGGAAAAATGATGGGGAATGGTTCATAAAGTGAGGGTTGACTTGGTCTCTCTCTCTCTCATCATCATGCTACTTTTTCCTTTTCTTTTCTTTTCCTTTTTCTTTTCCTTCTCACTCCAATAGTGAACCCAAAAGAACAACCATGGCAATAGAAATGTAACACAAGTGTAACAAGTGTGGAAAATGATATGTGCACATTTTTGCACAAAAATGCTAAAAATCCAATTAGCGATTTTTAATCGCGATTAACGCTAAATTAGAATATAACTAATCTTAAAAACTTTAAAATGACATAATTCCATAAAATACCCTATTTTAGAATTTTCCGTAATTTTCCCCCATTTATTTGTATTTAATTATACCAGAATATTAAAATATTCATTAAAATAATATTAAATTATAAAAATTCCCAAAAATAATATTTTATTATTTTGAAACATTACAATCTACCCCCCTTAAAGAAATTCGGTCCCCGAATTTAAATTTAAAACCCCCAAATACTAAAACATTTCGATACAAATTCCGAGTCGTCGGGGCTCCGAAATCAGCAATACATAAAACGTATCATAGCGCAATGCATGCGCATGAGTACTGAGCAGATAACTCAAAAGCAACACTCCATCAAGCATCCCGCAATCATCGGAGTCATGGTAACGACACACATGTCAAATCCAATACAAAACCAATATGATATAGATCAGAACTATACATGTAGACATCCAATCTATACATGTGAATAGCTGATGTAAATGCATGCTAAATCTTTTTGAGTCGCTGTGCGATGCGCGTAACACTGCACAGTGGCGTACGTTTTTCATAAGAAATAACTATATACGTATATATATATCCTTTTTTTAATAGGTACGTTCCGCCGTTTTGAAAACAATTTAGAAGGGTTTCCTTGTATTTAAAACGTTCCGTGTCATATCGGACACGTAGGTATATATATACCGAGACTATAGCTCGCTCTTTGGAAATCCCTTCGAACTATCAATGCATGCAAAATATATTCAGGTACTGTCCTCTGACTAGTCCTGCTCGGTACAAAACGAATATCAAATATCATAGAAATGTACTGCTCCAAAAGGAATAAATCCCAAAAATGCACATAACATCACCCTGTGCGTCTGGTGCGCACGTAAATCAAAATCCATATATGTGCCATACAGGTGCACAAAACAACATCTAGGTGCAACGGGTGTGCACAAAACATCTATCATAGGCAACGTATATGCCTGACAGCGAAAATCCGGTGCATCTGACATGCACGAAGAATCTCGATTTAGTGCATCGGGTGTGCACCAAAATCGTATCTCAAAGCATGCGCCCAAGATGCGCGAAAATCCAAATCGGTGCATCCATCGTGCACGAATGAAAATCTTGACCCTGCGCACTCAACATGCATGGAATCACAAAATCCAATAGCAAACGTCGAACATGCGTAAGTCCAGTCGAAAGCACGGAGTGCAAAAATCATAAATATCAGGGTCAAGTCGACGATATATAATGCGGCTCAATCAAAATCAAGTGTACCTTGATGGAAAAGCTCACAACCGTGTGCATCAGCGTGCACAAATCAAATCAAAATACTAAAAGTACATGAAAACTACGCTGGAAGCGTAAATCAAATCACCGGCATAAAATAGGCATGAAATCACAATCAATACCTCAAGAATAATAACTATTTGCAAGTTATAAATACCCAGTAGGTGCAACCATGGTGCACAAAATCAAATATCATGGAACTCAGTCATCAAGACTAAATCATGCAAATAGATCGCCCAAAATACCGAAATCCAAAGTGACGGATACGTGATAGTCAAATCACAAAATCATAAATCATAAATACTGTCGTCGGTATATCCTCCTTCAAATCGAGAAGGTGCCGGTACATCCAATGCTAGCGGCGCAAGATATCTACTTGCCTCATGCTCGCGGCTGGCGTCCTCTGCCTCTGGTTCCTTATCTTTCCTGTGGATTACCAATCTCGCAATCCATCGGCTCATCGGCCCGGTCAGGTGTGCTGACAGGAACGATTCCATTCTGGCACTTCCCTGGTCATCTCTCGGTCAATCCTCACGACCGTTCGTAAAGCAGCACATCTCTGGCGCCGACCTCGGGTCCTCCTAATGCACATCACGCATCTGCTCCTGGTGCAAATCTTATTGCAGCAGTGTACTGGAAGGAATCCTACTCAAGGTCTCTTCTGATCTTGCCTAAGCCAAACTGTATGGAGGCTGGTACTCTGGCATAATCTTTTCTTGCTCTCTGGACATTTGCGTCCTTAGTACAACATCTTCTCGGAAGCCGGTCGCATCCCTGTGCCTCTGTATGCATATCCGACCTTTAATCTTAACGGGGTGTAGTACCAGCTCGTCTGCATCTCGCACGAACTTCTTGTCCCGCTTGTCTGTATCATCGACCATTCAACATCGCGTCTCTATCTGCGCATTGCAATGTCTTCGGCTACGGTCCCTCCGAAGTCTCTAACACGGACTCGAAATCACGAACTCGGTATCTTCGTCACTCAATAGAAGATATCTAGCCGATCACGTCCTCAACGTGCGTATCGCATCTCTGATGTCAGCGGAGTGGAATGTCATCTCATCGAAATCTCATGCGAACTCTTTACTCCACTCTGCTTCAATATCAACTGATTCAGACTCATCTCCTCGTGGCTATACAGACTGCGCTCCAACGGCTATGCTCGTATCTGGAGTCTCCCAAGCAGTGTCCCATCACAAGATCCGAAAGATGTCGAACCATCCGATCGACTCGTCAGAACCTCACAATCCCCCAAGAGCACAACATCTCGAGTACAGTTTAATAGTATCGAGTACATACCACAGCATCGGTGGTCCAGCCGTAGAAGGGCAAACCCAAGCCTCACTAATGGCGCTGCGGAACTGCCGCAAACCCTAAGGTTCAAAGGCTTTCACACGGTCATTATGTCGAGTTAGGGTTTCATTCTTCTAGAGGGTCCATAGAATCGCTTGCATGTCTTTCCGAATACTTTAAACTTGGAAAAATGAGTTCCTGACATTCGATTGTCTCCATCGACTCTCAACGAACCTGCGTGAAGTCGTCTCTAGCTGGAATCAAGCTACCTGATGACCTCGCATCGGGGTAAGCGAACGAACCATATGTCCTAGTCATAAATCCTCGGTGACTAGCGACTCACTATCATATCTCTAAGAATATGCTCATGCTGCAGTAGCTCAAATCACCTGGACGATATCTCATCATTCGCAGCACAACTGGCTCATTCGTCCGTGCGCTGGACAACGCCTCAATCGTCCTGGATAAGCGATAATATCAACGGTCATCACATCCTGGATGGCCTCTATCAGTGGCTCAATCCTTTGGTGCCGATTAGCACATCCGAAAATCTCGTAAAAGCGATCAATCCAACGTTCATGGCGCAAAAACACAATAAGACGACCCCTCACTTTGCAATCGTAAGTCTCTAGAATCACGCCCTGGTCAGTCCTCGTCCACGATGAGCTCATGCTGACGCAACTCGAGCTGTAGCTCACTCTGCCCGTGCAATCGTAGCGGCAAAACCATAACCAGTATCGATGAGGATAGATCATAGGAAGGAATATAATACGGTGCAAGGAAATGTACATCCTAAGGTTTCTTAAGCTGAGTGGCGTGTCGTAAGTATGCCGCGGAACATACGTACGGTACGTCCCTCTACTCAAGCTACCTACTCCATCAACCAAAGGTTATCCTATGCGATGAAAATTCGGGTATAATACCCCCTCGACTAAGTCTAAGTTCCGTAAGGTCAAGCCTAAGTTCCGTATATATATAAACGCCCTAGGCTCCACATAGTCAAACTTAGACTCGAACCAAGGTCAACCTAGCGCTCTGATACCAACTTTGTTACGACCCGAAAGAGCACGTGACTGGCCCTTGAACCATATGAAGTCTATAGGACCCTATCAGATCCAAGTAAGCCAAAAGCCCAGAAATCTAAAACCATTTAAAGAGTAAATAAGGAAAACTGGTTTTAAGAAGTAAAGAAATCATGTTTCGAAAATCAAAGTTTTTAAATAACTAAGCCGAATATGCATTTTTAAAATGTGTAACCTTTCCTGAAAATTTCGGTAGAGTTTCCTTTGTAAAAACTGGCCCCGAACGGGGTACAACAAGAATAATATATATAAAATGAAAAAAAAGGCATCCCCAAGCGGGAGCTAGCTCTCGTCAATCGACGGTCACAACCACGCAAGCAATAATAATATACAACGCCAAAAGGCGAGGATCAAAAACCCCAAAAGAAACTCAAAACAGCCAGAAAACCGTAATACTACAAGCGCGACTCTAAGGTCGAAATAATACAACACTGTTTTCTAAGTCTGAAACAATATACAAGTTTTGGTTGATGGAATGTCTAGATACAATGAATAAAACATGAACAATGGTGGTTCTGATACAAAAGAACCCACCTACCCTAGCAAGTCACCCATAAGGAAGCAGTGTGCCAGAAATGCCGCTATGGAATCTGTACGGCAAAACCTGCAAGAACTTTGGCAAAACGGGGGTGAGTTGCCAACTCGTGAATAGAAAAATATCTATAAGCAGAGATCGAATGCATGAGCCATCCTAGGTCAATACGATCAGATATAAATAAACCTCAATATGAATAAGTCTGAAGCATGCTAAACTGGCAAGGTAATCTCTTTGCATGAGTGTAGTGCCAAGTGCTCGTACCAGTGCCTCAGTTAATAGCATATCATAAATGTGAGGTATGATCAATGTAATCAAATCTGCATGTACGTGGATCCCGTCCACTCGTCACCCAATGACAGTAACCATCATGCATGTAAATATCAAAAAGCATGTGCATGGGAATAATATGAGGATATAAACCATCTGTGTCCCTCGCGACACGTCAAAATCATGGAACCGGAGTACCCATCATCGACACTCGAAAACATCATGAAAACTGTGCCCAGCATCGGCACGTAAATCCTCATATATCGGGCTCCGTCAGTCCGGATCGGCCCACGGGCTCTATCTGCGGTATCGGCCCTCGGCCCCGGCAGTACGCCCATATCCATTTATCGACTCTGGTCAGTATCCTCCGGATAACCACCAGGTCCAACCAATCACCGGTAGGTACTCGCCACCCTGCCAGGCTCATCGTCTACTCCACGAAAAACATTTCTTGCCCCGGGGAACCATACCGGGTCCACCATGTACCCGCAATCGGCCTCATCCGCCTCCTCGAATAGGGTTTCACATGTTGCTCTCAGCACCGAGAAAACACATGGTGGACGCACTGAAATATCATATCAAGGGTAACCGGGTTTTAAAACAATTACATATTCTCCTTTTGAAAACACCCACGGTTCCCAAAAACCAGAAATATCATGGAAACAACGTATCTCAATGCGTATAATCAGAAAGCATGATGCATGCGACATGTAAAGAAATGTAAGCGACATACACTGAATGCAACAGTACTACAGTGTAGTGACATGGCAATTATCAATGATGAAGTGTGTGAGCCGGCAAACAAGTGTACGTGGAACATACGCATCATCGATAATGGTGCTGGTGTCCTAGCAGCATGACTGAAATATATCAACAATACAAGCGATGCAATGCAAATAGCATGAATATACGGAATCGAATAATCAACGCAACAGTAGAGAACCTGCCTTAATAGATATATCATGCAACCTTGCCTTTTGAAATAAGACGAATCAGGGCTTTTTGTAAAATAAGGGCTACGGTATTTTAAGAAAAGATACGTCGTTTGAAAATATACGTATAAACCCTTTTGCCTATCTTTAAAATATCTCCGATTCGTTAGTTTTGAAATAGGTACGACTCGGGTCTAGTCTAACGCCAACTATGCGAACTACGAAACCAACAATCAAGTCAATCGGGAGGGGTATGGAAACTACCTAAATCTGAGTCAATGTACATACATATATATATATATATATCATATAACATCTTCGAGTCATGAGTGCGAATCTAACATCAATATAAAGCTCGTACGGTAAATCGTCGTACAGCATCCCAATAGCTGGGTACGGGTCAATATCACATTCATCTCATCACATATCCGGTATCACTACCATCATATCACATCTCAAAAACGAACTCTGTCATATCGCCGAATCTCACGGCCTCAACCAAACCTCATCGACTCATCTCAATCCCATGTATCATCCTCAATCCCGTATATGAACACATAGTCCCATACCCATGTGTAGATACACAAACCTCTATATGCGCACAGATAAATGAAAGAATGCACGCAAGTATATGTGTACGTGTAAGTGTGGGTGCAACCACTACTCTAGGGTTTCGCACTTTACTAAACCAATACATCCTTATCACCAATAATACCATTATTACCATCAATAATCCTAAACAATACATAATAAATATATGTGTGTATACGTATTCGTATACATCACCACGGACTGCGGGGGTGCTATACGCCATCCACCCGACTTCTCCCCGTAGATATAAATCTACTCACCTTGCTTCTCATGTGTCGGTGCCGATGTCGCCATCTTCATCTTCTTTGCCTCAACATCTCGTAGGGTACCTACAAGTATATCACAATGCTAAAGCATATGAAAATCACATCGGAAACCAAAATAGCACACGCTACTCGCATAGGTAAAAACCTATCGTCTTGCATGTAAACACGTTCAATATCCACTTGTCGTTGACGTCCAAACGCCACCCGACAGAAACGAATCACCAAATACCAAAATCCATGTGAAAACAAGTCGTAAATCATACGCCAACTCAAGCAAATCAACCCAGATTTTACCCTAACTGGAATTTGTCAAAACTAGACATACCCAGGGTCAAGACCAGAGGAAATAGGGCCATGCACAAAAATCGAGACAGTTCCCTCCTGCTCTGGCCGCAATTTGCAGCCAGAAGGAATAAATTGGCGGCCGTACTTTGGAGCTGGGGGCTAGGGTTTGGTGTGGTGGTTCCATGGTGCATGCACATCTCACTGTCAACTCAGTTTCATTTTTGGGGTCTCGGGGTGATAGCAGATTCCACAAAACACTCCCAGATTTACAGTTTTTCTCCGACATCGTCTCATTAATCCGTATACTGGTTTCTAGTTCAGGTTTAGGTCCAATTTAACCCCACACAAGGGGTTCTAAGGTCACAACAAGCCTCAATTTCATCTTTAATTTCAGATCTCACATAAACCCTAACTTGAAGTTCCACAAATCCATCAAACGACACCATATCGACACAAAACTAGTATTGATGCACAAGAAATAAGATACTACTCTAATAGGTGCAGAAATTACTTCCTTGGGCAACTCAAGAAAATCTTGAGGTTCTCAAAGTCCTCCAAATCCAATCTTGCTAGGTTCAATGTGTAGCTAGTGAGCTTGGGAGCAAGTTTTGTGAAGTGGGAATGGGGTTTTGGGGTTGATTTCATTATGGATCTAGGGTTTTTGTGAAGAGGGAGAGAGAGGGATGGCAGCAGCAGCAGCAACAAGGGGAGGGAGAGGAGAGAGAATGAGAAGGGGAAAATGATGGGGAATGGTTCATAAAGTGAGGGTTGACTTGGTCTCTCTCTATCTCATCATCATGCTACTTTTTCCTTTTCTTTTCTTTTCCTTTTTCTTTTCCTTCTCACTCCAATAGTGAACCTAAAAGAACAACCATGGCAATAGAAATGTAACACAAGTGTAACAAGTATGGAAAATGATATGTGCAAATTTTTGCACAAAAATGCTAAAAATCCAATTAGCTATTTTTAATCACGATTAACACTAAATTAGCATATAACTAATCTTAAAAACTTTAAAATGGCATAATTCCATAAAATACCCTATTTTAGAATTTTCCATAATTTTTCCCTATTTATTTGTATTTAATTATACCAGAATATTAAAATATTCATTAAAATAATATTAAACTATAAAAATTCCGAAAAATAATATTTTATTATTTTGAAACGTTACACCTAGCAAGCCAAGTGTACTAGTTTCTTCAATGTTCGAAGAAGAAACCAAAGGTAGAAGCTTTCAGGTGGATCCATCTTCGGGGCAAGGAGACGACGAGGTGAGGACGATCCGTACACCGGAAAGAGTGGAAGACGAAGGAGTTCAAGAAAGGTATAGCCCCCTAACCGAGTAGGTAAAACTCTAGTTAGGTTGTTAGTTAGTTGTTTAACAAAGATCCGTATTTTGAGTCCATGTTACCACCCTCTTGAAAATCGTTTTTTATTACTTCCGCAACCCCGTAAGTACCGGGGAAGGGTAGCATGGACTTACAGTGGTATCTGAGCCTAGTTAAACACTATCTAACATGTTAGCAAAGTAAGTAGAAGTTCGATCGGAGAAAAAGTCGCGAAACGAACCCGGAAAATTAAGTTTCTGGCGAATTTTTTTTCTGTCCAAAAAATAATAAATCATACATGAAAAATCGGCTCAGGCTTTTGTTAAAACACACAAGAAATTTCGTCCATTGAATCGGTCAAAGCGCCGCGGAAACGCGGCGGGAGCATGCTCCCGCCGCGGTTCCGCGACCGAGTTGACTCGGTCTTGGAAACGGTTTCCTGCAGTGTTTTTCTGGGTTTGTTTTGGGATTTTTAAAATATGTTTTTTCTGCCCAGATTTTCCAGAAAGAAAAATTTGTGTTTGGGGCCTAAAAATCCGTATTTTGATCGAACTTCTAAAGACTTAAGCTGACGGGTATATATCTATGATGTGTTATTTGTATTGAACATCTGCTAATCGCTATATGTCGATTAGTGGGGGTTATACAAATCTGTGATCTGTAATGTTGATGGTATGTGTATATGAATTCATTGGATTGTCGCGGGTGAATAGCCGAGGGTTGTATGATGAGAGTTTTCTTTTCTTTCAATTCATGTAAATATGTAAATTGATGTAATATTATTTGTATGGCTACACAACCGGGTCGAGGTTGTAGCCGTCATTGTATAATTTCTTTTTACTGTTTCTGCTTCTAGGATAGACCCATGGTGGGGTGAACAAACTACCGGATATCTCGAAGTGCCGAGTGGCCTACTCACATCGTTAAGGGAGGTTGCTCCGCTTCGGATATTTGGCTGGTAGTTTGCCGCACCCGTAGGGGTCTTGGGTGGGGTATTGGCTATTCACCGCGACCGTGTAATCTGCTTTTCGTTACAGACTCGTACGAATTGCGGATTCCAAGTATATCCAATGTGTTCATCTGTGATCTGAAATGGCTATCATTGCAATATATCTATATATGATATTATTTAGGCGTTGCTTATGTTTTGCAGCCGTGCTAGCCCAGCCCCCGCTCTGTCGTTAGTTAAGTAACCTAACAGGTAATGACGGGGCCCCGTGGCGAATGCGAATGGCATAAGCGTACGTCATATTTTGGTTGTTTTCTGCAATGGTAAGATTAAATGATGGGACGCATTAAAAGAACTAATGCAAGAAAAATAAACCAAATAAAAGTCGTTGGAACACTTTCAAAACAACTCGGTTTCTTTTCAAAATAACTTTTAAACGCGGAGCTTAAGCCACTCCTTTTAAAAGCTATCAAGGTTCCTTCGATTATATCAAGTTCACTACGTTCACGGTTTCGCCAAAACCATTCGTGGCCCTCCGTCGTTTCGTATGAATATTCAAGCTATGTTTGTTGACCTTCGTCAAGGCATAGTGATTGGTAGCTGTTGGATGTTCATATGTAGCATAGATAGATGCGTTGGTTTGGGACGGTCGTATTACCTTGTTGACCTTCGTCAAGGGTATATACGGGTGGGTTCAAATTAACCTGGACAATGACGGGTAGAACTTGACATGTGACTTATGATTTGTTGACCTTCGTCAAGGTCATAAGAGCATGGGGCAAAAATCCACATCGGGAGTTTCAAAAGAACTGAAACTTGCTAGCGCTGCATACCATTTGGAGTGTGATGATTCTGGTAGGATTCCTTCAGTTTTGTCACGCGATGATATTTGGATCCCGATCCTACTGTGAGTATATGCCACTCCTCGGAAAATTTCTCACTTAACGATCAATGCTATAAACCAAGTAGGTGTCTAGAAAGGTGTTAGCGGGGCACGTCTACAGGGAAAAGAGGTTATTTAATTAAGGAACTTCGCGAAAGCGTTGGAAAACCTCCCTTGAAGTACCGACACCAGCCTGGCTGAACGGTTAAGTAAGTATTGTACGGTGAGATTGATCCCGACTAATTCTTCCTTTATGGTTTGAGGAGGGATTCAAGAGACAGTGGGAGCCATCCTGTTTAGATAAATTAAAAACCAATCTAAACTTGCAAGAGTATCATGCTAAGTGTTTTCTTCTCTCTCTCTTAATTGCAGCGACCCAGTGACCAGACATAGGTAACATCTGGATAATAAAATGACTGAACCTGACTGTTATGATTGGCAAAGGTCTGTCCAGATGTCCATTGCCCATGACAAGATGGGACACCTCTTAACTAATCAAACCCCTGACGTCTCAGGACCATTTTCCCCTGTCACGGATATTGATATCCGTAAGACATCGGAAAAAGACTGTGCGAAAGCCAAGTGCCTTGTGTTAGCCTCAGTTGATGGTGCAAACCAGAGGCAGCATGAGAAGATGGACTCAGTTTCTATCTTCCTCCATAACAAAGTTTTATATGGAGAGCAATCTCGTATCGCAAGATATGAGAACTCGAACGAATTGCTTCAAGCGAGGTTGGCTGTCGGGTCATCTGTAGGGGGCAACGTCCTTACAGAGACCAGCTATTTTGAGCTCACGGACCTGAAGACCACGTTAAAGAATGAGTCAAATACTGACTTGATTCTACAGTCCCTGCCCTCTGCTTATACCCCGAAGGAAACCAGGGAAGAAAAAGGAAAAGCAAGGGAAAAAGTTTCGGGACTGGATGTAGCAAAAGAGGGACGTTCCTATTGTAACAGGAATGAACATTGGCAGAAGAATTGCAGGGCTAGCAAAGCCAGTAGACAGAATTCGAAGCATGTTGTGGCTTTGGCTTCGGGCGTGTTTGTGATAGAGAACTGTATGTCAGTTAACCCTACTTCTTGGGTATTGAATACCGGATCAGGATCTCACATCTGTAATTCATTACAGGCTCTGAGAAACCGTAGGGTTATCAGGAAAGGTGATATGACTCTCAGTGTTGCTAACGGAATGAGCATGGATGCTGAATCCGTAGGGGAATATCATCTTGGACTGACAACTGGGCAGATATTAATTTTGCGTAACTGTTTGTATGTACCAGGTGCGACTTGTAATATCATATCTGTATCCTTACTTTCTAAGGAAGGATATGAATTTACTTTTGTAAGCGATGTAGTAAACATCCAAGTTCTGATTGGGTCAGGTACATTAAATAACGGGATATACGTATTAAATCAAGCTCAGATATTCAGTGTCCAGAACACACTTAAAAGAAAGTCTCCGGAAACAAATCAGGCTTTCTTATGGCATTGTAGACTGGGTCACATTAATGAGACACGATTAACTAAGTTACATAAATAGGGATACTTGAATCCGTTCGAGTATCAGTCTTATGCCACTTGTGAATCTTGTCTCATGGGAAAAATGACAAAGACTCCGTTCACTGGACACGGAGTAAGAGTGAGCGAGCTTTTGGGACTCATACACAGTGATGTGTGTGGTCCAATGTCTACACATGCGTGAAGTGGTTATTCATACTTCATTACTTTCACAGATGATTTCTCTAGGTATGGACATGTCTTCTTAATGAAGCATAAATCCGAGGCCTTTAGGAAATTTTGGGAATACAAGAATGAAGTTGAAAAACAAACAGGCAAAAGTATAAAGACACTGAGATCTGATCGAGGTGGTGAATACTTGAGTGCTGAGTTTCTGGACTACTTAAAAGAGAATAGAATTCTCTCTCAGCGTACTCCTCCATACACACCACAACACAACGGTGTATCTGAAAGGCGGAATCGAACCCTATTGGATATGGTTCGTTCCATGATGAGTAAGGCTGAGTTACCGCAATCTTTCTGGGGTTATGCACTAGAAGTAGCTGCATATCTCTTTAACAAGGCTCCAACCAAGACTGTGCCTACCACCCCATATCAGATGTGGAGAGGGAAGAAACCCTGTCTTAAGTATCTTAAGATATGTGGATGTCCAGCTTTTATAAAAAAGCAGCATGCGGACAAGCTCGAGGCACGCTCAGTACTGTGTAAGTTTGTGGGATACCCAAAGAACTCCAGGGGGTATCTTTTCTATTCCGCAGAAGAACAAAAAGTTTTTGTTTCTCCGCATGCCCACTTCTTGGAAACTGAATTTTTGGAAAATCAGATAAGTGGGAGCACAATAGAACTGGAAGAAATTCCAGAACCACAAGCTGTTACTAAAAGCTTGGATGAACCAAAAGTTTCAGGAGAACCGGACATTCCTGTGCCGCTCCGCAGGAGTAGTAGGCAGTCTCATCCGCCCGAGAGATACTACGGTATTCTCATAGACGGGGATAGAGAGGATTGCACTATCGATTATGATGAGCTTACTAGCTTCCAGCAAGCCATTCAGAGTGGTGACTCGATAAAATGGATGGATGTAATGCGGACCGAGATGGATTCCATGTACACCAACAAAGTTTGGACTTTGGACTTTGCTCCAGAAGGGGTAAAACCCGTAGGCTGCAAATGGATCATCAGAAAGAAGATTGGTGTAGATGGGCAGGTTGAAACCTATAAAGCTAGGCTTGTTGCAAAGGGTTTTCGTCAAAGACCTGGTTTGGACTATGACGAGACATATTCTCCGGTAGCCATGCTCAAATCCATTTGGATCCTTCTTTCCATTGCTGCCTTCCACGATTATGAGATCTGGCAGATGGACGTAAAGACGGCTTTCCTAAATGGAAATTTGGAAGAGTGCATCTATATGGATCAGCCAGAGGGATTCTTTCAGAGTGGGAGCAGCAGTAAAGTGTGCAAGTTGCTCAAGTCCATTTATGGACTGAAGCAGGCATCGCGGAGTTGGAACATCTGCTTTGATGATACTGTCAAAGAATTCGACTTTATCAAAAACCCAGATGAACCATGCATTTATAGTAAGATTGTAGGGAGAAATGTGGTATTCCTCGTCTTGTACGTCGATGACATTCTCCTAATAGGAAATGATATTCCTATGTTACAGTCAGTCAAAGGATTCTTGTCACAGAGGTTCTCCATGAAGGACCTGGGCGATGCCAACTACATTCTGGGGATCCAGATCTATCATGATAGATCTAAAAGGATGTTGGGACTTTCACAGTCAAGGTACATCGACACCATACTGAAACGATTCAGTATGGAAGATTCCAAGCGCGGTAATCTACCGGCTTGTCATGGAATCACCCTCTCCAAAGAGATGTCTCCCAAGACTGATTTGGAAAGGGCTCGCGTGTCATCAATACCCTACGCATCTGCGGTAGGCTCTATTATGTATGTGATGTTATGTACCAGACCAGATGTAGCATACGCATTGAGCGTTGTAAGCCGGTATCAGTCGAACCCAGGAGAGAAACACTGGATAGCAGTAAAGAACATTCTCAAGTACCTGAGAAGGACTAAGGAGATGTTCTTGGTATATGGCGGAAAAGACCTCTAGATCGAGGCCTTTGCTGACTCCAGCTTCCAGAGTGACAAGGATGATTCCAAGTCCATGTCGGGTTATGTCTTTACCCTCAATGGAGGGGCGGTGTGTTGGAAGAGTTCCAAACAGGAAACCGTTGCTGACTCGACGATGGAAGCGGAATACATAGCTGCTTGCAATGCCACAAAGGAAGCTGTCTGGATGAAGAAGTTCCTCACGAAGCTTCAGGTGGTTCCTACCAGTGTTGATCCAATACCGCTGTATTGTGACAACAACGGCGCTATAGCTTTAGCGAAGGAACCCAGGTCCCATTAGAAGTCCAGGTACATTTTGAGGCAGTACCACCTGATCAGGGAGATCGTTGATCGCCGGGAGATCGAGATGAAGAGAGTAAATACAGAAGATAACACTGTTGATCCACTCACGAAGGCCTTACCCCAGACTCAGTTCGAGCGGCTGATCGAGATGATAGATCTTCGATACGCCAGTACATGACCTTAGTGCAAGTGGGAGATTGTTAGTGTATATGCCCTAGAGGCCATTACTGTATCATACTAGTTTGTATATTACTTAATGGAGGCTTGGGATATTCACCTTGTATAGACAATCTTGCTCAATATAGTAGTATGCTACTTGGTTTGTTTCTACTTTAATGTGTATATGTGTTTATTTTAGTATATCACCTATGCACATTAGTGGAGCCCTTAGGATCTTTGCTTGATTACCAGCGTTGTGATGGCAGTCACACTCGTGGGGGCTGGGTAATCTATAAGCACATCCTTATGCAGGTCCCTAGCCGTAGGACTATCGAGACAGGGCATCGATACTCCGGAGTAGACTAGCGTATGCGCTTCTCATCCCAGTGTGGGAGACGGTCTGTCCCACAGCCGTCAGTACGTCGTACTTGAGATAGTATGCGGGTGCTTGTTAGGTTACGAGTACACTGGACAGGACTCGTCGGGAACTGTTGGTTGGTACTATACCTATCGCCAGTTATCAGTTCCCAGGTGACATGAGTACAGCTTAGTCCGCTGACTTGACACTGTCACTTCGCCTCGAGTGTGTTCCCACTGTACTTTGATTACTACCCTACCACGGCTCAAAGGAGTCGTGCAAACATGTAGTTTTTAGGTGCAGTCCCGAAGCACCTGGAGGCAGTGACGGTTAGACAGGATTCGTCTCTCCCGGTATTGGGGGTTGACATCACGCTGTGTTTAGAAGAGCTATTACACGAGTAGTCCCTGGCCAGGGCAAGTGAGATATACTGGTAGGTTTCCAGTGTTATCTCAGGGTGTTCTGGGCTTCACTCCGACACGACTTGTACCGCTATTAGGGGACTGACGTTCACCGCCCCCTAGGCCCGCCATGCGATGTATCAGACGAACAGACCGGACTGTATGGAGATTGTCACATTCAGGCTCAGTAGGAGTTCAGATGAGTTTCACCTCGTCAGTCTTCTTATCGGCATCTACCTGGGGACCGTTACGCACAGCTAGTGCCACTTGCGGTCTGTGGTTAAACCCACTGCCAGCGTAGTGTCGAGTCTTTAGAGTCCCACACAGAAAGCTATTCGCCTTTAGGCAAAAGAGTAGAGGTCGCATGGTTTTGCGACAAGGTTCGGTCACATCCGTGCACTTGTGCACGTTTGGTATCCGGACAGTTAACACTAGTGGGCTTTGGTTTAAAACAGATCCTAGTATACGTTTTAGGATTGATTTTATCTCGTTTGTATTCGTGTTCCTCGGAACGCGGATGCGGGTGTGTATGCATAGTTGACAGAGAGGCAGAGGCAGAGGATTCTCATTGGGGTTGTTGACTGTTGACTGTTGACTATTGACTTTTTGCTAAACCCTAATGAGAATAAGATATATGATTAAAAATAATATTAATTAAGTATTGTAGTGACATGGTTGTTGAGGGGTTGACTTTGTTGACTTGTTGACTTTGTTGACCGGTTGACTAGGTTGGACTAGTGGACCATCATCATAACAGTGGCTATCATTCCATGGCAAAGACTTTTGCTTGCTTGTTTATTTATGCAAAATGAGTGCATGAAATGATATAGCCATTTTGACTTAAACCATCACACAATACTTGATTACTATTTTTGTTATGATGGCTTTTGGATTATGAGAGGGTGGATGAGAAAAGCGTTACTCATTCTTTCATTTGCTTTCTCTCTCTTGAGCTCTCTTATTCTCAAGCTCTCCCTCTTCCTCTTGCTCTCTCTAGCTCAAGGCAAACCATTCTCATGTGTTGAGACTCATTGCCTTAGAGATAAAAAGACACCAAAATAATCCTCTACTCATTCTAGTTCACAAGGCCTAGCAAGCCAAGTGTTCTAGTTTCTTCAAAGTTCGAAGAAGAGCCAAAGGTAGAAGCTTTCAAGTGGATCCATCTTCAGCGCAAGGAGATGACGAGGTGAGGCCGATCCGTACACCGGAAAGAGTGGAAGACGAAGGAGTTCAAGAAAGGTATATCCCCCTAGCCGAGTAGGTAAAACTCTAGTTAGGTTGTTAGTTAGTTGTTTAACAAAGATCCGTATTTTGAGTCCATGTTACCACCCTCTTGAAAATCGTTTTTTATCATTTCCGCAACCCCGTAAGTACCGGGGAAGGGTAGCATGGACTTACAACACCGACACTAGAAAACATCATGAAACCCGTGTCCAGCATCGATACGTAAATCCTCATATCTCAGGCTCCACATCCTCAGATCGGCTCTCATGTCCATCTCTCTACTCCGGTCGGTATCCTCTGGATAAACCGCCGAGTCCAGATACTATCACCGGTAGGTAGTGCTCCCCTGCCAGGCTCAACGCCATCATCTGCGACCATCTTGCTCTGGGGTACCACACCGGGTCCACCATGCACCCGCAGACGGTTCCTCCTCCTCCTCGAATCGGGTGTCACATGCCAATCTCAGAACCGAAAAAACACATGGTGGACGCACTGAAATATCATATCAAGAGAAACCAGGTTTTTTTTAAAACAATACATACTTTCCTTTAAATAACCACGGTTCTCAAATCCATAAATCTCATGAAAGCAGCATATCTCAATGCGTAAAATCATAAAGCATGATGTATGCGACATATAACAAAATGTAAGCATATCCGTAAATCATGCAACATGGAACAGTAATATGCACATATAAAGGGAAAACCGCTCTTTAAAATGAATCCAGTTTTAAAATATATCCTGCGGTTCCCAATTCCTCCAAGGTCCAATGCAACATCGTGTAAAGGTGTATGAGTAACTATAACAAGTAAATTATGCAGGAGTCATATCATGATGCAGCAATTCTACTGTGTAGTGACATGAAAATTATCGATGATGAAGTGTGTGAGCCGGCCAATCTGTGTAAGTGTGATATACGCATCATCAATAATGGTGTAGGTGTACTAGCACAAGTATATGAAATGCAATGGGAATGACATGAACGTAGTATAAAGTAAATCGGCAGCTAAATGCTATAAGGTATACATATCTAACATAACCGAGTCGGTGAATCTATCAATCGGCATCCTCTAGTCAAAGTATGGATCAATCATCAGTTAAACTCATCACGTACGATAAATCATCGTACGGCGTCATTAAACAATTTGGGATCCTAACAACCTATATAACAAGGAGGGTACAGACCTAACATCCCGTACGGCTTATCACTCGTGATTCACAACATTTTATATCTCTATATACCTATATCCCAGGTCACATCCATAACCATCTCATATCAGGGATCGGCAAAGGTATCAATCCTCTCTTATCGAATCGCATCTGTATACCGACATATCCATCAAGTTATCATATTACATCATATATTCTTTTCATCACATTAGGTCATCTTATAACAAGTCAATTTTATATATACATTCTACCTTATACATCAAAAGACATGCTACTCTAAACTCAACCCTATTCTAGTGCAACTACATATTTATAAGTCATGATTCGCATTAACCTTTCATATACTTATATTCATATCATCTCTAACTATCTTATATTCCTATCATCTCTAACTATCTTAAATAACCATATCCCTAGTTTGCTAATCAACGTTTCTACGACTGCATCCTACAGATCGATTTCCATTAAATAATTTGCGTGGGTGCTATTCGCCATCCACCCGACTTTCCCCGTAGATATAGATCTACTCACCTGATCCCGGCTTGCCGAAGTTGATGACGCCATGCTCTGTCGTCTCAGAATCCATGCGAAGGTACCTACAATAATACACAATCGCAATCGCCATTAAAATCGAATCCGAAAAACCGATACGGCATACGGTGAGCTCATAGATTAGAACCTATAGCCTACGCATGCAAAACAACATAACCAACCCTTATGGTTGACGTACAAACGCCCAACAACCAAATACAATATCAAACATTAAAACCAAGCGTTCAAAATATGGAAAACATATCCAAAAATCAAACCAATGTGCTCCGAGATTTTGACTCAGGCCAATTGGAGCAAAACTAGCAAGTATAGGGTGTAGTATGAGGGGTATGTGAGCTACTGGAACAACCTAGACCCCAACCATCACAATTTGGCTGGCCACATAGCCCCCAAATCAAGCGAGCTTGGCCAAGTGGTGAGGGAATGGGCTCGAACTTGCTGGGTGGCTTCCTATTAGTCCCACTAGGTCTCTGGTATTGTTTGTTTTTTCTCAAAAACATCCCGGATCAACCCAGATTCCCTGTAGGCTAACAATTTAACACAAAACCAACATGAATGAATTCCTAAATCCATATTTTGGTTTCTATACTCAATCCCATGTCTTATAACAGCCACTAGAGTTCACCAAATCCACACTTATCCAAACCCTTCTCTAGAATTTTCCATACATCACAAACGCTAACCAATTCACATTCTAAACTAAACTAGAATAGAAGAAAACTCAAACTAAACTAAATGAAAGGAATATACCTCATGGGTGCAACTCAAGAAAAACCCTCGCTCTCCAAAGGCATCAAAATCCTACTTTGCCTTGTCCAAAGTGTAAAGGATAAGGAGGGGATCAACTTTTGTGAAGGAGATATAAGGTTTTGACAAGGTTTTTAAGATGGATCTTGGAGTTGAAGGTGGAGGGAAACTTGAGGATGAAGGGGGTGAATAAAATAAATGGGTGGAGGAAATGGGGCCGCCCCCCCTCTCTCTCTCTCTTTTATTCTAACCCTCTCTCTCAATTATTTACTCTTTTACCCTTTTCTCTTTTTCCTTTTCTTTTCCCTTCTCACAAATAACATCAAACACAATTATAACAACACGTTACTAAAATGCAATATGGTATGGTGCACTAGCCATGGAAAACTGTAGAAACACGGATTTGGCTTAATCGCGATTAGCAGTCCACTAATCGGGTTTTATCCAAACTTCATATAATTAATTATAAAAATGCCAAATCCGATAAATATATTTTTAAATGAATAAATCATTTTAATCTCAAATTAATTCACAATTATTGGAATATATTTATACCTTTTTATGAAAACCCCAATTTCGCAAATCGGATGGTTTTCGCGAAGTATATTATTTTAATATTAAATTCCAAAAATAATATTTTATATTTTCTGAATTGTTACAGGGAGAGACGAAACCCCTCCTATCACTCATTGCCTCCATGTGACTCGGGACTGTACCCAAAATCCACCTGTTCACACGACTCCTTTAAGCCGTGGTAGGGAGGAAATCAAAGCACAGTGGGAGCCACACAAGACTCTATGACGATCTCGAGTCTACAGACTAACCTATACCAGTGTCACCAGAGGACTGCTATCTGATGATAGGTATACTATCATATAGGAGTCCTCGTCGAGTCCTGTTCGGTGTACCCATTCTCCAATGAGCACCAGTGTACAATCTTTTATGTCGCACACCAATGGTTGTGGGATCAACCATTGCCCTCTAAGGGACAAGAAACGTACACAATAGTCTACTCTGGAATATCGATGCCCTGGTCTCGATATTCCTACGACTAGGAACTGATTAAAGGATATACTTGTGGACCACCTTGGCCCCACTAGTATGATCTCATCATAATCCTGGTAGTCAAGTACATATCCTAAGGACTTTATCAACATGTGAGAGTGAGATGGTAAAGAATACCAGTCAACATATTAAGATAAAGAGTAACCAGATAGCAAACTATCATGTCGAGCAAGAAAGTCCTCTATATATATATATATATGTCCAAGCATCCACTATAATATACATCACATGTACAATAATGGCCTCTAGGGCATACATATAACTAACAATCTCCTACTTGCACTAACGCCATGTGTTGTAGTATCTCATACCCAACATCCCAAAAAGTCTCTCAAATTGTATCTGGGGGAGGGCCTTTGTGAGTGGATCCGCTACGTTGTCCTTCGTGTCAACACTCCTGACCTCGATCTCCCGGCGATCTACTATCTCCCTGACCAGGTGATACCGCCTCAGAATATGTCTGGATCTCTGATGGGACCTGGGTTCCTTGGCCAAAGCCACCGCTCCATAGTTATCAAAATACACAGGTATTGGATGCTCAATGGAAGGAACCACACCAATCTCAGCAATGAACTTCTTCATCCAGACAGCTTCTTTGGAAGCATCGTTAGCAGCGATGTATTCAGCCTCCATCGTCGAGTCTGCTACAGTGTCTTTCTTGGAACTCTTCCAACACACCGCCTTTCCTTTGAGGGTAAAGACAAAACCCGAGACCGACTTACTGTCGTCCTTATCACTCTGGAAGCTTGAATCGGTAAAGGACTCCACCTGGAGCTCTCCCTTACCATACACCAAGAACATTTCTTTAGTCCTTCTCAAGTACTTAAGAATATTCTTCACAGCTGTCCAGTGTTTCTCCCCAGGATCTGATTGATACCTTCTCACTACACCCAGTGAGTAAGCTACATCCGGTCTGGTACATAACATCACATACATGATAGAGCCTACTACCAAAGCATAGGGTATCCCTTGCATGCGAGCCCTCTCCAAATTAGTCTTGGGAGACATCTCTTTGGAGAGAGTGATTCCTGAACAAGCGGGTACATTACCTCACTTGGAATCTTCCATACTAAACCTCTTTAGTATGGTGTCTATGAACCTAGATTGGGACAATCCTAACATCCGTTTAGATCTATCTCTATAGATCTTTATCCCCAGAATGTAGGAGGCATCACCAAGATCTTTCATGGAGAACTTGAGCGATAAGAAGAGCTTGACCGAGTGTAGCATAGGAACATCATTTCCTATCAAGAGTATGTCATACACTTACAATACGAGGAAGACCACCTTACTCTCTACTACCTTCTTATATATACAAGGTTCATCTACATTTTTGATGAAGTCAAACTCTTTCATAGCTTCATCAAAACAGATGTTCCAACTCCGCGACGCTTGCTTTAATCCGTAAATGGATTTAAGCAGCTTGCACACCTTTCCGTTGCTCCAACTTTCTACGAAGCCTTATGGTTGTGTCATGTACATGCTCTCGTCTAAATCATCATTTAGAAAAGCAGTCTTGACGTCCATCTGCCAGATTTCGTAGTCATGGTATGCAGCAATGGCAAGTAGGATCCTGATGGACTTAAGCATAGCAACAGGAGAAACGGTTTCATCATAGTCGACGCCAGGTCGTTGACGAAAACCTTTTGCTACAAGTCAAGCTTTGAAAGTCTCAACTTTTCCATCTACACCTATCTTCTTTTTGAAGATCCACTTACTCCTAAAGGGTTTTACCTCTTCAGGAGCAACTTCCAAAGTCCGTACTTGGTTGGTGTACATGGATTCCATCTCGGATCGCATAGCATCCAGCCATTTCAAAGAGTCTCTACTTGTGATGGCTTGCTCGAAACTTGTAATGTCATCATCTTCCAGGATGCAATCCTCACTCCCACCGTCATTGAGAAAATCGTAGAATCTCTCAGGTGGATGAGGAACCCTAATAGATCTACGGAGTGGCTGGGGTTCGTTGGGTATTATTGGATCCTCTGGTTCCACCAAATCGTCAGCTGTAGTTTTTTCTGCTGGAACTTCTTCCAGTTCTACCTTATTGCGACTAATTTCTTTTAAAAGAAATTCATTTTCCAAAACGGTGGCATGTTGAGCAACAAACACCTTTTGTTCCTCACTTTGGTAGTAGATATGCCCTCACGAATGTTTGGGATATCCTACAAACTTGCACAGAACTGACCTTACCTCGAGCTTGTCCGGATTTTGCTTTTTGACATAGGCCAGACAACCCCATATCTAAATGAAATTAAGAAATGGTATCTTCCCATTCCATATCTCATATAGAGTTGTAGGCACAAATTTGGTCAGAACTCTACTCAATAGGTATGCAGCTGTCTCAAGGGCATATCCCTAAAAGGAAATAGGTAACTCAGCAGTACTCATCATAGAGCGCGCCATATCTAATAGGGCGTGATTTCTCCGCTCCGATATACCGTTGTACTGTGGTGTATATGGAGGAGTAAGCTGAGAGAGAATCCCATTCTCTTTTAAATAGTCTCGAAATTCCCCGCTCAAGTATTCTCCTTCCCGATCAGATCGTAGGATTTTAATACTTTTGCCCATCTGGTTTTCGACTTCGCACTTATATTCCTTGAATTTCTCAAAAGCTTCAGACTTATGTTTCAACAAGAACACATGCCTGAACCTTGAGAGATCATCGGTGAATGTAATAAAGTACGAAAAACCATTCCTGGCATGTGTTGACATAGGACTGCATACATCGCTATGTATCAGTCCCAAGAGTTCACTAGCTCTTTCTCCGTGTCTAATAAACGGAGTTTTGGTCATCTTGCCTTTGAGACATGACTGGCAAGTTTCATAAGATGAAAATTTGAACGGATTCAAAATTCCATCTTTATGCAACTTTGCTAGTCTTGTCGCATTGATATGATCCAGTCTATAGTACCACAAGAAAGGTTCGTTCATTTCTGAACTTTTCCTCTTGAGTGTGGTCTGTACGTTAAGAACAGTGTTTTGATTTAGAACGTATAAACCGTTACATAACGCACCAAACCCAATCAACACTTGATTTAGATAAATGTTCATAACATTATTCTCTACTACAAAATTTTATCCTTCTATATCTAATAAAGAAATTGATATTAAATTGCATATCATAGAGGGCACGTAATAGCAGTCGTTCAAGATCAAAGTATTCTCATTTGGTAATACAAGGTGATATTCACCAACGGCTTTGGCTGCAACACTTGCACCATTCCCTACTTTTAGAGAATGATCACCTTTACCCAGTTCTCTACCTTTCTTTACCCCATGTAACATATTACATATGTAGGATCCCGATCCGTTATCTAATACCCAGGACGTAGAGTGTACTGAAAAACAGCTCTCGGTAACGAACACACCCGAAGAAGATGCAACAACAAGCTCATTCTTCGTACGGGTGGTGCGGGAATCCTGATATTCCCCTATCCCTTGCTCAGACTAATGACAGTTATAAAATAGAGCAAGACCAACGTTCCCTAGCCCTGTATAAAATGAGGGCTTGGTCAATACATCCATATTATTATCTTGATTAAGGCCTGACATGGTCGCTACCTGGAGAGAAAGAGAAGAAAATGCTTAGCGTTTGCTCTTGCAAGATTAGATTGGTTATTATCATATTTAATCAGGATGGCTCCTACTGGTTTTATCAAATCTTCCTTCAAACCCTAAAAGGTAAGACTAACCAGGATTAATTACACCCTACAAGTTCGCCAATCTTTCAGCCTGGCCTGTGTCGGTACTTTGAGGGAGGTTCACCGTGATTTCGTACGGACCTAATTAAAATAAATCTTGTTTTCCCAGGGGCGTAACCCCGTTAACACCTTTTTAGACGCCTACTTGATCGGCTAATTGTGATGTGTAAAACTCTCCCAGGAGTAACTCTTACTCACAGTGGGTATCAAGTTCTAACTATCTCATAGAAGGAATGCAATCTCATTGCAAATTTCAACATTTGAAATTCCCGATAATGGTTTTTACCCCTAGCTTCTTATGACCTTGACGAAGGTCAACCGATAATGGTTTTTACCCCTAGCTTCTTATGACCATGACGAAGGTCAACAAACCATAGGCTGCTAGTCAAGTTCAACCGTTCATTTCTTGATTGAATTAAATCCATCCGCACAACCCTTGACGGAGGTCAATAAGGCCGTACGACTACCCTAATCCAATCGCATCACATGCGGCAGATAAGCACTAATCAGCTACCACACACTACGCCTTGACGGAGGTCAACAAACGCAGCACGAATACTAAATAGTACTTATCTAAAATGACGGAAGGCTACGCAGGTTTGTAAGAAAACCATGAGCGTAATGAACTTGATTTCGTTGTAGAATCTAGTGATTTTGAAATGGAGTGTTTTTTAGGCTTTTGCTAGTTTTGCTAAAGAGGTCACTCCCGGTGAAGGGATCTCGGCTCTTTCTTCATCAAATGAGGTGCGGGATATTCAGGAATACTACTATGCAAAATAAGAACTAGAGAAGCAGTCCGAAAACAAAACCGAGTTGGTTGTAGCATTTGCTAATTTCGCTAAAGTGGTCACTCCCGGTGAAGGGATCTCGGCTCTTTCCTCGTCGAATGAGGTGCTAGATATTGATCAAGGAATACCACTATACAAAGCAAAAACTAGAGCTACCCTTTTTGAAAATTTGATTCTACAACATCTTTTGGTTTCTTTCTTTTCATTAATCTCATTAATGAAGTCCCATCAATTAATATTTCCTAAACATCAAAGAGAAATGAAACGAAAATAGAACGTACACTTATGCCATCCGCATTCGCCATGGGGCCCCGTCATGCACCGTTAGGTTACTTAACTACCGGCAGAGCGGGGGCTGGACTAGCACGGGTGCAAAACATAAGCAACATTTATTATATATCATATATATAATATTACATTCGTCTCACGCAGTTATATGATCAAGATCACAGAATCAAGCAGCAGAAGCAACATATGAAATATTGGATATACTAGGATGTCCGTGTTTTAAATTTAGCCAATAATGTAAAACACGGATTCCACAGTTGTGATGAATAGCCAAATCCACATCCCTAGACCCCTACAAGGGTGGCAAGTAACCCTGCCAATTCTAGAGTTAGGGGACCCGGTCTCAACTCCTTGAGATGGTCTCCCACTGGACTCTAGAACCCGGTTACTTGTGCTCCCCACCTTGGGTCTATCCTAATGCGGAAAAGTAAATAATATACAACAGTGGTGACATCATCCTCAACCCGGAAGTGCCCCAATAAAAGAATATTACATTGAATTTTACATGAATGAAAATATAAAAACTCTCATCTCACATAAAAACCCCCGGCTATTCAATCACGACGATCCAATGAATCATATCAACAGCAACACATAATATCTCATGTCATCAATGTACGTAAATATGTGTATCCCGAAAACTCTTTGACATATAGCAACGAGATTGGGATACACCACATATTACACTTACGGTCGCAGAAAAGAAACAGAAAACTACAATGATTAGAATCCGCAATATCCTTAGACATCATAAACCCGGAATATCTCATATTCCGGATTTCATGCCTAACATGTAAAACTTGCATTTTAGTCTCAAATTGAAAAATCTTTTCAATTGGTTGTTGGATAATTCAACAAGATTCCCGGCCTAGTGATCCCGTACAATATGCAATTGCGACGGAGTTCTGATCCGAATCAAAACTTCATGGCAATCGATCAATTAAGACTAAACGGCTAGCTTTACAATATACTAACTTAGTTTTCAGAAAAACTAATTAATCCGAATTCTAATAATTTATCACACATCATAAAGATTTTGTAGTAACCGCGACATTAGAATTCTTCCTGCAATTAGCAAAATAAACTAATTTTTCCAACACTTGAAAAATTTAGTGAGCTAAAGTTTCAAAACTGATAGTTTTAAGCCAATCCGGG
Source organism: Agapanthus africanus (assembly GCA_030015575.1). NCBI lineage: Eukaryota > Viridiplantae > Streptophyta > Magnoliopsida > Asparagales > Amaryllidaceae > Agapanthus > Agapanthus africanus. The sequence continues at coordinate 297,618,576 of JASDDO010000026.1, forward strand.
AGTCGAAACAAACTCGAAACCCACCCGAATCTTCATGGGGGCAAAGACCCACAAAAAATTATCGAATGGGGAGCCTCAGGGGGGTACCCACCCCTGGGGGCCACCTCGAGGTGGCCCCCAGAAGTTGGCAGACCCGAGAGCACCCATTTGGGGTGCTCTTGGGTCACCCACCCCCAAGGCCACCAAGTGGTTGTCTTGGGGTGTGGACCCGGCCTCTGGTCCCCCCCGGGGCATCCCCGGGGTGCACACTCTCTACCCCACGGTTTCTCGGTTCAAACCGTGAGCCCACGGGGTGTGCAAACAACTTAAAACAACAATTTTGAAAACTGTTTTTATCGACAATTTTTGCGCGATAATAACGGCGGATTTCTAACGTCGCAACAAGTTACCCTAATGTTCTGGCCTGGCTCTGATACCATGAAAGTCCACCTTAACACTACCATGAGGTTCTAGAGGCATCAAGCATGCCACATTTTAATTTTTTTTAGGTGCTAAGTTAGACTAACAAGATCATTACTAGAATTTTAGGGTTAATAGCTGTGTGATGTGTACAAGTTAAGAAAGTTTAAGGAGTTATACCCAATAGAATCAAGTCCTTCTCTTCTTAAGCTCCTTGTAGTAGTCCTCTTGACTCCTCTAGACTCCACTTCGAGTTGAACGAACCTCCTCGTAGATCTTCGCGTCGAAGATGATCCACCCGAAGCTCACTAGGTTAAGTTATCTCTTCAATAAACACTTTGGTGAAGATAACAAACTACACTTGATAGCTAGTCAAGAGTAGAATGATGAAGTAGGGGATTTGGAAGCTCGCTTATGATCTCACAAACTCAATGATTCACATCACATGTGAGGGTTTTGAGTTTGGAGATGAGGTGAGGAAAATTGTAGAGATCAAGAAAGCAAATGAGCAACTCAAGAAAAGCTAAGGCATGAACCATGAAAAATGATAGTTAACTAAAATGGCTCTCTCTTTCCTCACTTATTCAAACATGGAATAAAATGCAATTCTAAATTGCAACCATGCTTGAATAGTGAGTCAAGAGTAATATAAAATCATATAAACCCATGCCTCAAACTTTACTACAAATATCTCCACAATTTACACCTCATTTTCTATTTTCTAAAAATAGAAAAACATGCCATGCTTCATATAATATATATATATATATATATATAATATACATTAATATATATATATATATATATATATTAATGTATAAGTGAGCTAATGATATTAGTTAAGATATAATTATATCTCATATAATATATATCACATTATTAAATCAACACTTGATCTAATAATCCGGTTAACTCACATATAACCGACTAATATCATTAATCTGAATATCACATTATCAAACCAACACTTGATTCAATAATCTGGATATATCACATATAACGTGACCGATAACAGATAACTGCCAGATTACAATACGGTATCACATACTCGTATTCAATCAGGCCTAAACACATATCACATATGTGTCCTACTTCGTTTCTCTTGAACCAGGAAATTTCTGTGTGGGACTCTAAAAACTCGTCAATACGCCAGCAGTAGGTGATGATCACATCAGTCACCTACAAGCCGTCAGCGGTACTAGCTGGACATATCGGCTACCTTGGTATTGAGCGATATGAAGATCAACAAGCAAGCTCGTCCATACTCTCCATGAAGCCCATCAGTAACACTATCGTACAGTCCGGTCTCTTCGTCCGATATGTCGCATATCATGTCTAAGGTGGTAAATGTCAGCCCCCAGTAACGTGATAAGTCATGCCGATGTCTGGCCTATAACGGTTTGAGAAACTACTGATAACTCTTATCGGTAAATCTCAGCAGCAGCCCTGGCCAGGGACTTCCAGTTATAGCCAATAGAGCATAGCGCAACATCAACCCCCAATATCGAGAGAGACGAAATCCGTCCTATCGCTCATTTCCTCCATGTGACTCGGGATTGTACCCAAAATCCACTTGCTTACACGTCTCCTTTGAGCCGTGGTAGGGAGAAAATCAAAGCACAGTCGGAGCCACACAAAACTCTATGACGATCTCTGGTCTACAGACTAACCTGTACCAGTATCACCAGAGGACTTCTATCTGACGATAGGTATACTACCACATAGGAGTCCTCGGCGAGTCTCGTTCGGTGTACCCATTCTCTAATGAGCACCTGTGTACAATCTTTGATGTCACACACCAATGGTTATAGGATCAACCATCACCCTCTGAGGGACAAGAAACGTACACATTAGTCTACTCTGGAATATCGATGCCCTGGTCTCAATATTCCTACGACTAGGAACTGATTAAAGGATGTACTTGTGGACCACCCTGGCCCCACTAGTATGATCTCATCATAATCCTGGCAGTCAAGTACATATCCAAAGGGCTTTATCAACATATGAGAGTAAGAAGTAAAGAATACCAGTCAACATGTTAAGATAAAGAGTAACCAGATAGCATACTATCATGTCGAGCATGAAAGTCCTCCATATATATGTCCAAGCATCCACTATAATATACATCACATGTACAATAATGGCCTCTAGGGCATACATATAACTAACACCCCACCTCCGAGGCCACCAGGAGGTGGCCAGGGGGTGAGGCAGACCCGAAACTGCCTAAGGTGTGGCAGTTTCGGGTCCCCACCGCCAAGACCACTTTGTGGTGGTCTTGGGGAGTGGGCCCAGCCATTGGGTCCCCCATGGGGTATCCCCGGGGTGCGCACGCTCTACCCCGCGGCTTCTCGGTTCAAACCGTGACCCCGTGGCGTGTGCAAACAACTCAAAACATCAATTTTGAAATTGTTTTATCCGCAGTTTTTACGCGAAAAAATGGCGGATTTCTAACGTCGCTACAACTTACCCTAATGTTCTAGCTTGGCTCTGATACCATGAAAGTCAACCTTTGCACCACCATGAGGTTTTAGTAGCATCAAGCATGCCAAATTCAAATTTTTATTAAGTGCTAAGCTTGACTAACAAGATCTTTAAAAGATTATTAGGGTTTGCCTTTGTAATGTGATGAACTAAAGACAAGAAAAGAGCATACTGTTGGGATTCCTCAGCACCTAGCCTAGGGTTTGCAAATATCAAGCATGCCACAACAAAAATTTTAGGGGGTGCTAAGCAATAATCCTAGGAATTGAACTAGAAAAATTATGGTAACAAAAACATTGCAATCAAACATTACAAAAGAAGTGAACAAGAATACAGCCTTTGTAGATCCGGTCCTTCACTTCTAAAGCTCCGTGTAGTCGTCCCTTCGCTCCGAGCATTGATCTCCCGGACTCAAGATGAACTCCACAAAGCATAGAGAGCAAGCATGCTAGATGTCTTCGAGACCGAAGATGATCTACGTCGAGGAAACTCAAGCACAAGCTACCTCTTAACAAAGCGATGAAATTTGTGAAGCAAATACCCTAAACTAAATGGCAAGTAGTAGAGGATGATGAATTAGGAATTTTGCTCACTTTGGATTTGGTTTTCTCACTTGGATTCAACATCTCTTGAAACCGTAGAAAGCTTGAAGAGATGAAGAAGAAGATGATCAAGAGAATGAATAAGAGAATAGAATGAGGTTAGAAAATCAACCATGGGTGAGTATTTGTCATCACAAACCCTTGTAGAGACTTAACCATGGTTTTAAATAATACTTGGGTTAATAAATATCTTATGTAAAATAAATCTGGTGGACTTAGTCAATGAACATAATAATCTTCTCCAAGGTTCTAGCATGACACATTATAACATTTCAGAAAAATAAAATATTATTTTGAGAATTTTTATAATTAAATAATATTATATTGAATATTTTAATAAGGCGGTATAATCAATACCGATAAATTTGGGAAAAATTCAGAAAATTTTAGAAATTACTAAAAAGATGGTGTTTTATATGAATTAAGTAATTTTAAGTTAATTGTGATTTATTACACACTATTTTAATGCTAATCGCGGTTAAATATCGCTAATCGCGCATTAAACTTGTTTTGTGCAAAACATGCACCATATCATTTTTACACTTGTGTTACATTTTATAACCATGGTTTCATTTGGAATTTATGTGGTTGGTTTTAAAAATGAAATGGAAAAGAAAAGAAAAGAAAAGGAAAATGGAAATGTTAAACAATTGAGGAATGGGCATGAGAGAGAAAGAAGTGAGGGGTCAAACCTAGGCCATGGTCTTTGTTTCCCTCTTCATTTTATTCATCCTTTTCCTCTCCTCTCTCACCATTTGCTGCGGCTCATCTCCCTCTTCCTCTTCACCATCACAAACAACCTCAAAACAACACCTAAACATCATCTCCTCTTCACAAAATTTGTGCACAAGCTACACTTTGGACCAAGAAAGTTTGCATTTTGGTGCTCTAGGGATTCATGAGTGCCAAATGAGGTAAATTCTGAACCTTTAGTGTAGAATTTGGTTTACTTTAGCTTCCATGCATGTTTAGAAATGATTAGGCGATGTTTAGTGGGGTTTGGAAATTCCTAGAAAAGGATTAGGGTTTGAATTGATTCCAAAAGCATAATTGAGGTTAGAAGAAGCTATACAACCCCTGTTGTGATGATTTAGTGGACTAAGCCTGAGACTAAAACCCAAATACGAACTTTGAAATTCTGCAGATACGGAAATTGTGGAAATTGTGATGAGAAAATTGAATCTGCTAACATTCGGAGACCTGAAAAATTATTTAGCAAACACTGAGAGATAAACAGGCACCCAGAAAGCTTTACCCAAGACCAGAGACCCCACCTCTACCTTTTGGCCGCAGATTTATTCCATCTGGCCGCAATTTATGGCCAGGGTGGGTTGGTTTTGGTTCTTGCTTCGTCTATAGCTCCATCTCCAGTAAATCAGACCCCTCCTGTATGCAAAATTGGCTAATTTCAGTTAGGGTAAAATCTGGGACCATTTTCATGAGTTGTTTTGATTCAGAGTTATATTTTTTGTATTTTGGATTCTGGATTTTAGTATTTGCGTTTTACCTCGATCACTTGACGTTTGTACGACGATATCGAGGGTTGTTTGGTGGTTTTGAAGGCGTAGTCCATAGATTCTAACCTATAAGCTTTTAGCGTGTTGTTTTGGTTTTGAATTGGGTTTTAATGCGGCATGATACGTTATGATGTGTAGGTACCCCCGTGAAGACTTCGAGACGACAAGCAAGCACATGGCGATGTCGCCAACGGCAAGCGAAGAGCAAGGTGAGTATATATACATCTATGGGGGAAGTCGGGTGGATGGCGTATAGCACCCCCCCAAGTTCGTAGTGTAGTTGATGATATGTTATATATTTACAGATGTGTTGTGAATTTGGATGATAGTGTCGTGGTTGATTTCTTAGTCGCGAACCGTAGGATAGGTTTGCACACACGCACACACACCCTTGCATGCATTATTGTTATTACTTGTACGTATATGGGGATACGTATATATATATATACACACACACACATATCGGTATGGGACTAGGCATATATATATATATACCTACACATGGATGATGAGGATTGTATATGGTATTTGGAGATGGGTCGATAAGTTGGGCATGATACTATGAGATCGGTGATATGTTTTGATTCGTATTAGGAGATACGACATACGATTTTAGCGGGCCTTTAGGTGAGTGTTTCATACACGCATATATATGCAGATGTATCAGTTTGTACTAGACTTAGATCAGTATCCCCAGTTCATGAGATATGATGATAATGGACACCGGATGAATAATGAGATAAATGTGATATTTGACCCATACCCAGATTTGGGATGCCGTACGACGGATTTACGTACGAGCTATATATTGATGATAGATCCGCACTCTTGACTCGAGGATGTCATATTGTATATTGTATCGTATGTGATACTATTGAGGCGGGATCACCGACTATTATATTTATATATATATCGACTCAGATTTAGGTGGTTTTCCCTCACTCTTTCGGTTAGACTGTTTGTTTAGTCTTATAGTTTACTTATAGATGTTAGACTAGACTTGAGTCATACCTATTTTAAAACTAAAGAATCATGAGTATTTTAAAGACAGGCCAAGGGATTCAACGGATATTTTCAAAAGACGCATCTTTTCTTAAAAACACTGTAGCCCTTATTTTTCTAAACACCATAATTCGTCTTATTTCAAATGGCAAAACTGTATGACATATATATTTTGATGTAGATTCTTCACTGTTGTGTTTATTATTCATTTTCCGCATATTCTTGCTATGTGCATCGCGTTGCATGTTTAAATGTATTTATTGTTATATTAAACCCCTGCTGTCAAGACACCAACACCATTATCGATGATGCGTATGTTCCACATACACCTGCTTGCCGGCTCACACACTTCATCATCGATAATTGCCATGTCTTGTTGCATCAGGATATGACTCCTTGCATGACATACTTACGTACACACATATTGTACACCCATACTTGCATACATACGTATTTGCACGTACATAGATGATTCTGGCTTGATTTTGGAGATTTGAGAACCGCAAGATATATTTCAAAATTGGATTCATTTTAAAAGAACAGTTTTCCCTCGATATGTGCAAATTACTATTTTATGTTGCATGATTTACTGATATGCTTACATTTCTATTATATGTCGCATACATCATGTTTATGATTATACGCATTGAGATATGTTGTTTTCATGATATTTCTGGATTTGAGAACCGTGGGTATTTAAAAGGAAAGTATGTACTGTTTTAAAAACCCGATTTCTCTTAATATGATATTTCAGTGCATCCACTATGAGTTTTATCGGTTCTGATATATATATACCCCATGCGAGGAGGAGTCGTGGGCCGTATGCGAGTATATGGTGGGGCCCGGTATAGGACCCCGGGGCAAGAAACGGATGCTGTGTATATAGAAGGTGAGCCTGGCAGAGGGACTACTACCTACCGGTGATTGTATTTGGGCTCGACGGATATCCGGAGGATACCGACCGGAGTTGAGAGATGATATGGGCCGATCCGAACTGACGGAGCCTGTGGGCCGATTCGGACTGACGGAGCCCTATATATATGAGGATTTACGTGCCGATTCTAGGCACAGATTTCATGATGTTTTCGAGTGTCGATGTTGGACACTCAGGTTCCATGATTTTGATGTGTCGTGAGGGACACACGTTGATTTATATATGTTAGTGTATATGCCCTAGAGGCCATTACTGTATCATACTAGTTTGTATATTACTTAATGCAAGCTTGGGATATTCACCTTGTATATACAATCTTGCTCAAAATAGTAGTATGCTACTTGGTTTGTTTCTACTTCAATGTGTACATGTGTTTATTTTAGTATATCGCCTGTATACATTAGTGGAGCCCTTAGGATCTTTGCTTGATTACCAGCGTTGTGATGGCAGTCACACTAGTGGGGCTGGGTAATCTATAAGCACATCCTTATGCAGGTCCCTGGTCGCAGGACTATCGAGACAGGGCATCGATACTCCGGAGTAGACTAGCGCATGCTCTTCTCATCCCAGTGTGGGAGACGGTCTGTCCCATAGCCGTCGGTACATCGTACTTGAGATAGTATGCGGGTGCTCGTTGGGTTACGAGTACACTGAACAAGACTCGTCGGGAACTGACTAGTTGGTATTATTCTATCGTCAGTTATCAGTTCCCAGGTGACATGGGTACAGCTTAGTCCGCTGACTTGACACTGTCACTTCGCCTCGAGTGTGTTCCCACTGTACTTTGATTACTACCCTACCACGGCTTAAAGGAGTCGTGCAAACAGGTGGTAGTTGGGTGCAGTCCCGAAGCACTTGGAGGCAGTGACGGTTAGACAGAATTCGTCTCTCCCGGTATTGGGGGTTGACATCGCGCTGTGTCTAGGAGAGCCATTACACGAGTAGTCCCTGGCCAGGGCAAACGAGATATACTGGTAGGCTTCCAGTGTTATCTCAGGGTGTTTTAGGCTTCACTCCGACACGACTTGTACCGCTATTGGGGGACTGACGTTTACCGCCCCCTAGGCCCGCCATGCGATGTATCAGACGAACAGACCGGACTGTACGGAGAATGTCACATTCAGGCTCAGTAGGAGTTCAGATGGGTTTCGCCTCGTCAGTCTTCTTGTCGGCATCTACCTGGGGACCGTTACGCACAGCTAGTGCCGCTTGCGGTCTGTGGTTAAACCCACTGCCAGCGTAGTGTAGAGACTTTAGAGTCCCACACAGAAAGCTATTCGCCTTTAGGCAAAAGAGTAGAGGTCGCATGGTTTTGCGACAGGTCGCATGGTTTTGCGACAGGGTTCGGTCACATCCGTGCACTTGTGCATGTACAGTGTCCGGATAGTTCACACTAGCGGGCTTTGGTTTAAGCCAGATCCTAGTGTACCTTTTGGGATTGGTTTTATCCAGTATACATTCGTGTTCCTCGGAACGCGGATGCGGGTGTGTATGCACAGTTGACGGAGAGACAGAGGCAGAGGATTCTCATTAGGGTTGTTGACCGTTGACAGTTGACTATTGACTTTTGCTCAACCCTAATGAGAATATGATATGTGATTAACAATTATATTAATTAAGTATTATGGTGACATGGTTGTTGAGGGATTGACTTTGTTGACTTGTTGACTTTTGTTGACTTTGTTGACCGGTTGACTAGGCTTGACTAGTTGACCATCATGATAACTATAGCTATCATTTCATGGCAAAGACTTTTGCTTGCTTGTTCTTTTGTGCAAAATGAGTGCATGAAATGATATGGCTATGGTTGCTTAAACCATCACATAATACTTGATTGATATGAGGTGTTATGATTGTTTTGGATTATGAGAGCCAAATGAGAAAAGTCTTCTCTCATTCTTTCATGCTCATTCTCTCTCTTGTTCTTGAGCTCTCATCTTCCTCCTCTTGCTCTCCCTCTCTTGACTCTATGGTTCACTTGTCTCATGAGTTGAGAACCAAGAACCATAGATAAAATCCCATACAAACTCTTCTCTACTCACTCTAGTTCACAAGGTTTAGCAAACCGAGTGAACTAGTTTCTTCAAAGTTTGAAGAAGGAGCCAAAGGTTGAAGCTTTCAAGTGGATCTATCTTCGGCGCAAGGAGACGACGGGGAGAAGCCAATTCGGACAACCATCGAAGCTTGAAGACGAAGGAGTTCGAGAAAAAGAAAGGTATAACTCCCTAACCGAGTAGTTAGCAACTCGTAGTTAGGTTGTTAGTTAGATGTTTAACGAAGATCCGGGTTTTAAGTCCATGTTACCACCTCTAAGAAAATTATTTTTTATCAAATTCCGCATGCCCGAAAGTACCCGGGAGAGGTAGCATGGACTTACAGTGGTATCAGAGCCTAGTTAAACTCTATCTAACATGTTAGCAAGTAGCTAGAAGATCGATCAAAGAAAAAGTCACAAAACGAACCCGATATGCCTAGTTTCTGCCGATTTTTTTTCTGTTCAAAAATTGATAAATTTTATCTTAAAAATCGGCTCAGGCTTTTGTGTGATCACCCACCAAATTTGGTCCAACGATCGAGTCAAAGCGCCGCGGAAACGCGGCGGGAGCACGCTCCCGCCGCGGTTCCGCGGCCGAGTTGACTCGGCCGAGGTCCAAGTTTGGTGCAGTGTTTTTCTGGGGTTGTTTTGGGATTTTTGGAATATGTATTTTCTGCCCAGATTTTCCAGAACGAAAATTTTATTTTTCGGGTCCTAAAAATCCGTATTTTTGATCGAACTTCTAAAAGACTTAGCTGACGGGTTTTTCTGTGATGTGATATTTGTATTGAACGTCTACTAATCGCTATATGTCGATTAGTGGGGGTTATACAAATCTGTGATCTGTAATGTTATTGGAATGTGTATATGAATTCATTGGATTGTCGCGGGTGAATAGCCGGGGGTTGTGAGACGAGAGTTTTCTTTTCTTTCAATTCATGTAAATTGGTAAATTGGATGTAATAATTATTTGTATGCCGCACAACCGGGTCGGGGTGTAGCCGTCATTGTATAATTTCTTTTTACTGTTTTGCTCCTAGGATAGACCCATGGAGGGGGTGCACAAACTACCGGGTATGCCGAAGTGCCGAGTGGCCTACTCATGGAGTTGAGGGAGGTTGCTTCGCTTTCGGGTACTTGGCGGGTAGTTTGCCGCACCCGTAAGGGTCTTGGGTGGGGTATTGGCTATTCATCGCGACCGTGTAATCTGCTTTTCGTTACAGCTCGTACGAATTGCGGATTCCTAGTATATCCAATGTGTTCATCTGTGATCTGAAATAGCTATCATTGCAATATATCTATATATGATATTATTTAGGCGTTGCTTATGTTTTACAGCCGCGCTAAACCCAGCCCCCGCTCTGTTGTTAGTTATGTAACCTAACGGGTAATGACGGGGCCCCGTGGTGAATGCGAATGGCATAAGCGTACGTCATATTTTGGTTGTTTTCTGCAATGGTAGGATTAAATGATGGGACGCATTAAAAGAACTAATGCAAGAATATCACGCATTAAAAGAACTAATACAATAAATAAACCAAGTTAAAATCGTTGGAACACTTTCGGAAAACCACTCGGTTCTTTTCAAAACTAACTTTTAAATGCGGGGCTTGAGCCACTCATTTTAAAAGCTATCTCGTTCCATCGATTATATCAAGTTCACTACGTTCACAGGTTTTGCCAAAACCATTCGTAGCCCTCCATCATTTCAGTTAAATATTCGATAGTATTCAAGCTATGTATTTTGACCTCACGCAAGGCATAGTGATTGGTAGCTGCCGGATATTTATCTATTGCATAGATAGAATGCGTTGGTTGGGACAGTCGTACTACCATTTTGGCCTACGTCAAGGGTAGGTACGGTGGATTCAAATTAACCTGGATAATGATGGGAAGAACTTGACATGTGACTTATGACATTTTGACCTCACGCCAAGGTCATAAGAGCATGGGGCAAAAATCCACATCGGGAGTTTCAAAAGAACTGAAACTTGCTAGTGTTGCATACCATTTGGAGTGTGATGATTCTGGTAGGATTCCTTCAGTTTCGTCAACGCGATGATATTTGGATCCCGATCCTACTATGAGTATATGCTACTCCTCGGGAAATTTCTCACTAAACGA